>CP136062.1:2059592-2447940 GCA_032622095.1 Siphonodentalium dalli
ATTCGGCCGATTAGGTCATTGACAATTCAATCTAGAAAGCTTCACAATTCAGATTAATTGAAACGTTCAATACTAAATATTTTTAATCTTGAATTAGTCAGAGAACTAGAATAATAAAACTTCTAATTCTTTTTATAGGAGAGGTTTGGGTAGGCACCTTTTTCTAGGGTATGTAGGGAAACCCTAACACAGGGTTTTTTTTGTGGTTTTTTTTTTGCCTCAGAGATGATTGGTATCACATAATTTCTTACTTATGAGGACAAGATACATATAGAATAAGTTATTAAGTAAAGACATTAAAAAGTCCGGTAAAGAGCGTTTGTGCTTATCAAAAATTATCATTTAATGTATTTAATATTCGACAGGAAAATATGTTAGCTACTTCAGTGAAATGAGCTACGTAAATGTTAATGGGTATGTCAAAATGACCGACATTCATCGCATTTGTAGATTCCTGCACCCAGTAGAATGGTACTATAGTAGTGCACTGATTGAGCTACTTATTAAAGGGACAGCACCTACTATGTGCTGAAACTATATTTGGAACATTTTATACCATGGCAAATATCTACACAAATTATAAAACCAACTACCTATCGAATTAATATCCAGCTGTGCGTGTCATAATAATAATTCTTATATAGTGTTTATCCCCGTATTGGGCCCTAAGCGATATACATGATATAAAATAGACATTAAAACAGTATAAACAACAGGATATACATAAACTAGTCACCATTTATCCGTTGCTTGATTCTTCGGATACATGCGTTTACAAAGGCGAGTCATGTAACAAATAAGCAAAACATGTACATATCAGTTCATTCATTTGTACCAACACTATAAATATTTTCGCAAATTTAATTAAATGTCATTTAGATTTCCATGGTACCACCTTTTAATTAATAGTCTCCTCGGATATGATTTGGATAAATCACCAACATGCAAATTGGCCCTATCCCTTTGCGTAGAAAATGATTTGTTGTACCATGGTGACAGATGAATTACCTGGAGTATTAAAATATACTCATTCTTTTGAAGTTGAATTGACATTTATACTGTTAATGTTTTACTCATGGGTGACCCTCCAATGGCTTACCAGTACAAGTCAGGACAGTGGGTGTTTTTCCTCAATTAATTTAATTTCTTGTTGTAAATACTATTGTAACCACTTCCGGGTAAAATGTACTTTTGCTATCTGTATGCGAATTTGTTAATGCCATATTCTGTGATATATTATTCAGTAAATAATCAGAACAAATATCATCTCGTCTGTCGTATGTGATCAGCATAGTCGCTGAATATTGATTTAGCGTGGTATAAAGCGTGCTCAATGTTGAAAACAATTATTTTCGGGTCGAAATGAATTCCACTAGTTTGAATTTGGAGTCACCAAATGGTCGAAATGATTAAGTCGAACACATGGATAACTCGAAGTAATCAAACGTTCCCTTGCGATTCAACTTAACGAAGTTTAACTGTATTCCGTTTTATGGTGCAGGCCACGGTGAAAACCCACTATAAAGAGCGTACATCTGGTGTTGTCGAGTTAGGTTCATAACGAGCGTAATTCAGATTTTAATAATACCGATATGTGCTTATTTTTGTTTTTTAATTAAGTTCAATATGAGCTTATTTTCAGGAGAACAGGCTGTCCTGGCAGGCCCTGGTTCACCTTTTAGTCACTGATTCACCCCAGTTCGGTAATATGTGTATCGTGCAAACCACTGTTTGTGTTACCAATGGATACGACATTAATGGTAAGGGTGTGGATCGCTAGTAGTCAAATAGACAGAGTACACGGACCCCAATACCCGCCACACTATAATGGGGCAAACTGAGACTGATTAGAACTGCGGCGCTCGAAAAAATGTCTTTACAAATGGTGAACAAAAATGGATGAATATAATATGTAGATACAGATTAATAATTTATTTGTAAATAAAATCTGTATATTGACAACTATATTTGCGGGGAAATGTGAGTTTTGTCATTTATACTCCGAGAGTGGGATGCAATTAAAACATAAGGTATAACATGTCTAACCATTAGGCAATTAACCCTTTATATACCAAAACATCAATGATGAGTGGTTGTCCCATAGGAAATGTTCAGATAATAGATTCAACAAACATGAAAGTATTATCTAAATATTTCCCTCAGTAAGTAGGGCTCGAGATAATGATGTACTTTTATTTATATGTTGTCTGTTTTATCACCTTAAAAATATTCATATATGTTCAAATCGCCATCAACAGAAGGAATGTTAAAATATATATAGTTTTGTTCTTATGCCAAACATAATCAGCGCGTAAATAGTATATTGTCGTCAAGACGTACGATGGTGTACGTAAACAAGAGCCTGCTCGTGTTACAGAAGTTTTGCATCTGTTTACATAACACAGCGCAATTATATTGGTTAATCACAAACCAATGATATAAACGATCTTTATTATTTCCATATAAGGAAAAAAGGAAAAAAGGAACAAATAACGCTCTTTATTTTTACCATATCCGGATCTAAACAAAAGCCAGGTTCTGTAACGTTTTTTGCTTTTGTTTACATAACAAAGGAAAAACATTTGATGATAACCTACTGTTTATGTCATATTTCTGATTGGTATAAGAACAAAGTATGTCTATAGTTACGTGCGCTCGCGCAACAGTATGGCGATCAGACAGATTCGTAGCTTGGTAGCTTGGTAGCTTGGTGTCACACTCCATGACGTCACCAAAAACGACGTAAAACCTCGTGGCGTTCTGACATTTTTACTGTGCCGCGTTTTTGCTATGTTTATTTTATGTGTTGTTTTCGATTATTTGTTTGTCGCCGATATCGCCATTTGTCAGGATTCCCTGTTTCGATATTTAAAACTGGCATGCTCGTAGTTGGCCTCGATTTCGATTTTTTCTCCCAGGTCAAAATTCGTCAGAGTTATGACAAAAATAGATCGACCTACATTTTCTCCATCGATCTACATCAAAGAGTCTATAGACTCCTTCGGGACCTACATAGACTCCTTCATTTGGGTATTTTCACTTATAATTGGGAAGTTTTATCATTTTTGGTTCGTGCGAAGACCTCTTTTTATCGTGCGAGAAAAGAGAGACATTCAAAACGCGATTTCGTAATTCGACGCAATAGGCTGAATAGCCTAACCTTCAGCAGAGTTCCGGGTCAAATACGACGAATGACGTAACACAAAACAAAACGCATTTGTTAACACAAACACCGTTTGAAGAGTTTATTATTACATAAAATGATCGTTATTGATTAATTATTGATTAATTATTGATATTTATTGTTGCATATTGGCTGCTATCAATATTTACAAAAATAGTACTAATTATTTCTTATAATGGCAGGGGGGGGGGGGTGAAAAAAAAATTCCGGCACGTATGCCGGGGTGGGTGGGTGGTCAAAGCCACCAACAAGCAATTTTTTCCGGAACTAAAAAAAAATAATTCTGCTTGTTTTTTAGTGTTTTGGCAATGAGTTGGGCTTCAAAACCACTTTGAATGAGAGAAATAATGTAATTCTAACTGGTAAACTGCAGGCAGTTATCGTGTTGTATTTTGTTGCAAATTTTGAAATCCAAGATGGCCGCTGGCGGCCATGTTTTTATGGCCGAATGACTTCAAAATGACTCATTCCTATTTACATGTCCATGTTAACATCCATGATAAATAGTATGCACAGAAGTTCATATACAGCTGTTTACAGTGAATTTTTCCCCGCAAATCTCTGTTTTAGTGTTAAAAGGGGGGGTGGGGGTCAACAAATGGTCGGAAAAAACTGCCGAAAACGGAAAAAAATTTGGCGATGGGGGTGGGTGGGTACAAAAAATGATCGAAAGGGAAAAAATGCCATACGACCCCCACCCCCTGATAATTGCTCCTTTGGTCAACTTTGACTATCGGAAAATGAAAATCAAAATATGCCGCTGAAAAAAATGCAATCGATATTAAAGTCTCATCCTTTCGGCAACATGGAATTGGTTTTAATTACTTAAATGATTAATATAGTAAATTGCCTTTTATCTGTGATGAAATGAGAAATGGTAATTGTCTTTTTTTTGCTAACATTAAATTAAATTAAATAAATTAAGTAAAATACAGTGAAACTATTTTTTTAATTATTGTTTATTACATTTTTGCGCACGTTGGCATCTCTCTGAGTGCATTCTAGTTTACTATTCTTTCTGTTTATGGCGGTTTTTTACGGAGGTGATATTTTAACAGCATACCCACCGCCAACGCCGCCCATATCTTTAACATCCCTCATCGTCAACAATAGACCATTCCGATATACACTTTCTAACTGACTGGGATAATCCATTTAGTATAGAAATGGTTAACTATTTGCATAATAATTTCAGAATGATATCGAGGGGCATCGACAGAGTGGAAGCAACCGGGAGTCGTGGGGGTGACTGGGAACGTCGTTTATCGTTTATTATAAATATTACTAATTCTATATCCCGTGTGAATATTTGATTTCGGGGCGCCGTGGTTCGCACGAACACCAACGAAGCAAAATTAACGGATTTTATGTTTGTGCGAACCATACTGGTTATATCCGGTATGTCATGAAACGGGGTGAATGCGATCGTAAGTACACATACCTGCCACTTTTCCAGATAGGCGACCGGGCATACATGTACATCGAGTCATCTGTAGTCATATGTCCAAAATATCGACACAATTGAGCAAACTGTTAGAATCAGGCGGAATGGTATGCATGGTATTTCCATTATACTGGTGTAAAATAAATCGAATTGGCGTAACATATTCTAAATAGTTGTTGGTGTTATATGCGGCGATTATCAGCGGTTCACGTTGATTCACTGTGAGTAATTCATTTACCAATGTGGAATTGAAGGTACGAGACTTCGGCCGTTCTATAGTTTCTATACGCTCGTCTGAACTAGCATTATATAGCTCAACGATCGAAGTTCTTCACTGTTGTTGTATTCAGTGCAGTTAATGTGACATTCAATATCAGAGAAAAGATTGAGCAGTAATTGCATTATTGTTTGATAAATGAGACGGCTAGACGCATACAAAAATCAATAGCCGGTTGAAGAGGTGGCCATTGAATGAGACCACATACCGGGACCATTTTCGGTAGGGCATGTAACCTATTATGTCTGCAATTACGATGTCTGCAAACATCGACATGCCACCCATGCATTGACCTGACCAGGTGCATGTTCGATGAGCTGATTGAAATTCCGGATCAGAATTATATAATTTGCAATACAAGTGTTATCGTATGAAAATCAATCGAAGCACATTTAATACATTATCCGAACACGAGTTGTGCTAGCGGCACACCATTTACAAAAAATATTGGCTTAGATAATTTGCGTGACCTAGTTTCCTGCAGAAGGGCATGTAACCTATTATGTCTGCAATTGCGATGTCTGCAAATCATCGACATGCCACCCATGCATTTTCACACAATGACCTAACCAGGTTCATGTTCGACAATGATGGCGACGAGCTGATTGAAATTCCGGATCAGAATTATATAATTTGCAATACAAGTGTTATCGTATGAACTCAATCGAACACAAGCACATCTAAAGGCACAGGCGGCGTTCGTTGCAGAAATATTCATATTTGTTCAAATCACCATCAACAGAAGGAATATTAAAATAGTTTCGTTCATATGCCAAACATAATCAGCGCGTAAATAGTATATTGTCGTGAAGACGTACGACGGTGTACGTAAACAAGAGCATACTCGTGTTACAGAAGTTGTGCTTCTGTTTACATAACACAGCGCAATTCTATTTGTTAATCACACAAACATGATTTAAACGCTCTTTATTATTTCCATATCAGGAAAACAGTAACAAATAAAAATCTTTATGTTTACCATATCCGGATTTAAACAAAAAAGCCAGGTAACGTAACGTTTTTTGTTTTTGTTTACATAACAAAGCGAAAACATTGACAATACCGTACTGTTTATGCCATGTTTCTGATTGGTACAAGAACAAGGTCTGTCAATATTTTACTATTCGGTTTTTGACGGAGGTGAATATTTTAACAGCATAGCCACCGCCAACGCCGCCCGTATCGTTAATACAGTATCCGAACACGAGTTGTGCTAGCGGCACACCATTTACAATAAAAGTGGCCATATAATTTGCGTCACCTATTCACTGTTTCGTGCAGAAATGAGCGGCAAATATGATTTGACTTCAAAGTATGTTAACACACAGAAGATATTATTTCTTAATCATGACCATACGCCCACGAGTGCCTTCACGTGCAAGCACTAGTATCAAACGAAAAAAAGTTGACGAAATTTCGCCTATGGAGCAGAGATCACTACGAAGGAGCGGGTCAGTTGGTGACATTCCATCATTTGTAAATTAATTCAGTGACTCTGAGCCTGATTTTCTGTAGCGAGACTGCTTGGAGGGTAAAACAAAGGGAACAATAGGACATGCAAAGAAAACCTACACGAATGAGTTGTTGGACAATACTATCCAGTCAGACAAGTTTTCTGAAATGTGTAAATCAAAATTGATCCCCGAGCTCACACAAGCTACCACAGAAGTCATGAATTTGCTGTGGAACAGGCTGTATGACTAGTAGACCAGGCTGTGACGGAGGCAGGTGCCACCAATTCAATTCAATTCAATTAAATTTAATATGACCATACGTAAACGTAATAAAGCCCACGTAGATTAAATCTGGCAGTTTGCGATACGAAATACATTTATAATAATTACCGCTTTTGAATTATACCGGTATCAAAATTAGTCGACGAAATTGATGTGACAAAGATAAAGGGAAATAATGACATTTCTTCCTGTGCTCAAATAGAACTTTCGAAGAGGTGTTCTTTTGTGCGACACTGTTCACATTTTCACAACATTTTTTACTCGATGCGTTTACTGTTAACACCGAAGATCTGGTCTGCTTGACAGCGTGGAAATGTAATAAAATTACATTACAAAATGCTCCAAGTTGTGTGTTGAAATTATGCACTACATGTGGAGTGATCACAGGGTGTGCTGTATAGCTCATGGTGTGTTGCTACACAGCTAAGTCATGTAGTCCGAAAATATCCAACTTCTATTACAATCTGAGATAGTGGCTCAATGTCTAACGGTTTCCATGTGAGTTGATCTGATTTGTGTTTGATGTCACCTTGATGAGTTCATTTGACATAATGTTGCATATATATACACTGATGTCTATTTTGTGTGTGATGCTGTGTGAGGTCGTGTGCATGTGTGTGGGTCTTTAAATGAGGGTGCGTGTGCATTTGGTTGTGTGAGAGTGCGCGTGAGGGTAGGTGAGTTCGCGTGCGACTGAATGCTAGGTGAGGGAGTGCGCGTGTGTCTGACTCTATTGTCAAATCTTAGATTCCCATATCTTTGATGAAACTTACTTGCATGTGTAGAACGTGTCGGTCAGTTTGCATCTGCATGCCTGTCAGTCGTGTTTCTTCCTGTCTGCATGTTTATCTGTCAGCATGTATGTCTGTCTGGATACGTATGTGAATGTCTGCCTGTCTGTCTGTATGTCTCTTTCGCGTGTATGTTTGACTGTAAAATCGTCTAAGCCTAGGCGTGTCTGGACGTGTTTACATGTACGCCTGTGCGCGGCTGGGTGGTTGCATGTGCCTGAGACTCAGTGTGTGTGTGTGTAACTGTGTGCGTAATCTCGCTTTATTTTGTGTTGCCGTATTCCTTAAATGTGCATATATTCCACTGTCATTTTTGTATTAGAATTGTTTGTAACTATGTTATTTAAATGTAACTCTCCGATAGTGGAGGCAATAAAAGGATATATAGATTAAATCTGGCAGTTTGCGATACGAAATACATTTATAATAATTACCGCTTTTGAATTATACCGGTATCGAAATTAGTCGACGAAATTGATGTGACAAAGATAAAGGGAAATAATGACATTTCTTCCTGTGCTCAAATAGAACTTTCGAAGAGGTGTTCTTTTGTGTGACACTGTTCACATTTTCACAACATGTTTTACTCAATGCGTTTACTGTTAACACCGAAGATCTGGTCTGCTTGACAGCGTGGAAATATAATAAAATTACATTACAAAATGCTCCAAGTTGTGTGTTGAAATTCTGCACTACATGTGGAGTGATTACAGGGTGTGCTGTATAGCTCATGGTGTGTTGATACACAGCTAAGTCATGTAGTCCGAAAATATCCAACGTCTATTCAAATCTGAGATAGAAATGCTTATTTGCATAAGTTGGAGGGAATTGTGTGAGCACATGGTGACGTCATACAGTATAGTACAGTTCACAATCCGAAGAAACAAGTTCTGTTACAGTCATGTCGCAAGCATATGGGTGCTCGTCCCATATCCCAACTAAAGAACACAGGTGTGACATTAAGAACTAACCGGCACGATTGAACATAGTGACATTAACGGATTGACATACCCATGTCACAGTATATGTCGCAAGCATATGAACGCATGCATTTGACACTATATCATAACCTCAACCATGGAGGTTTCGTATCGGATTTCACTTAATTTTGTTTTGTTTTTTTATATATTCAGTATGTTTGTGTGTCAGTATGCATGATCTGTATGGTTGATTCTTATTCCAGTGGCGTAATATATTATTGTGCTGTATTTTCTAAATATATATACATTATCTCCTATGTACTTCTATGTCGATGTTTCGGTAGTCTGCATGCTAGTTGTCGATTATGTCTATAAAGATACTGTCTTCAAATTGCCGAGGTCTCAATCAGTCAGAGAAACGACGCGACGTGTTCCGATATTTACGAGCACAAAATGCCTCAATATACTGTCTACAAGACACACATTTCACAAAAGATATGGAAAGATACATTTCTTCAGAATGGGGTTTCAAAACAATATTGGCACCCTTCTCATCGCAATCGCGTGGTGTGGCAATTCTATTTAGCCAGAACCTCGACTTTCAAATACACAATTCTATCAAAGATGAATCTGGAAACTTTATAATAATCGATGTAACCGTAGACAAATTGAGAATGACTTTAGTTAACATATATGGCCCAAACGAAGATAACCCTGAATTTTACAAACAGCTGAAAACTAATATTATTAACATGGGTAACACCCAAATAATAATATGTGGTGATTGGAATATGGTACAAAATCAGTCCGCTGATACTTTAAATTATAAACATATTAACAATCCCCGGGCTAAAGAAGCGGTGGGCGACCTTGCCGACAGACTAGAACTGGTGGATGCTTGGAGTGTTAATAACAAAGACAAAAAACGATATACATGGAGAAAAAAATCTCCAATAAAAATGGCTAGACTAGATTACTTTATGATATCTGAAGATCTTCTAAGTTTAGTTGGCACAGGGACCGATATATTACCAGGATACCGCTCTGATCATTCCATAATATCACTCACATTGAAATTAAATACAATTGTGAGAGGTCGAGGTTATTGGAAATTTAACACCTCCCTACTTCGTGACAATGAACATGCAGTATTAGTACATTCTATTATAGAAAGAAATAAACTAAGATACGATTATAAACTGAATATATGTGAAGAAAATACAAGTAATGTTACTTGTAAAATTAGTAAACGCCTATTTTTAGACACACTCTTATTGGATATAAGAGGTGAAACAATAAATTTCGCAGCAAAACGAAAAAGAGACCGCAAAAAGAAAGAGGACGAATTAAACAAAACTAAAGTAAAATTGGAAAGAACGGTCGATAACAAGGACCAATGTTTAACAGGAAGAGATGAATTATTGGAAAAATTACAAAAAATAGACTCGGAGCTCTATGAAATTAGAAAAGAAGATACGAGGGGGGCAATGATAAGATCTAGAGCCAGGTGGATTGAAAACGGAGAAAACCCCACAAAATATTTCTTGAATCTCGAAAAGCGCAATTTCATTTCTAAAACTCTATCGATGCCCACCGATTACACTGGTAAAAACATTGATAATCAGTCGGACATAATGAACGAAGCAAGAACATTTTACAGTACTTTATATGCATCTAAAAAAATAAACGATTCTGATATTAGCACTATCCTCAGTGAAGAAACTTATCCAGTGTTAACAAACGATACTGCGAATAGCATAGAAGGGCCAATAACTCTAAACGAACTAACAAACGCATTGAAAAGATCACAAAATGATAAGAGCAGCGGTCTGGATGGATTTCCGTATGAGTTCTGGAATTTTGTTTGGCAAAACTTAGGTCTAATTCTTTGTGAGTCCCTTCGTGAAGCATTTGATACTGGTGAATTATCCATAACCCAAAAACAAGGACTTATTACTCTTCTTCCGAAAAAAGATAAAGAGAGACATCTTTTAAAGAACTGGCGTCCGATAACTCTGTTAAATATAACATATAAACTAGCTTCCTCTTGTATAGCTGGACGAATGAAAAATATTCTACCCGATATAATCAGCCATGATCAAACTGGTTTCTTAAAAAATCGGTATATTGGAGACAACACTTGATTAATTTATTATATTATCCATAAGACAAAATTAGCTGATAAACCTGGTCTTCTGCTCCTGCTAGATTTTGAAAAGGCATTTGATTCAGTATCATGGAAATTTATAAATAAATGCCTTGACCTTTTTAACTTTGGTGATGACATAAAAAAATGGATTTATACTTTCTACACAAATATCAACTCATCTATTCTGATAAATGGACATATATCTCAGAGTTTCCAACTAAACCGTGGCTGTCGGCAGGGTGACCCAATTTCGCCTTATATTTTTCTGATATGCGCAGAAATCTTAGCTAACATGATTAAATCTAATAAACGCATCAAAGGTATAAACCTCGGCAATTTTGAATACACAATCACACAGTATGCAGACGACACAACTCTCATCTTAGACGGCAGAGAAGAAAGCCTAAGGGAAGTATACAATGTATTAACACTGTTCGCAAATCTTTCAGGTTTGAAAATTAACCCTAGCAAGTGTCAGGCATCGTGGATAGGTTCTTATACTGGGCGTAGAGATGGTATATGCTCAGATCTTGGTATCAGATTTGATAGCTCATTTGATCTTCTAGGGATTCATTTAGATACACATCTTGATAAAATGAAAATCAACTACGATACAAAATTTGCTGATGTGAAACGACTGATTGAGACATGGAAACACCGATTACTGACGCCTATTGGTCAAATAACTGTAATAAAATCACTTATACTCCCAAAATTAACACACCTTTTCGTGTCACTTCCAAATCCCGATAAAACATTTATGAAAAAATTGGACACTATGCTTTATAATTTTCTATGGAATTCAAAACGTGATCGAGTGAAACGCAAAGTTGTATGCCAAGATTACAAAAACGGTGGCTTGAAAATGGTTAATGTCAATAATTTTATGCTGTCAATGAAAATAACTTGGGTGAGACGCCTCATAACAAAGAGCGCCAAGTGGATGCCCCTCACAGATATTCCATTATGCGAAGACCCCATGTTCCTTACATATGAGCATGGCTATTTAGAGAAACAGGCAAAGAAATTAACAAATCCATTCTGGCATGACGTTTTGTTATCATTTGTCAAATTTTTACAACAAAATGTGAACAATTGCAATATATCCACATGTACGCTGTGGAATAATTCAAATATAAAACAATATGGAAAGGTAATAAACTTCACTTCTTGGCGCGAAAAAGGGATTATGTATATAAATGATATGCGAGATAGTAAAGGTTCTTTTCTTTCACAAGAAGCCATACATAAGACATTTAATATACGCACAGACTTCATCACTGTAAACACTATACGGCAGCAGATAAAATTAACAGCAAAAAAGCTTGGCCAACAGATAACTCGAGTTTCTTACCCCATTCTACCCACTAACTTCATCACTTTGCTTAAAAATTCGCGGGGAGGACAAGATTTTTACAAAACTTTGAACGATTCTCAAATTACGACTAAAGCGCGCACAAAATGGCAATCACAGTTTCCTGATATGGGAAGTACATTATTTACATATGATAAACTACCCTTTCTCACGACGCCTGACACCAAGCTACAATGGTTATAATTCCGAATAAATTCTAGAATATTATAAACTAACAACTTTCTACACATATCTATTATAAGACAAGATGGCAAATGTGATAGGTGTAAAAGTGAAAAGGAAGATATCAACCACATTTTTTGGGATTGTTGTCATGTGCAGACATTTATTAGAGATATCTGTAATTGGGGAAAAAATAATGATATAAATCTTTATCCCACAGAGAGACATCTTTTAAAGAACTGGCGTCCGATAACTCTGTTAAATATAACATATAAACTAGCTTCCTCTTGTATAGCTGGACGAATGAAAAATGTTCTACCCGATATAATCAGCCATGATCAAACTTGTTTCTTAAAAAAATCGGTATATTGGAGACAACACTAGATTAATTTATTATATTATCCATAAGACAAAATTAGCTGATAAACCTGGTCTTCTGCTCCTGCTAGATTTTGAAAAGGCATTTGATTCAGTATCATGGAAATGTATAAATAAATGCCTTGACCTTTTTAACTTTGGTGATGACATAAAAAAATGGATTTATACTTTCTACACAAATATCAACTCATCTATTCTGATAAATGGACATATATCTCAGAGTTTCCAACTAAACCGTGGCTGTCGGCAGGGTGACCCAATTTCGCCTTATATTTTTCTGATATGCGCAGAAATCTTAGCTATCATGATTAAATCTAATAAACGCATCAAAGGTATAAACCTCGGCAATTTTGAATTCAAAATCACACAGTATGCAGACGACACAACTCTCATCTTAGACGGCAGAGAAGAAAGCCTAAGGGAAGTATACAATGTATTAACACTGTTCGCAAATCTTTCAGGTTTGAAAATTAACCCTAGCAAGTGTCAGGCATCGTGAATAGGTTATTATACTGGGCGTAGAGATGGTATATGCTCAGATCTTGGTATCAGATTTGATAGCTCATTTGATCTTCTAGGGATTCATTTCGATACACATCTTGATAAAATGAAAATCAACTACGATACAAAATTTGCTGATGTGAAACGACTGATTGAGACATGGAAACACCGATTACTGACGCCTATTGGTCAAATAACTGTAATAAAATCACTTATACTCCCAAAATTAACACACCTTTTCGTGTCACTTCCAAATCCCGATAAAACAATTATGAAAAAATTGGACACTATGCTTTATAATTTTCTATGGAATTCAAAACGTGATCGAGTGAAACGCAAAGTTGTATGCCAAGATTACAAAAACGGTGGCTTGAAAATGGTTAATGTCAATAATTTTATGCTGTCAATGAAAATAACTTGGGTGAGACGCCTCATAACAAAGAGCGCCAAGTGGATGCCCCTCACAGATATTCCATTATGCGAAGACCCCATGTTCCTTACATATGAGCATGGCTATTTAGAGAAACAGGCAAAGAAATTAACAAATCCATTCTGGCATGACGTTTTGTTATCATTTGTCAAATTTTTACAACAAAATGTGAACAATTGCAATATATCCACATGTACGCTGTGGAATAATTCAAATATAAAACAATATGGAAAGGTAATAAACTTCACTTCTTGGCGCGAAAAAGGGATTATGTATATAAATGATATGCTAGATAGTAAAGGTTCTTTTCTTTCACAAGAAGCCATACATAAGACATTTAATATACGCACAGACTTCATCACTGTAAACACTATACAGCAGCAGATAAAATTAACAGCAAAAAAGCTTGGCCAACAGATAACTCGAGTTTCTTACCCCATTCTACCCACTAACTTCATCACTTTGCTTAAAAATTCGCGGGGAGGACAAGATTTTTACAACACTTTGAACGATTCTCAAATTACGACTAAAGCGCGCACAAAATGGCAATCACAGTTTCCTGATATGGGAAGTACATTATTTACATATGATAAACTACCCTTTCTCACGACGCCTGACACCAAGCTACAATGGTTACAATTCCGAATAAATTCTAGAATATTATAAACTAACAACTTTCTACACATATCTAATATAAGACAAGATGGCAAATGTGATAGGTGTAAAAGTGAAAAGGAAGATATCAACCACATTTTTTGGGATTGTTGTCATGTGCAGACATTTATTAGAGATATCTGTAATTGGGGAACAAATAATGATATAAATCTTTATCCCACAAATATGACGATGATTCTTGGCACACCACCCATTAGTAAAAACTATACTACAAACTTGCTCTGGCTCCTAATTAAACAATATATATATCGGTCTAAATTTAAACCAATCACTTTGTCTGTTAATCTTTTCCTCAAAGAGTTGGCATATAAATACGATTACGAAAAATATACAACACGATGTCAATCGAAACTTTCAGAATTCTTGAAAAACTGGTTCCTTATAGAAAAAGCTTTAAACAAACAGGTGACTTAATAAAAAATCGACAAAGTAACTTTTTGAGACTCCTATCGATTATCACGCAGTCAGTTAAAACATATAATATCTACCACCATCTCCACAATAGCCTCTATGTTGAGAGTTGAGTCCATCCGAAACATCCGACATATTTATAATACATTTACTATATATTCTATGCATATGCATATATTTATGTATTATATAACTTTATACCACTGGTGTGCGAATGCTGTGAGCCAGGCGAGTGCGTGCAGTAAGAAAGAGATATGTGTGAACGCGAGGAATGCCATATCTGTATACACATATCAATGCAATTGAACATTCTGTATTTGACATGCCTCAATGTGATTGTTTCTTCAATAAACATTTAAAAAAAAATTAAAAAAAATATGTGGGATACATACACAAAACCGCACGCGTATGTTACTGGTATCAGTATATCGAACGATTGCAACCTTAAGTGTCATCCTTACGCGACGCAGGCATGCACATAATTCCCAAAATTCAGTCATACCAGAGTCCAAAATATTGTACCCAAATACAGGTTATGTCACACCGTTATATAATCGTTATTTGTTTGTGTGTAGAGCGTTCCTACATAAATAATGTGTACACTGCTACTACGTCAATAAAGCAATTTTCATTCAATATATACCAGGATATGTTGATCAACTTGGGAACGCAATGTGAAATTAAGAAGTATCCACGATTAAATACAATTTCCCACTACCGGTTGGACAGACTATTGCCATAACTAGTGTATGTCGCAAGCATGTGGATGCACTTATGACACGATATCAATGTCGCATGCTTGGTATGGAATATATACACAAAACTACGCGTGTGTCTTATCGGACGAGTTCAATGGCGTAGGATAGCACAATCTGCCAAAAACATTATCGTTCTCATTAAAAGACGCATGCATGCATGATTATCATACACTATCGGCCAGTAACAAACATGCAACTGGGTCTGTTTACCACACGCTCGATCGATATATTCTAACTGACTCTTCCCCACCGATGTCTCTATATCCCTGCAAGATAGATGTTGCCTAACACTGTTTCTTGAGTGAAAATGCTCAATTTCAGGTAAAAAAACCGCATAGATTTAACCATAAAACCTGCATTTTAGTAACTTAATTTGTATTTTTCTTGCGATAATTGTCATATATCTGCTTCAAAACAATACGAACACCAAACACCATCAGCACCAACATTCAGTCATACACGTAGTTGAGAATACTGTACTCAATTACTGGTTGTGTAAACATTTTAAGGCTTCATTTTTTGTACACTGCGCTACTACGTCAATAAAGCAATGTTCAGTCCATATGCCAGGATCCATTAATCGATGCCGCAACCATGTGAACGCCCCTACCGGAATATCGACGTATCCCAACTCTAGAACGCATGCAATGTGAAATTAAGAATTAACCACAATTGAACATAGTATACCACTAACGGATTGTCAAACTATTGCCATATACTGTATGTCGCACGCATATGGACGCACTTGACACGACATCAATATCGCACGCTTGGTACGGAATATATACACAAAATCGCATGCGCGAGATACCGTTGTCGTATATCGGACGAGTGCAGTGGCGTAATGATCGCACGATCAGTCATATACAAATTGTTATCCTTACGCGACGTATGTAAGTATGTCATATACCAGGGGGAAATAACACACATATATATATATATATCTTTATTGACCTCCATAACTGAAGAGTTTATCAAATGTTATACATGTATACAGTATCAAGGTAGGCTAACATTTTAGCCAACATGAAAATAAACAAATAGCAGTATATATATACACAAATGACACAAGTGCCACCAAGACATGGTATACATGTTGGGTCAAATATTGAGAAGCCTTACCCACAGGCAGATATAAATTCAGACATGCAATCAGACATACCGACATGCGGACATAGTATATGCAGATAGACAAACACAGGTACGCGAACATAACTTTTAAACCTGAACATATTTACATAATGCGGATAAAATCCGAAAGGTACAGAGAATAAATGCTTAAACTCGCATTTGCTAATTTACTGGCGGCAATCAGTTAGAATTTGGAATAATATGATCGTACGTGACACGTAATGGAGCAACCACCAAGTTGATCATTAAGTTCAATGTTACAATAATTATAGGATGTACCATACATGGTAGGTACTACATGTGCTACACCACTCGGAGAAATGTCTGTGTCGTCACACAAATACCATGCTAGAACTTGGATTAATATATTCGTAATCGTATATAGTCACCAATAGCCGGGTTACTACCGTAGTAACGGACATTGTGAATCTAGTGAACTATTAAAACCCAGCATTAAAATCATGGTAATGATCAGTCCAAACATATGAGTAAAGTTCGAACATAAGATAATAATAGCTGAGAACCTGGTGCGAATTGAACTGTGGTGGGGCCTCAAGCATATCTACCCCTGCACGTCAGAACAGAATTATGCCATGAAATGGCATAAGTACCGTAGCTTGAGGATGGAAGTGAACCATCATCCCACAGCGAAATCAACCAGGCCTGTTGGGTTTGAATAGTTCACTAGATGGGCAATGTCAGGTACTACGATAGTAACCCGGTTATTGGTGACTATATACGATTACGAATATATCAATTCAAGTTCTAACATGGTATTTTAGTGTGATGACACAGACATTTCTCCGAGTGGTGTAGCACATGTAGTACCCTGTATGTATATATACATATATATATATATCACAGCAGAAGTTTCCTTAGAATTAATGGATGGAAATGGAATGCCTCTAATATTTGTATTATTTGAGTCGGACATAGATTACCTTAGCTGCAGGCAATCAATGCAATACATGTAAACTATGTAGAAAAAGAAATTATTGAATAAAGTGTAGTGAATATGATGCGTCACTTTAATATTTGAGTCAGACATAGCTTACCTTACCTGAAGGCAATCAATGCAATAAGTGATGTAGAAACAGAAATTATTGAATGAAGTGTATTAAATGAATATGAAGCGTCACTTTAATGCAATATCGATTGGGAGGAAGAGAAATGTCACTTTAATAGTTAACGATGATATACATATATAATTATAGATTATCCCCATTGAAGACGATCAATGCAATGACCAGTGTAGAAATGGAAAAAAAATGTTGCCTGAATGAATCGATGTGTGAACATCAAGTCTCACTTTAATGAAATGTTGAGATGATGGAATCAACGATGAATTTGCAATTTCTGTAATGATGAAATTGGTTCACATACCGGTATACATGTATATGCAGCTGAAAATGTGAATTGACTGAAATGTAATTATGAAAGTGTCAATGACACTGTAGCTCAACGAGGAAAGGGCATAATTTCATGTGTTACAGTTAATGGAGCGATTATGAATGTGGAAAGTTGAAAGGCCTAGTTATGCAAAGATTAAAATCCAAGATGGCCTCGACAGCCATCGTTTTTTTGCCAAAAGACTCCTTCCTATTTACATGTCATTGTTAACATCCTTCACAAATTTCATGATGATCCGACAAAAGATACGACCTGTTGCCCGTGTCAAAGGATTTATTCGTGTAAAGAGTAAAATACAAGATGGCTGCTGGCGACCAGGTTTCTTGGTTCAATTCAAAATGAATCTTTTCCCATCTACATGTAATTGTTAACATCCATGACAAATCTCATGATGATTGGACCAAAGATTCGACAATAGCCCTTGACAAAGAATTTAGTCATGCAAAGAGTATAATCCAAGATGGCTGCTGGCGGCCATGTTTTTGGCCGAACAACCCCAAACTTACTCATTTCCCATCTACATGTCAATTTTAACATCCATGACAAATTTAATAATGATCCGACAAAAGATACGACCTGTGGCCCGTGCTAATGAATGAATTTTGAAATCCAAGATGACCGCTGACGGCCATGTTTTTGGGTCAAACGACCCCAAAATGACTCGTTCCCATCTACATTGTACATGTCAATAGCCATGACAAATATCATAATGATCTGACCAAAGGTACGACCTAGAGCCTGTGCCGAAGGATTTAGTCATGCAAAGAGTAAAATCCAAGATGCTCATGACGGCCATGTTTTTTGGTCGAACTACCCCAAAATGACTCATTCCCATCAACCTGTCATTATTAACATCCATGACAAATTTCATGATAATCAGACGAACAGTACGACATGTAGACTGCGCCAATCGATTTAATTTTGAAATCAAAGAGACAAAGATGGCTGCCAGCGGCCATGTTTTCTGGCCAAATGACCCCAAAATGTCTCACTCCCATCCACACGTCAACGTCAACATTCATGACAAATTTCATAATGATCTGACCAAGTAAGGACCTGTAGCCTGTGCCAAAGGATTTAGTTATGCAAAGAGTAAAATCCAAGATGGCTGCTGGCGGTCATGTCTTTTGGCCGAATGACCCCAAAGGGACTCATTCCCATTTGCATGTCAAGGTCAACAGCCATGACAAATTTCATGAAGATCCGACCAAAGCTACGACCTGCAGCCCGCGCCAAAGGATTTAGTCATGGAAAGAGTAAAATCCAAGATGCTCATGACAGCCATGTTTTTTTACCAAACTACCCCAAAATGACTCGTTCCCATCAGCCTGTCATTATTAACATCCATGACAAATTTCATGATAATCAGACGAACAGTACGACCTGTAGACCGCGCCAATCGATTTAATTTTGAAATCAAAGATGGCTGCCAGCGGCCATGTTTTTTGGCCAAATGACCTCAAAATGACTCATTCCCATCTACATGTCAATGTCAACATTCATGACAAATTTCATAATGATCTGACCAAAGTAAGGACCTGTAGCCTGTGCCAAAGGATTTAGTCATGCAAAGAGTAAAATCCAAATTGGCTGCTGGGCGGCAATGTTTTTTGGCCAAAACGACTTGTTCCCATCTACATGTCATTGTTAACATCCATGACAAATTTCATGAAGATCTGACCAAAGCCACGACCTGTAACCCGCGCCAAAGGATTTAGTCATGCAAAGAGTAAAATCTAAGATGGCTGCTGGCGGCCATAACAACCCCAGAATGACTCGTTCCCATCTACATGTCAATATTAACATCATGCAAAATTGCATGATGATCAGACAAGCAGTACGACCTGTAGCCCATGCAAATGGATTGGATTTTGAAATCCAAGATGGCTGCTGGCAGCCATGTTTTTTTGCCGAATGACCCCAAAATGACTCGTTCCCATCTACATGTCAATGTCAACATTCAGGACAAATTTCATAAAGATCAGACCAAAGGTACGACCTGTAGCCAGCGCCAAAGGATTTAGTCATGCAAAGAGTAAAATCCAAGATGGCTGCTGGTGGCCATGTTTTTTGGTCAAACTACCCCAAAATGACTCGTTCACATCTACATGTCAATGTCAATAGCCATGACAAATATCATAATAATCTGACCAAATGTACAACCTAGAGCCTGTGCTGAAGGATTTAGTCAAGCAAAGAGTAAAATCCAAGATGTATTTTGGCCGAATGACCACAAAACAGCTCGTTCCCATCTACATGTCATTGTTAACACCAATGACAAATTTCATGAAGATCCGACCAAAGCTACGACCTGTAGCCCGCGCCAGAGGATTTAGTCATGCAAAGAGTAAAATCCAAGATGGCTGCTGGCGGCCATGTTGTTTGGCCGAACGACCCCAAAATGGCTCGTTCCCATCTGCCTGTCATTATTAACATCCATGACAAATTTCATGATAATCAGACAAACAGTATGACCTGTAGACCACGCGAATCGATTTAATTTTGAAATCCAAGATGGCTGCCAGTGGCCATGTTTATTGGCCGAATGACCCCAAAATGACTCGTTCCCATCTACATGTCAATGTCAACATTCATGACAAATTTCATAATGATCTGACCAAAGGTACGACCTGTCGCCTGTGCCAAAGGATTTAGTCATACAAAGAGTGAAATCCAAGATGGCTGCTGGCGGCCATGATTTTTGGCTGAATGACCCCAAAAGGATTCTTTCCAATCTACATGTTATTGTTAACATCCATGACAAATTTCATGAAGATCCTACCACCGCTACGACCTGTAGCGGCGCCAAAGGATTTAGTCATGCAAATAGTAAAATCAAAGATGGCTGCTGGCGGCCATGTTTTTTGGTGGAACGACCCCAAAATGACTCGTTAATATCCATGACAAATTTCATGATGATCAGATAAATAGTAAGACATGTAGACCGCGCCAATCGATTTAATTTTGAAATCCAAGATGGCTGTCGGCCGCCATGTTTTTTGGCCAATGACCCCAAAATGACTTGTTCCCGTCTACATGTCAATGTCAACATTCATGACAAATGTTATAAAGATCAGACCAAAGGTACGACCTGTAGCCCGCACCAAAGAAAATTGTTGACGGACACACACACGCACACATGGACGTCGTTGAGCTAATAATGAATATGTGATGTGTCGCTTTTAATGAATTGGCAATGCCAGCAGTATGGAAACTGTCACTGCGGTGGAGTTACGATACATGCCGTTAGGTTATGATACACGGTCTACAGCCCTACAGGTATTAGCGGGTTGTCACACCATATGTTGAAGAAACTTATGATATATGTCCATGAGGATCTTTTTAAAGATTGGGTAAGTGTTGGCGCTGGGTATAGCTGTTAAAACAGTCACATCCGTTAAAACCGCCATAAGCAGAATTAATATTATAAACAAACTTTGTTCTTATACCAATCATAAATAAATGTATCACATTAATTTCAGCATGTTGTTATGTTAGTACTTTGTGTTACATGTATGTAAGCAAACGTCATCTTATGTAAACAAACAGTACATGTACATGTAAGTAAAGAGTATGCGATAAGCAAAACACTCAACACCGAGTAGACCCCCACTGCATATACAGGTATATGAATTTTTTTTAGAAATGCCACCGTTATTTCACGCCTTTAGATTAGGCTAATTTGGGGGACAGAGGTGATAGGTTTGAGTGAGGGGGGGGGTACCCCCTTGTGACTATTGGGGGTACTTTTTAAAGTAAACCGAAAATGGGGGCTTTCTGGTTGTTCTGAAGCATATGAAAGGTGAAAGAAATGAACCAATGGCCCCCATATCATTTCCTGGCAACTTGGGCTTATATCAGCATTCAGCAAGTTATGTTACATGTACCCTTATATTTTCAAGTTTTGTAGGTAACAATTTATTGAATATTGGGAATATTGGATCATTTGACATCAACAAAGAAATTTTATAGATGTATGGTGCTTGAAACTTCACCAAGCAGTTCACCAACACACTGATCATGGGTATTTCCAATTAAAATTTAATTTAATCCAAGTTAAATCGCATAATCAAAGTAATTAATGGCTGAACATCACCATCTTTAACTGTGGAATCGGATCCAATGCCTCCCATACAGAGAGGCCTAAGCTGAATGAGGTTCCCAGAGGGTGAATTTGGTGATTGCTAGCCCTCTGGGGACCTCATTCCGCAAATGTCAGCCACACTAAATTCAGACTTGGGGACCGCCCACCTCTAGTTCTATTGAGAATCATATATCAACCCTTCCTTTACTAAATGCTTATTGACAAGTAGATGTTGTGGGAAGTGTTCAGATAAAGTCGTTTGTTGAACTTTTCTGAACATTTCCAACCAATTAATAGATATCCTTCTACACATGTACATGTATGTCTTATCTGTTGTCATCTGCTTGCATTTCCTGAACAACCCTCTGAATGAATAATAGATCATTCAAATAAATTCTTTTTTACTTGGTGGGAGAATCCATTTAGTAAAGAAAGGGTTATATAAAATTTTCGCTACGATAAGGGAGCAATGATTCATAGCCCCTACAATTCAGTGGAATCATGAACTTATTTACAACATACCGCATTACCGGTATAGCCATTTAATAAGCTAAATCTCAGATTTTGGTGTTGAATGGGTCACCATGAATCACTCTCAACCTAATCAATCGCCACAGTGTTTTGCTTATCGCTCACTATTTACATGCTGTATATATACAAACAAAGTGTTTTGCGGAAAATAACGCATTCTTAATATATTTCATTATTCTACATGTACGGTATACTATTAGGATATTTTTGAGGAAATTTTCATAATTTGGTAACTGTTATTTCTAAATTATTACTTATTACATGTACATACATGTATGTACATGTACCGGCAGACTTTCATTTTTAGAAAATGTAGGCGCGCAGAGTCCCGCTCGCTGGGTTTTGGCCAGGCGCGCGGTTTCTATCAAGATAAAATAAACAGCGGAAATACATTCATAAATGCCACGTAAATTGAATTTGTTTACTCACGATCGATGTCCAGTGAATCTCTTTGATGGTTTAACACTGCTTAATCCACTATCCATAAGCACAAGTGAATGTTACACACTATGTTTTATATTCTACATGCTCCTATATTAAATGTAATTCATAATTATTAATAAGGAATCAATTTAATACTCAGATTCCAAGCTGACAGAATAAATATCAACATCTCCCAGCCACGTGGTCTCGCTTTGATTTTCGAGGAATTTATGTGACGTCATAAGCCATACCGGTACATAGAAATGTATTTTTAGCTTCGATTCATTCAGTCTCAGACAGATAGTACATTTGACACGTCACACCGTGTGACCTCGTCTGGGTAGACACTAATAATAGCGTTATCAGGTTCGCTCTCTGTATTTGGCCTAGGTGCGCAATCGATCGCTTGCTGGTTTTCAGTTTTAGCTGTGCGATGGTGCGCAAGAGCGATCGCGAGCCTCAAAAATGAAAGTCTGTACTGGTACACTTAGCTGATGTGCCTGACTTCATCCGGGCTCTTTAGGGAACAACGTTGCCAACCAGTATACATGTACAATGTATGAGTATATATCGAGGTCGCAGTCAAGGACACAGTCGCATATGAAATTGGACCCACCCATATACCGGTAGTTCCCGGGATCAAAGTAGGCCTTTGGTAAATTAATACCAAATTTAAGTCCGATCAGTCGTGCAGTTTTCAAGTCTATAACACACAGAGACAGAAGTTCTAAAATATAACATAATAGACCAAATGATGTACCTGACTTCGTCCGCGCTATTTAGGGATTTCTCTATGATCGCCTCCGTTTGGACAAAATATACAGCATCTGGTCAGTGGAAAAACGATCAGTCGAGGTCCAGAAACCGATGAGTGTATATGTGCGCTACCGGTAGGTCAATGTCAAGGACAGTCGCATGTGAAATTAGACCTCCCATATTGTTTCCAGGATGAAAGAAGCCTACCGTGCATACCATGTACATGTACATGTACCAATCGATTGGTTGAGGTCCAGACACATGCCTATAGTATATGAGCATATACCTACATGGTCACTCATGAAATTGGACCCGCCCATTTCCGGGATCAAAGTAGACATACAATACATGTACCCCGCTGGACAAAACAAGTATCCATTGGCACCGCAGTGTATTTGCTGTTCGGCTGCGGTGTCAGAGTTTGTAACTGCAGTTGAGCACCGAAGCCGAACGGCAAGTACACTGCGGCCAAACGGCAAGTTCACTACGGCCGAAAGGCAACTACCCTCACGGTCGAATGGCATGTACACTGTAGTTAGATTTCTGGTTTGTATTGTCTTTTTTCAGTTTGATGAAAGTACACTGTGGCAAATACACCATGCCGAATGGCAATTACATCACGACCCAACTGTAGTTAGCCGGTGGCGCCGCGGTGTAGTTGCATTTCAGCCGCGGTGGCAATGCTAACCACACCGCAGTTAAGTGGTCCCACACACAGACAGAATTTCCGAAAAACAACCGATGAACAAATGACCGATGATGAAAAACAACGAAAAAACACACCGGCTGACGAATGGTGGCAAATGACAGATAAATGACGAGGATGACGATGGCAAATGGCAACAAACAACAACGAAGTAAAATACCGACTGATGACGAAAAACAAATGGCCAACGACTAACACTATGTCAAACAATCGATGACGAAAAATTACTGATGACGAAAAACAAACAGCCAAAGATGAACACGATGTCGAATGATCGACGACGAAAAATGTCTTGATGACAAACACATCGACCCAAGCCTGCAGGTTTCAAATTATGTGTAACCTACAGTACATGTATTTTTTTTTCGCCTGGTAATCCTAGTCCAAATCTACGGGATACATGTATAATGTACCCTG
Source organism: Siphonodentalium dalli (assembly GCA_032622095.1). Classification (NCBI taxonomy): domain Eukaryota; kingdom Metazoa; phylum Mollusca; class Scaphopoda; order Gadilida; family Siphonodentaliidae; genus Siphonodentalium; species Siphonodentalium dalli. The sequence goes on from CP136062.1 coordinate 2,084,242, forward strand.
CTGGACAAAACAAGTTTCCACTTGACCACGGTGCAGTTAGCATTGCCACTGCGGCCGAAATGCACTACATTGCCACAAAAACCACGACTGACGACAAATGAACAAAGGATGAAAACAAACGACCAACAATAAACACGACGACAATCGACAGACGACAACCAAACACGAATGACGACAAACACACTGACTGTGACACTGATGACCAACGAATGACAACGACAAATTGTCAAATGATGAAAAATTATTAAATGAAATAATAATCAAAATTTAATTTTTAATTTAAAGCAAACAGACCTACCTTTATTGCTTTAAAAAAATCTTGGATTTGGAGAAAAATGCCTCCAGGAGCACGCATTGTGCTGTTGTGTTCACAACACCGCCAGAATCCTCATCAGATATCAATTCCTTGAACTTAAGTTGAAGTTGAAGATGGTAACTAGGAAACATACTACAATTTTAGTATCACAATTTACACGTAACACAGAATTCGTACTTTCATTTTTTTTATCTTTCTTTGAACTTCGAACTTTTTGGTTGATTGAATGATTCTGGAATCTTGATCATTGTTGTCTGTAACAGTTTACAGTGAAGCCTAACTCAGTAACTGTCGATTGTCACGAAATCAAGCGATTAATTAATCTACGTACACTCGTACATTTGTGGAAAAATTTGCCATGAAGGGAAGGTGAAGGCCTTATCGGTCTATGGGATATACGGAAGTAAATTCCGAACAAGTAACTGCCGTAAACCGGATGACACTGACAGGACGGTCGCTTGACTGGGGATAATTAATTATTATGCTAATGATATACCAATGATTTTTATCAGATGAAAAGGCTGTAATTAATCCTCAGAAAGAACTGAATAGGCTAAACTTGAAAGTCGGGTACATTCTAGAATCTGGGAATGAATTTGATCAGTTGTTGTTGTTGTCTGCATATTCCTCCGTTAAATCGGAGCACCCTGTAGTTTCTGCTGTATTCTGCGCAGTCACCACCCGGAAGTCACGTGTTATATTCACAAATAAACGTACCCGGTACTTTCTCTCATGGTATATAGAAATATATAAAAATTATATAAAAATTATAATATAAAAATTATATAAAAATGATATGACGTCATAATTCACATGCATTTAGGTATAAACACCCACTGGGGTGGTTGCTATTATTCAAATGTTAGTATTGTGTCGTTTACTATTCAAATACAATTGATATACCACAATGCATAAGTGCAAGGAATACAAAAGCGCACACAACTGCTATTTTTACATTCACACCGGTAACATCACATCCGCATGGACGAGTGATGATGACTACACCGACAGACTACAATACACAGAGATACAATTTCGAAAAAAACATATTACCTGTATCAACGTAATCACTGTCGGATACCCGTTTAGGTTCGGACATTCCAACATGGCGGCGCCCACTAAAGCAGATAAACGGTAAGTGTATATATTTTCTCCAAGCAGCAATCAACGACATCTTTCGGTGATACACATTGAAACAGTTATGTAGGAATCTGTATGCCCAATACATACGTAACACGCCTTTCGCATGACAGGCATGTGAATTGTTGTACTTGGCGTGTCAAGTCGTCATAATTTTTCGAAATTTTATCGAGGCGGCGAAATGTTCGCTTTTTCGTATTTTTCTGGCCCTGGGCTCATGCATCCGCAAATTTATGTATTGTTGTGGGTAAATTAGGTCACCACACATCTTCGGAATGCAAAACAGGCGATATTTTTATTGTCTAACTCCGAAAAACGACCTTTGAAAATTTCAAAATGTTCAGGTTCGGATTCGCAACATTCGCGATGATTTTGTTCAGGTTCAGACACAATTTTTGTTCAGGTTCGGACAAATTTGGTTCAGGTTCGGACAATTTTAGTTCAGGTTCGGACGCATCAAAACCTTACCTATAAATGACATGCCGAGGTGCAGTCGCGATCTTATTGTGTGTGTTATTACCGAACATGCATTGTTAATTTGTTATATATAATATGTCAGCTGAAATTTCCAAATATAGGTGGTAAATTCTCCGAATTAATCAGAATTAATTGGATAAAAGCCACAGTTGAATATTCTCGAGCAATGTCTACTATAAACCAGCTAGTGGGAATTATTACATTTTACATATGAGCAACAGTGGTATTATTACTTATCTTCTGCAATATCGGGGATACATGGATATTTAATACCTGGTTCTCGATTTTGAACCCCGAGGCGGAGCCAAGGGGTTTCAAAAAGAGACATCCGGGTATTAAATCTCCTAGTATCCCACGATGTTGGCGGAGTTAACGATTTTGTCCCACATCAATAGCTACCATGTGGTGTGCTTTTCATAGCTTATCACACCAATCAGCACCATGCAATAAGAATAATTCAGTAGCAGCCCTATCGATCCTGTTTTAGGTGACGTCAATTAAGCTCAGTGCGCTAGTTCAAGGGTAATTCATAACCACGATGTTTCACTTGCTTTTATACGCCCACTGCCAAGAGTTACGGGAACATGGTGCATGATTTAAACGTGACGTTGTTGTTAATCAGATTGTTAGTTACAACCGGGTGTGGGGACAAGCGTTGTTTGTTATATATGTTTCCCTATGAAATAGCTGTAATTTTAAATGACATACGATGCGCTCTCTTTCGTCAGGACCTTGGCATGGATAATAATTTGCAAACGTTATCTCACTGTAGATACTTCTGTTTAAAAACGGGTACACAATTATTGACGCGTGTAATATATTATCAATGGAACTACGCGAAATTCCGCGGAAGACTGAAAATAGTTTATTACTGCGATAAGTTCTAAAGAAAAACAAATGATCCCGTTTTATTACGTATTCAGTTATTTGTTAACTGGGTTTTTGTGTGTAATATTTAACCATTGGGTAGGCACTATTCTCTTAAGCTCATGAAGGAAATTTTCCACCAAAATTAGAGATGCTTAATTTGCCAAAGGAAGAGCTGATATTGTTTGCATAAGTTTCGCTACTTCGGCGTCTAAATTCTTGTTTCGATAAACAAATACTTGTAGTTTTGCAGAATTGCTTACCATAAGCATAACATAAAGAGAACACATATGGTTTCTCGAATAATATATTCCTGAAATATCGCCGCTCGTGAAGATTCGCATATTGCAGGTATTATTCGGCAAACCATAGGTATTCTCTATGTTTGCATAGTGCTGAATCGAACGCAACATTTCGGGCTCTAATTAATAGTCCTACGTAATAGTCATGTGACAAATGGTTAACTTGTAACTGGATTCAATATTTAGAAATGAGGCAAAACACATAAGGCTTATATTGGAAAGAATATGTTTCGTGTGAATACCCAAATATATCATCCAACTATTGATACAAAACATGGTATATATTGTCTATCTATCAGCAAGTATTTATGGGCAAATTGTGGGAACAGCTATATAATCACATTCATCGTATAAGCAGTCTAATAAAATAAAGTTACTGTTCGTGGCTCGTTTCTGCGCTTTATGTCTGGGAATATATTGTTAATAGAGACTGGGGGTAAATACATCATTACACGGCTTGTTGAGGGGGGATCGCCTCGGGGGATACGAGCATCTACCGGGGCATATACACACAGTACCCCCATCAAAAAGCCGTGTAACTTATATTATGGACAGTTATCTGCTCATCTACGTGCGGCGACCTTCGTGGCAGCGTATGTGGATGTGGAGGGGAATCCCGTGATTGCATGCATCTCACACGCATAAAATAAGAAAGTCCGCCCAAATTATTCACGAGTGGGCTAAAACCATGCCCTCGTGTTCCCCATTTATTGTTTCTTTTACGAATGGAAGATAACCAAATGCACAAAAACGCAATAAGAACGCGACTGTACCCCGGCGTGTCATTTTTATGCGAAGTTTTTGATGCGTCCGAACCTGAACCAAATTTGTCAGAACCTGAACAAAAATTGTGTCTGAACCTGAACAAAATAATCGCGAATGTTGCGAATCCGAACCTGAACATTTTGAAATTTTCAAAGGTCGTTTTTCGGAGTTAGACAATAAAAATATCGCCGGTTTTGCATTCCGAAGATGTGTGGTGACCTCATCTACCCACAACAATACATAAATTTGCGGATGCATGAGCCCAGGGCCAGAAAAATACGAAAGAGCGAACATTTCGCCGCCTCGTTAAAAATTTTTTTTTTGAAATATAAAAAACAATATTAAATCATAAAAAAAACAATTCTGGCCAATTCAGGGTCAAACAATATCAAATGAGTGAAATGATTTGTTAGTCATATATGGGGGGGGCGATATCCAGGGTGGGGGGAGATATATAGGGGGAGATATCCTGTTACACCGATACATGTACATGTATGTATTTCGGCACTTTGTGTAACATGGTCTGCATCTGGTTACTTTCCATTTTCACATTTTGACGTCATATCAGCATGGACAGACTGGTTTCTCGGGAACTAATGGCCAGATCGCACTACAGTGCATTCTCTTACGGTGTATATGCGAGTGTCACGTAAGGAGCCTCGTATATATAAGAGAATGCACTGGCTTACAAGGTTGAGGTAAATATTGTTAGGCGAATGTATTCTCTGCTGCATGTAAATAGATGTGAGGGTTTTTCAGAAAGTTACTAGTATACATGTACCGGTACATGTATGCATACCAACCTTATTAGCTCAACTTTACTTTGTAAAGCCATGGCTTAGTATCCGTCGTACGTGTGTGTGCGTGTGTGTGTGGGTGTGTGATGCGTCAACAATGCAGGCTACAGGTCGTACCTTTGGTCGGATCATTATGAAATTTGTCATAGCTGTTGACATTGACATGCAGATGGGTACAAGTCATTTTAGGGTAATGTGGCCATCTTGGATTTCAAAATTCAATCGCACGGGCTACAGGCCATACTGTTCGTCTTATCATCATGAAATGTGTCATGGATCATAATATTGACATGTAGATGGGAACGAGTCATTTTGGGGTCATTCGGAAAAAAACATGGCCGCCAGCAGCCATCTTAGATTTTAATCTTTGCATGACTAAATCTTTTGAACACTGTTAGATGTTGGGAGTTTATATTCTATAATAATTTGTACAAAAGGTATATACGGCTTTTAAAAGTTTTTTTTAGGTTTTAAGTTTGACGTGGTGAACTCGTAGTCTGTTTGTATTGTGAATCTCCGATTTCCCACATGCCCTGATTAGGGTTGCCACGACTATGAGTTTTCACAATAGACTAATCGACCGCTATAGTCGATTAATCGATTAATCGTTTATATATGTGGCCTATATTGCACCCAGGTAAAGACGTGATCAAATCGAAATTACAATGACTACACTACATCCAGTCTGAACACAGTTATAATCTGTCAGTCAGCAGGCTGGTCATTCTGAGGCCCCCGCCCGTCATCGGCCACCTAAACTCAAATTTACGCAGCAGGTAAACGCCCTCCTCATCGCTATTCCCGCGGACGAGACATTAAACAAATATCTGTCCAGTCAATCAATGTTCCCCGTGAACATGCATCGCGGTCACGGTGCCAAATGAAAGCATGCGGAATTGTCGCATACTTATTGAAAACGGACTATATAAAATCCCATTGTGTACCGATTGCGTCAACTGACATATTATAGCATTTAATTTTATTTCGCGGGTTTCGGTGTGTGTGCGCGCTGCCTGTTACTGTACTTTTAGTTTTGTTATTCAAAGTGCGTACAACGCATCGTGCAGCGCGGTAGCGGGTGGGGGGTATATACGTTACCAAGTTGGAGAATGTGATGTATGTCTAACTAATAAGTGATGACACCAACTTGTTATGGACTAACTGTCTAGTAACACTGAACATTCCATGTCCCGCGAACTTTGTGACTTTGTCAATTATTATCACGTTTTACAGTATGAAATTTGAAAAAAAGAAATATAGATGCAGTCCCATGCATGTCGTCCATTTTGGATATGATGATCGCTAATTACAGATCCATAGGAAGATACGTTTACAGTTAAACATAATATATAAACAATGGCAAGCCTGTAACACATCAAAGGCACACCAAACTCGTTGAAGATGACCGCCAAACGTCGGTTGCGTTATCAAAGGAAGCCGCATCAGAAGTGGCGACAGAACAGGCTGTCGGGTGGTAAATTGTGTTATATACACTGTTAACTTTTACTTCCAGGCATTGTATTTGCGCATAGTACTGCTTAAATTGACAACCATACCCACCCCGTTTGGGCGATTAGTCGACGAAAGTAAATAACCGTCGACTACCATGCACACCTGCCGAAGGTTAGTCGAATAATCGTGGCAAGCTTAGCCCTGATGTGTGATTGGCCTAATTGATATACGAAATTTAATGAACCATTGTGCATGTCTGAAGTGTAATTAATCATACCACGACTTAAGGCCTAATTGAATCTTATTTGATGGGAATATGAATGTATGAAGTTATTTTTATAAGATTTAAAAAAGGCAGATATATCCTAGCTTATGCGTGTGTTTTAGCTGTGGTTCGTTAATTACGCTAGCGTATGCTCATATTATATCTTGAGTTCAAAGAGTTGTGAATTCACTTAAGTTTATGAACAGAGCCTGGTGAAATGTTACTGTGTGGCGAGTCATACTCGTCTTCGAGCTACATGTATGCATGGTTTTATTAACGGTTTGTATTGTGAAGAGGTTAAATTGCCCGAAACCTCCACTGTTCCATTTTGCACCAGGTTCTATTCATAAACAATTTTTAATTGAAATTTTTATTTTTACTGTGTAATATTTGGGTTAAGTCTAATACATCAAAAGTTAGAGGTTTGGGGGAGTACATGTATGAGGATGCCACGGGAATTTTCAAAATGTTAGCCTCTGTAGCCCAAGCCCAAGTAAAAAAAATTGCAGAAAGGTTGCTGTTTTTGTGCATCTGGCATTTCACTAATTTTATGTCTAAAATCCGCATAAAACCCTACTGATATCACTCACATAACTGGGAAATTATCTCCTTTATACCAAACGACAGTTTCATCTGTTTCAGAAGCTGTTTAATTAAAATAAAATGGAATATACAGGTAAATATTTTTGTCTTTAAATATGGGCTGATAGGCATATGTCTACCACATACATATCCATTCAATGGAGTTTCCAAGTCAACGTGTGATGAGAGTATGCTATAGTTCTTCCTGTGTGGTCAAATTCCAATCTGCTAAATGGAAATTCTAACGCATCAATATAGTGGACAAATACACTTATACATTTAGTCAGTAACCCACCAGCAGTTAATAGTTGCACATAAAACACTATTATAAGGCATATGCATCCAATTTTACAAAAACAAATAATACATCTCCCAGCATATCCCCTGTATATCCAGTGAGGTATCATTTCCACCAGCAAGCTATTACACGAACCGAACACATTTTAAGCTCATAACATCTCAGGACAGTGAACTCAATCTTGACTTTCGAGTCACTGTTGATGTCATGTAGACATATCCATGACATATCAGTTGTTAAGCTTCAATTCAACTAGAGTTGACATATTTTGGAAATAAATACATACCGGTATCTAGAGAGGATACATGTATTTGCCAGGATGCAATTGGAAATATTATTTTATAAATTGCTGATAGGTGTATCTGCAAACCTAGGTCGTTGTGCAGGATAGACACAATTTCTAACTAATTCCAGATTGATTAGTCTGTCAACCAGCACATTATCTACCATTATTTGATACAACTTGTCTACTGGAACATCTTCTTTATACAAAATGACAAGCAGTCACTATGTCAGACTATAGATGTTGTGAGATCAACATATTCATCTGAGTTGATATAAAACATGCAAATAATTCATTGATTAGCTTGATGCACTGATGAACGTTATTTTCTAGCCATTGATAGTCACATTAATGTTTGAGAGCTGCTCGCTCTTGTCCATGCACACATTGATCTAGGTTTAAAACTCCTACAGGTAGTTACATGAGGAAAAGTTTATTTATTTCAGTTTTACATTTCTCGAAGCTTCTTTCGAAGGGTGTCGGGAAGGAAGTTTTTCACCTCACCGTCCCATATGCAACATGTCAGCTTTATGTCACCTCCAATAAAGCCCATATACGGGTCCAGTAACATAAATAAGGTGTTTTTGCAGCTATAATAAGTTTTAAACTGTTAAAATGTTAAATATGAGCACAAAAGGTCTTTAGTAAAACATTCGTATGAGGTTGTAAAAAATATGATTTTTTGCCTTTCGGACTACCCACCCCGACATACCTTCCTGCATCCCTACAGTGTATAATATCGGTAGCTTTGCGCAAGTCGGCATCTCTATGAGTGCATTCTAGTTTTCGGTATACTTTTATCTGGTTGGTGCGAATGACAGCTCAGAGTGAGTGGTAGTTAGTGGTTTCCCAAGAACGCCATTGGACAGAACAAGCAACGTCCTTCTCACCTAGTAATTATTTTAGAGATATATAGAGAATCTTCAAGAGACAGCCCTGCGGAGAAAGGGAGCAGGAAACCACCCCTGCTGATCCTGCCGCCAGCTTCGATGTGGATTTGGACAGCTTGCCACCATGGGCACCGGAGTTCCATCTCATCCCGGTGTCTCCCAGCTCTAACACTAGCAACAACAACATCAGCACAGACACCACCCAGTCTGTTGAAGAGATAATTGGTGAGACCAACAGAGCTGTGGAAATGGCGAAAAATGAGCAGAAATTACAATTCTAAGAAGCCAAGAGACAGCAACAGCAAAATTTTAAAGACCAGGAAGAAAAATTCCGACGTCTTATACAACAGCACCAATAGGAACCTCCTCCATCTCCACAATCGTCATCAGAAAAACATCCAAAAAGAAAGAAGAAAAAGAAAAAATGAACTAACATTTGTCATTGTATTCGATTCCTTTTTTTTTTTAATTCTCAATAAAGCTAAAAAAATGAGGGGCGAAGGAATAGACCTCTCGGTCTATTCGACCATCCCGGGGTTAGCCCCCCAAATCACAACTTCACACAGTCATACACTTTTCAAATTAACAGTGATCGGTTCTTATATTATATTGTTCGCTTCACGTATTGGCGATCATCAACTTCATCTAGACCTATACAATGTAAGTACTTTAATTAAATTATTATCTCCTTGAATTTTTTTCTTATAATATATTATTTTTTGTTATAATTCAAGTTGGAATTCTACAAAAATAAATTTGACATTTTTTTTAAATTTTTGAATATATATATATACAGGCAATTAACATCTAGCCTGAATTATGAACCCACCAGAAACATTTTCCCCATATTAAAAAGAAGTATATAAAGCTTTTTGATAGGTTTTATGGCAACAACTATAGGCCTATCACTGTTTATGGAATATAATATATATTTTTTCACAAATTTTTTTTTTTAATTCTAGTGAAATTTAAAACCGATTAACTTATTCGATTCTTGCCAGGCGTCTTTTACATAAGCTTTATATAAGCTTTTTATTTTCGGAATTTTTTTAGACCATAAATAATTCGGTGAACCAAGTAATTATGCTGTATTAGATTTTTTTTCTCTGAATAAATAACAAAATTATGGTTAATTGTAAAGTTAACCTCCAAAAAATTGAACCAAACACTCCTTATGACGAGAGTCGATTGATATACGACTATATAATTATAGAATGACCTGTCTGTCGGCATATCTTCCGAAATATATAATAATATGATCTATAGTTAAAAAAATAGAATTGTCCAATATAACCAATATTACCCTTTTACTTTTACAGTTTGTTTATCGTCACCGGAGATGCGTACCGCATATCGACCAGCAATCACCACGGGCAAAGGTTTGTGCACATAATTATAATTCACTCTATAATAATAATATTCTCCAAATGTGGCATTTGAATTTGTTGTAAAGATGTATTCAGGAATTATGGCCAATTTGTGAAACCTGTTTTTTTATATTAATATTAACACCAATGCATATATGAAGTAAATTAACACGTTTGAAATATATAATGGTCTACACTTATTTTGATTTGATTATTAATTCCACTTAATCTTGCATATACATGTACACTGCCCAAAGAGAAAAAGCATTAGGCCTACACATTTAGACGTCATCAGTTAATATATGCGACAGAAGTTCACCTTTAGCTGGTTATAACCTTGATATTTCCATTCACATGGGACAAATAGGCATTTATATATATAAAGAGCCTTCGTTTACAAATTCATTTAGCGTTCATAAGCAGCGTAAACTTGTCTCCATTACCTATGGTATTGATTTCTCTAAAACTTAATTACTTTAAAAAAAAGTAATTAATAGTCAATATGACAATAGCAATTGTGATGGTGGTGCAAAATAACTTGCATAGTTGTTCACGATTAAAAATAAATTAAAGGTATTTACCGGTAGTTCCTTCTAACTTCTCATAAAATGATAAGACTGTATAGATATTAAATTGCTTTTGCCTAATGTCTGCAATATATTTCGAATTTTCATCACATAATTATATGTCACTACTCTGAATTACATGAATTATCCCTTAAAATAAATAATGCCTAATCGATCAGCATTAATATAATTATAACCCGTTCAAGATATCTACCATACGCCCCTGTTAATCAAACAAAAAAATCAATACTACATTTGCTCTCATTGGCAATTGGAACAGCCAATCAAAACCGCATTGCCAAGGAAGCGACGCCGTCATCTTCTTTAGAATTTTGTTTCATTCACAAATTTTGCTGGAGAAATTATTGATTATAAACAGTGTTACTAGATTTCTGTTGTAACATGGGTTTGGTAAGGTTTTAGAAGCGGTTGAGGTAATACCGTTACTCAATTATTTTTCCCGATAAAGTCTAGTAAAGAATAGGATAGTGTAACTAGATTCATTTGTTTTTGCGGTAACACGAAATTCAGAAACGGTAATTCGGGTAAACACATTATTGATTAGTGCAGGTACATTCAGGCCTTAAGGTTCAACGAGAATCACCGAATCTATTCTCGTAATGATTCTGAAGAAAGAAGAAACAAATTTGTGCTTTTGTTTGAAATGATATTTTGTTCAAAATTTGGGTCATTTTCGGTTTTCACAAAAATGGAAATTATAAAAGGCTAGTGAAATGACACAAGTCTGCAAGATTTACACGGTGTGAGAAAGATAGACCATGATATTTTCACGACTTATGGCTATTTCAAGGATGGTGTAACCCCCGCCCCTGTCTCCTGTGGCTTAACTTTATAAAACGCTCTTTATTTGCTTTGATATCAGGACAAGTTGAGGGTAAATGCTTTTTATTGCAACCATTTTCGGCTTTTCACGAGAGTGCATGACTTCTCGCTAACAAACCGTGTACCGGTATTTCAATTTTCACCCACCAGATAAATAATAAGAACCTACCAGCATCATAACTAAATAATAAGAACCACCAGCATCATGACTAAATAATAAGAACCCACCAGCATCATAACTAAATAATAAGAACCTACTAGAATCATACTCATAGATAAAGAACTAGTGTTGAAACGATTAGTGAGTTTCAAAGTCGACTAGTCGAGGCCCAAAGTTGCGTTGCGTCGACTAGTCTGTACCTGATATCAAAACTTTCAAATATAACATGGTACAGAAAATTGATCGTACATGGCGAACACTGATGACTGATGCAATGAAGGTCTACATGTATTGCGTAGCGCATTTCCCTGCATAGACACCAATTTATTTAGGAAATACAGTAAACATCTTGATACCTGTATTTATCCAACACACTGAACGTAATTATATAATAAGACATATGGTGGATAATTATTAGAAACACCATCAAAATTTATCATTTATATCCGATTTTTATGTTTAATATCGGCGTTCGAGATTTCGTTTAGTCACTTGATCACCAATAAACCGGTGCTGAGCAGTGTCACTATAAAATGATAATGTTCCGAATAAATACGCCCTATAGTATAGGCTATGTTGTAGAATACGATAGCCAGTTATTAATGTCAGTATCATTTATATACAGGGTATGGTAGCACCAATGACGTCGCCTTAAGCGACCTTCACACAGCATCGCATCATTACCCGACGGTGCGATATCAATTGAAGTTTACACAGTGTCAAAGCCGTCTCCGCTAAACGATAAAGACACGTCAATCATTGCTATCATGTCGCAGTGATGTCTTTTGATGACGAGTGAGACGGTGTGTGGTCAAATTCATTCTTTCAATTTATAGTCGGGTTGCGGTGTGTGTCTATACTAGTAACACTGTCAATTCCAGGTGCCACCAAACGTTATACTTACCGTAACTTATGCGCAGTTAACAGTTTATGCCTGAATCGATCTTGTTATACATGTAACTAATACACTACCCCTGTATGTTCCGACTAGTCAACGGCAAAATTCAGAGTCGTTGTTCTGACATACCGTATGTGACAGAAATATTAATAATGCAGAGTGCCGTTTTATGCTTCCCAAATCCCTGACATATCCCGTTTACTATGAAATTACTGCATTGTGCATCTTTTTGTACAAATGCACAGTTCTCCGCTGATCAAGTACATGTAGTTCAAAATGCGCACAATACTTAAAGGTAAATAACAGTTACAATACATAGTATTTTGTTTAAGGTACTCAATCTGATTAAGCAGCCCTAAATTAGTATTTCTTTGGCTTATGGGGTAAATAATATTTGATTCCAGTCGAGGAACCCATCCATCAAAGCTCAGAGTGATCAGATATTGATTTTTAAGTTTGTAATTTAACAACACAATTTTGACCGAGATCATCCTTTTGAGGGCGTGTTCTGGGCCACAAACAATAGAAATGTCAAAACTTCAAAAAATGATATCTGATCACTCTGAGTGCTGATGGGTAAGTTCCTCGACTCGAAACAATTATTTTTTACACCCGAAGCAAAAAAAATAGTAATTTATGAGGGTCTGATTGGATTTGTAATATATCACTGATTCAGCTGTGATGTCACACGTGGGTGGGGAAATTAGCACCAAATTAGCTGCAACATCGCATGACCCCCTGGATCTTGGCAGTTATACTCATACGATATACCTACCGAATCTTGGCACATTGAGCTCTCTTCTCAACACATACCCTGCTGGACAAAACAAGTGTCCACTTAACTTCGGTTAGCGTTGCCACCGCGGCCGAAATGCAATTACACCACGGTTCCACCGGCTAACTACAGTTGGGCGCTGTGTAATTGCCATTAGGCATGGTGTAGTTACCACAGTGTACTTTCATCAAACCAGAAATCTAACCACGGTGTACATGCCATTCGACCGCGAGGGTGGTTGCCTATCGGCAACAGTGAATTTGCCGTTTAGCCACAGTGTACTTGCGTTCGGCCGCGGTGTTCAACTGCAGTTACAAACTCTGACACCGCGGCCAAACGGCAAATACACCGTGGTGCCAATGGACACTTGTTTTGTCCAGCGGGGTATCGGTATACATACGCAATCTACTTTAAAAAACGGAACGAAAACCGAGAGTCAACTCTTTAGGCCAAACCGAAACCGTAACCGAGTCAAAATTTCAAAACCTCCCATCAATAACATCTGTGCGCTACAGTAGTCGACTTATTGAGGTTGAATCGTCAACGCTGACGTCTGCCAGTGAGACAAATCCCCAACATACTAGTAGTCTACATAGCCAAGCAATCTGAATTAAGAGGGCTGAATGATTAACAACCTTCAATAAAAATGTACATGTACCGGTATGCAACATATTGTTTATTTAACAACTTCTATGAATCTTTTTCAATTGCATATATTTATTACATAATGCATAAACCCTGTAAGGTTTTTCAAACAAAACTTCTAGCACCGGTTCAGCCGTCCGGCATTAGATACTCGATATTTTGGAAATCCTGATTTCTAAAAAAAATTTACATTCTCTATTCACATTGATTATATGTATTCATCATAGTTTTTTAATTTCACTAGATGACATATTGGCATTAATGACATATTAGTGAGGTAAATTACCAAGAAAGTTACAATTGACAGTTTTAGAAATATTGTTTTCAATTGAAGACGTTCCATTGTCAATCATGTCCCCGAGAGACGGCGTTCGATTACTCAACTTATTATAGACTAGTTGACTTCTGGGAACACATACTCCTTTAATACAACACGTAGTCTTCTACTGGTGTATGCACGTCATTAGCATCCAAATTGATTTGTACCCAAGCACTTAGCATTCCATTCCATAGTACCGGTATGAACACGTTTGTGGTACTATGTCTTAAAATAAATTTTGTATTATTTAATATAAATTAACTTTTTGGTCCAGGCATAAACTACCGGTACACATGTACATGTATACATTATAAGTTACTGATTTCCATGTATAAGCTGTGATAAAATTATTATACGGATAGTGGATTGGGCAACACATGGCACACATTGTGTAAATAAATAATTTGATCTCGGACTACAATGCATATAATACATGTACCGTATAATATTTACATGTACATGTATTTGATACACTTGCCAGAAAACTGTACAAAGATGTCGAAATTTATAGACAAGCATTCTATTTTTGCATGTATCTACCGTCTGTACAAGTAACATTACTTCGTACTCGGCAGACAGTAAAATATTGGATATCTGGTTTCTGCTAATTTATTCTGCAAAGCAGAAAATATAGAAACCAACCACATTTCCCCACACCAGTTTTTTGAGTTTATACTAACTAACTTATACCAGTACTTGCATGTTTTCCATGTAAATATGTCACTGACCAACAATAATTGTTTCCCCATTGAATCCGGTACCGGTAAATTGAGTTATGTGCGGTTGTAATTTGTGTTGTTACTGTGCCAAGACAACCCCAGGGACATAACTTTCAACCCGGGAAGAAAACAGGCAATCTCTAAGTCGCGGAGGCCGCTCGATTACCACACATATCAGCGCCACTGTTGGCTACATCTAGATTGCGAAATACTGGACATCCATGCAGTACCCATGTCCGACACACACATAGGAGGATAATTGGGAAGTAAACAGAACGATTTTGGGATTAGCGAGACCAGATGCTACGCCAGGAAAAGCTACTGACATCTAGCGCATCGTGATGGATAGGGAGAAGAGTCTGAAGAACACACAGGAAAACTACCCCGCCTGGTTAACATAGGAACGCCCCAATTAACGTACCATGAAATGCGAACCGAGCCGGAATAATACCGTTCCTGTATTTGAACGCGGACGAATCGAGACCCGACAGACAGTTCTAACCGACTAACCAGCCGTTACCAAAACTTCTCGGACGCCAAGAAGACAGCTAGGATCTCTAGACGGAAGCATGGATAGGAATGCAAGGTAACACATTATGATCTTGTATTCCCAACAACACACAACTGATGCGCCGACGAAGAAGAAGAGCAGACGACAGGAAGATAAACTCAACCGGAACTCAACCGAGTAGATGACAAGCAGACACGCCCGACCTATGAAGACGGAAGAAGACCCTAAACCGAGCAGACGACAGGAAGACAAACTCAACTAGGAGGAACCCAGATGCCGGTGATTGAACATTATTGACTTTGCTGTAATTAAATAATCAAACCGTTCTGATAGTCTTAAGAGTTATATGTACCCGTATTGGCACATATCTCTTAACTGGTGCCGTGAGCAGGATCTGAACGCTAATCGCAGACACAACGTGAAACCAGAAGAGGAACAGTGTAAACAGAAACAGTGTGGGAAAATTCGCAAAACGTGAGTATAATTGTTAATTATCATAATGGCTACCCAATCTACATCTACTCGCCCCATTTACAGAGTCTATCAATTTTCAAATTGCTGCAATGGCCATGGCTACGGTGACACAGGTAGTGACGTCATTTGGCGGAGACCCCGCGAAATACCACGGGTGGGTCAAGGCAATAGAAAAATGCGCAATACTCACTGGGGCCAACAACACGAAGAAACCGTATATGGCATTCCAAAGTAGTGCGGTCCCCGTTTCGGATTTCCTACAAAGATATTTGGCCACGAATCCTAACGCCACGTGGCAAGAAAAAAAAACTGAATTATCTAGTCGATTTGCCGAGATATATGATAATCAATTCGCCCTTTCGATGCTAAGAAAAATTAAGCAAAAACACAACGAAAATTTACATGTGCTAGCCGAACGAATTTTGGAGATAGCAACGGTCGCGTACCGAGATCAACCCGGTGGGATCAACGCAGTTGAAGGCCAACTCGTAGGGTTTTATATTGACGATTTAAGAAACGACAGCTTGAAAACGAAGTTGATTAGAGATGCCCCAAAACACTAAAATTGGCAGCCGAAATCGCCATGCGAGAAATGGGGATCCGACGTATATTCATCCTATGAACGGGCCGCGAAAATTACAACGAAAATGAACCAGAAGCAATGGAAATCGATAGTTTCAGAAACAAACGTGAGAGAACAGCCTGCGAAATATGCGCGCGCGATAACCACACGACCCGAGAACACCGATCACGCCCGAGACAGGTGCATGTCGAAGCAGTGGTTAAACCCCGAACAGTCGAATGTTGGACGTGTCAAGGTGACCATGTCGCTCGTGACTGCCCCTTTAAGACCGAAAACCAAAGGCACATATCTTGCTGGGTTTGCGAAGGTAATCACTTGGCTAGAAATTGCCCCTCTAAATCCGGAGATTCGAAGCAAAAGCAATGGAACGCGCCGGTAACGCCACCTAGGGGAATCCGCCGAGATCAGCCGAATCGATCACGTGACCTATCCCATAATGCACCGCGTCACAGCCGGAGATATCCGACATTAAACGAACCACCACGACTAATGACCCCGCCCACATACGCAAAAAACTAAGGAATCCTCTCATTGAGGCCACATATGAGAGGAAGTTTAGTATCAATATTGTGGGGAACCCCAGCTCATGTTTAGTTAGAATAGGCAAAAGTAAATATCGCTCGTTAGTGGATAGTGGCGCGGAAGTGTCATTGATTCACAAGCGTGTCTACGACGCATTACAGTTTCGACCATAACTAACTAGGGAACACATTAACCTTAGCTCCGTGAATGGGAAATCACTGGGTGTACTTGGTAGCGTGGAACTAACCTTCAGAATGGCGAAACAAAAATTAACCCATACATTTTATGTGGTGAATGATATGACCCGGAATATGATCTTAGGGAGGGATTGGTTGACCTCTCGGGGGGTCAGACTATATTATGATCTGGGATGCCTCAAGGTCAGTGACGTGTACATCCCCTTGGAATCGGACGCGCACATAGCTTCCCTGCTGAGATTGACCAGCAAGGTTAGCTTAAAGCCCCAAACATCAACTTTATGTATGGGAAAATCAAAAAAGAAAGGCTACCTAGCATCAGAACCCGGTCTGGAAATTGGCAGCTCCATTTATGGGGTGGGCAAGAGGAATAAGGTCCCGGTATTACTCGTCAATAACACCAACAAAACGTTTCGCCTACGACGGGGCAGTGTGATCGGCAAGACGGTCGTGTGTGACCCCGAAACCAACCATGAAATCAACTCTTTGTAGCAAAGCTCCCGGTTCCCGACAACCCGTAATTACCGCGACAATGGCTATGCTCTTGGGCGCGCCGACCGTAACAGGGTAGACAACTCTAGGTCAGCGCGCTCTATCGTCGAGAAAAGCTTAAATTTAGCCGAAGTTTCATGCCAAGAGCAATACCGAGAGACACTGATAAAATTGTTGAAGTTCAACTCGGACATTTTTGCCGACATGGACACTGAGCTGACGCAAACGAGCACGGTTAAAATGCACATTGACACGGGAAACCACCCCCCGATAAAACTTCGCCCGTATTGCACCCCTTTGAATAAACGACCGTTGGTTGACACTGCCATAAATGATATGCTTGAAGCGGACATTATGAGGCCGAGTTCGAGTGCTTATTCCGCTCCGATCGTGTTGGCTGACAAGCGCGACGGCACAAAACGATTTTGCGTCGACTTCAGACGATTAAATTCCATAACCAAACCTATGTCGTACCCACTTGAGGTCATAGACGATATTTTGGCACTTCTTGGAAAATCGAAATTCTTCACCACTATCGATCTCAAAAGTGGCTATTGGCAGTGCCAGGTCGCAGAGGAGGACAAACAAAAGACCGCATTCGCATGCCACCGATGCCTCTTTGAATTCAACTACATGCCTTTTGGGCTCCGGAACGCTGGCGGTGTTTTATCCCAGTTTATGGCCCAGGTGTTATGTGGGATGGGTGATTACGACATTGCCTACTTAGACGACGTCCTGATCTACAGCGAGTCCCTTGAATTATACTTGGAACATATCCAGAAAGTCTTTGTCAAGTTGCGCCAACATACGCTGAAATTAAAATTAAAAAAGTGCCAATTCCTAAAACGAGAGACAAAGTATTTGGTTTTATAATTGATACCGACGGCGTCCGACCTGACCCCGACAAGGTCAAGGCCATCCGGTCGCTTGTACCCCCAACATCAGTCAAGGAAGTCCGTTCCTACATTGGCATGAGCAACTACTATCCAGATTTGTCCCCTCATTTTCGCAGATCGCTGAACCTTTGGTGCAGCTTACACAAAAACATGCCAAATTCAAATGGGACCAAGCTTGCCAAATTTCGTTTGAAAAACTAAAGGAAACTCTGACAGCAGTGCCTCTTCTGGCCTACCCAAATACGGCCACGCCCTATACATTGTATACTGATGCAAGCGACCTTTGCATCGGTGCCTGTCTGACCCAGTTGGGCTCAGATGGCGTTGAAGAACCAATTTATTACCTCTCACACAAACTTAGCGATACTCAAACCCGATGGCCAACTGTGGAAAAAGAGACATATGCAATTCACTTCGCATTACAAAGGTTGGACCATTACCTTCATGACGCCACTTTCACGATAACAACAGATCATAAACCATTAAAGTATATCTTGGAATCCCCCATGCAGAACAAGAAAATTCAACAGTGGGCTTTGGGCATAACTGGATATAACTGTAACATTGAGTACATAGCTGGCCCAGATAATCACTGCGCAGACCTGGTCAGTCGAACGCCCCCTAATGCTTATACTGAACGGGAGAAGGCAGAAGTAGAGGTAGATATAAACGACAATAACCTTACAGTCGCCGAGACCCAAGCGGAAATCGCCGCCTTAAATTCGTGTAAATTTCAACCCAAAGACTTCGCAAGCTGCGAGGTAACCCCAAAAGAACTGCCGAATAAAACTCAAATTGGTCAGGTCTACCAGCCTACTAATCTACTGTTCAACAAGCCAGGCTTCAACATGCTTGAGGAACAAAAGAAAGACCCGGAAATTGCGTCAGTTCTGGATGCCCTCGACAAAGGCGAGGACACCCGGAATGACAAACACTTGATGATTGACGGGGTACTCTATTACCTCTCGAGTGCTGACGCGGAACCGACCCCACGCCTTTGGGGGCCCGCACATCTTCAAACCAACATAATCCAACAATACCATGATGATAATGGCCACGTAGGAGTAGACAAAACGCATGATGCGATTAGGTCGAAATATTTTTGGCCCAGACTGTACAAGGAACTAAACTGCTACGTTGGCAAGTGCGTGACCTGCCAAGTCAGGTCTCTGCAAAAAAAATCCCCTAAAATGCAAATAACGGACACGCCCCCTTACCATTTTGCCAAAATTGGTTTGGACCTATCAGGCCCCTACCCCACGTCGCTATCGGGTAACCGCTACATTATCAGCTTCGTGGACTTATATAGCGGGTTGGCAGAAGCGTTTCCGGTCAAGGACAAGTCAGCTGATAACGTTGTTCATATCTTGATCGACGAAATCTTCCCGCGACATGGATGCCCCCAAGAAATAATCACCGATAACGGCAGTGAGAACATTAATTACAAAGTCAGGGACACCCTGAAGGTCTTGAACATTGATCACGTGACCACGTCCTATTATCACCCCCAGAGCAACGCCAAGGTTGAGCGATTTCATTGCACTTTGAAAACCGTAGTATCCAGGAAAGTGGCGGACCAAACAAACACGTGGGACGTCCATTTAAATCAAGCACTAGCTGCAATCCGATTTAACAAAAATGAAACTTCAAAATTCTCCCCCTTCTTCTTGTTATACAACCGGGACGTCGTGTTCCCAATAGACAATCTTCTAAAACCCAGGCGTAAATACGCCGGAGATGATTACCATCAAATAGCTTTGCAACAACAACACAAATAATTTATGATGGTACACAAACACGTGAAACATGCGAAATGCCAACAAGCAGCGAAATTTAACAAAAAGGCCACAGACACCGAATTCGAGATTGGCGAGGCCGTCTATGTTAAGAATCACTTACGAAAAAGCAAACTTGAAAATAAATGGAAACCCTACTTCCGAATAACCAAGAAAATAACGCCCGTTACTTTCGAGTTAAGGAATCAATTAACTGGGAAAGTCACACAATCCCATGCTGAACATATGCGCAAGGCCAACCTTGAATGGGAAATCCCCAAAACTGACAACAACAAGCGTGCTCAAACGTATGTTGTTCCCCCTGAAGACGAAGATAGCGACGTTCCTGCCCTAACCCTGTTGGTGGGTCTTCTGGCGATGAGACAGAACCATTGCCAGATGATGTAATCGCTCGATTTCGGAAACAATGTTCGGACTCCGATGATGAGGATGTCCCTTTAAGCGAGCTTAAATTGCGCCTACAGCGTAGAAAAGCGCGACTCGCACGCTCTTTCTCACGTTTCTGCGCCTTATCGACACAGGCGCAAAATAACAAAGATGCTTACAAGTGATGACAGCTCAGACGATGAGTTAATGGAAGTGGCCGCCATTGAATCAACCCCTCGTGAATGTAGGCCCGTACCGGCCCCACGCAAGTGTAAGCAGCTCATGAATGGAGCGAGCAGCAACTTAATAGGTTAACCGTCGTTTCAAGCCCTGCTATCAGCGATAATAATAGAGTGCTCGAAACAGTGACCGGGGTCCATTACAGAAGAAATGGGACCCTATCCTTAACTGGCTTATTGGTAAACCTAACCTGGCTCCGTAACATTTAACCCAGTGACCCAACCAAGTCGAAATAAGTAGTCGTGCCCCTATCGATTACAGATCGCGCGTCCCCACAAAACCCGGCACGTGCGCGTAACACGTTAATAAATAAACCTTTAAGATTTATAATCGCGCGCCGAGAGATAACGAGCACCACACCAACGCGCATGTCGCCACCCTTAGGGTTACTACGTTTTAGCACATCCCGCACAAATTTAATGCGATTGAAAATATTCACACGACTGGCTTAGTGAACGAAAGAGTATTACCCCGACGAATGGTAGAGATGGTCATGGTGGTATTTTGCCCTAGTAACAACTACAATAGTAATTTTCATTATCTTGACCCATCGAGTTTGGCGGAAATTTTTTAAACGTCATTTGCCAAGGTTAGCCATTGTGTATAATAAGCAGTTAGACCAGCGACCTGGGGATATCCCGAATGCCGTGCTCAAAGAGCCCATAGACGAAGCAATGGAGACGGATCACACCAAAACCGTCTGCGCCATTCCGGGACAACAATCAGGAACGCCTACATGTATATCCAATTATAGCCGTCAGAGGCTAACCACATCTGTGGCGGATTTGGATTAGTATTAATGATGTATCATATATTAATGTATTCCGCATTTCCTCCGTATTTATTGTTGAGTTGATATTGGAATCATTTGCATGTATATAGACGTTTATGCATTTCATATATTTCAAATATTAATTGTGGCATAACGATGTCCACGGTATTATAGTTGTATAATTATCAGAATTATTATAGCAAGCGTTGAATAGGGACTAGAAATCCCGACATGCAGTCATACATTTTGATGATTGAAATCAATCACCCCGACTTATCTTGTGTTTAACTGTTCGTCAACCAATCAATCTATAGAATTAGTTGTAAATTCCATTTTCGTGTTGGGCCGATCTGACGGCACTCAAACGATGCCGATAAATTGGAAAAGTAATCATTGTGTATACTGACTATGTCATTTATTCTCAAACCTCACACAAATATCCGTTTGAGTATTACAGGCTGACCATGGCGGTGGAACAAGGGTCGACCAGTTGTCAGAACCTACCCCCATACTCGGACAGTGAGGACGAAAATACCTCGACATCCGATGATGACAATATGACTCCCAATTCAGATGCACGACCATCCACCAGCAGGCGGCCGCATGAAAGCTACCTCGACATGCTGCCGCGCATGCAGTCACCCACATCCTACAACCAGCCATGGATGCAGCCTTACCTCGAGCATAGAATATATTACACAATGCAGTCCCCTCCCCGTGTGGCTCAGTCGTCCAGCGTCACAGCCAGTAGGTCGGAGTTGTCTGAGAGACGCCCAGACGACCCGACCGCATGGAGACGGACGACATCGCACCAGCTATCCATCGCAGATGCCGCTGTTGCGAACTACTTCGACGAATCATCGACCTGCTACGCAGCGACGGATTGGACTTGCGATCTCAAGATCAACTGCAAATCGAAAAAGTGAAGGAGTAATGTGCCAAGACAACCCCAGGGACATAACTTTCAACCCGGGAAGAAAACAGACAATCTCTAAGTCGCGGGGGCCGCTCGATTAACACACATATCAGCGCCACTGTTGGCTACATCTAGATTGCGAAATACTGGACATCCATGCAGTACCAATGTCCGATACATACATAGGAGGATAATTGGGAAGTAAACAGAACGATTTTGGGATTAGCGAGACCAGATACTTCGCCAGGAAAAGCTACTGAAACCTAACGCAGCGTGATGGATAGGGAGAAGAGTCTGAAGAACACACAGGAAAACTACCCCGCCTGGTTAACCTAGGAACGCCCCAATTAACGTACCATGAAATGCGAACCGAGCCGGAATAATACCGTTCCTGTATTTGAACGCGGACAAATCGAGACCCGACCGACAGTTCTAACCGACTACCCAGCCGTTACTAGGGACTTCTCGGACGCCAAGAAGACAGCTAGGATCTCTAGCCGGAAGCATGGATAGGAATGCAAGGTAACACATTATGATCTTGTATTCCTAACAACACACCACTGATGCGCCGACGAAGAAGAAGAGCAGACGACAGGAAGATAAACTCAACCGGAATTCAACCGAGTAGATGACAAACAGACACGCCCGACCTATGCAGACGGAAGAAGACCCTAAACCGAGCAGACCAACATGAAGACAAATTCAACTAGGAGGAACCCAGATGCCGATGATTGAACATTATTGACTTTGTTGTAATTAAATAATCAAACCGTTCTGATAGTCTTAAGAGTTATATGTACCCGTATTGGCACATTACCCAAAAGTAGAGTTTGACTTTGGGATTTAAAATTAACTGGTTAACCCCAAATTCGCGTTCGTAACGCCACAACGAACTGTTGCCTGCCCTGAATTAACTGTTGCCCGGTATGCAATCACGGTCAGCTTTCGTGACGTCACGAGTTAACTGTTGCCCGACCGAGCGAACCGTTGACTGGCTCCGATCGAACTGTTGACTGGCCCGAACGAACTGTTACATGGTATGCAATTTCCGTGATGTTTCGGCTATTTCCGGAAATTTCCGGTTTCGGTTTTTAATTATACCAGATTTCCGCATTGTCACTGCACTAAGAGTGTGATTAATTAGCAATGACCTGATTATATACAAGTAAATGTATTGGGTAACAACGCAATTATTTCATGTGTCTTTTGGGAACAGGCAAAAATTGTTGTCCCTCGGCATCAGGAATGACTATAGTCATTCCTGATACATTGGGACAACAATTTTGACTGTTCCAAAAGACACATGAAATAATTGCTTATTATGTCTGACTACTGTTAGTCTGTAATACAGGTGTGTACAGAACATTTATTTTTATTCATTGACAACTTTCATTGGACTTCCGGTAAAGTTGTTGACAAATCGCTCCATTTTAATGTCCTTATAATATTCATTATTTCTCATTCATGTGGCAATGTTACGTTTTCTAATGTGTCCCAAGTGAAGGAAGGAACGTTATTCGTTTCTAGTTGACGTTTCTAGCAAAACTCATTAACTGTGTTATCGTGTGACAATATTTGCGCACAGACTTATATCCTGTACGATTAATCCAGCAAAAGTATGGAAGGTATACTTACTGAATCAGATCGAATTCTGAATGGGACAGACGATCCAGGTGTTAACGACGTCGTTCCATCGTATGTTCATGATGACAGAGAGTGTCCGCCCATGCACAGGGATTCTGACTATGACGAAGTCCTGCACAAACTTAATGACTTAGCGTCAATAAACTTAAATGAACCTGCAGACCTATCGATGTCTTTTGTAAAATTAACTGAATCTGGCCCACTGACGGTGGACTTCAGCACATACCTCTTTGGGTGCTTGGATATGTTAGAAATACACCCAAAGGGATATTCGTCGATGTGCTTCTGAAATCAACAAATTGGCGCGCAGCAACTCTTAAAGAAATGCGCATCTCACTCTTCGATGAAATCATGAAGCTTGCAAAATCCGAAAAAATAGACATGAATCTAAATAGCACTCTAAAACAACGAAGATCAAATCGGGAAATGTCCACGGATAGAGAATCGTCACTTGCTGTGAAATATTCTCATGATATCTACCAAATGATGTTATGTATACTTGATGAGAAAATTGAACATATGGCTGACGTCCTCACTGCACCAAAAGTGAAAATCAACAGTCAGGCTATAAATGTTGTGCCCCTCTACAAAGAGAATTTCGAGACGCCAAAAGAAATGTTGGATACCATAGATGACACAAATAAATTCGGACCGATTCACAGTTTGGCAGACTTGTACAAAACAGTTCACGAGATGAAGGAACAGAATAGGAGCTACTCGGAAAAACTAGCCGCGACAATGAATAAACTTGTAGATAGAATGAATAATAATGACCAGATAATAAATCAGATGTCGGAAAAAATCGACAGAATTGAAGAAAAAATCGAGACAATGGAGCTAGACATAGACCGCACAGCCGACGAGAGAAGTTCTGGCGTCTCAAAACTCAAAAACGATATTCGTGGAATTAAAATGGACAATGAATCAACGAAAGACGACTTCAAATCACCCAGAAAACACGGGTTATATTGGAACTCTAAAAGCAAAAGGAAAACCCAAAAAGCAGATAAAAATTAACAAGAACAACTCTGAAATAACGAAAGAACCCAGTGAAACAACAAATAAATCCAACGACACACCAAATGAAAATGAACATTTAAGTAATGAACCAGATAATATGGTAATTGTTAATTGGTAGCAATGTGATCATTAAGGCCACACGGTGTTAATATGTTTGATCAATTCTTAGGGTGGATAGACACATGCATGTAATTTCGTATGTAAAAGCCATGCATTGTACATGGTCACACCAATCATTGATAGCATTAGTCGCCTGCGCGCGATCGGACAATTTCAACAGCCGAGACAATTGAGCAGTTATAAGCCATTATCAAACTAACTGCCATCAAGAAATTTCAGGCGAGTCATAAATTATTTCATGGATTCCGAAATGAATAAATCCTTCTGATATCTGGTGCTGTTTTTCACGAGTTTTAATTAATTTCGAAAAGTGGATTTGAGTCACCCCTCTATCCATTGATATCAGGAATCCGGCTTTAAACAGACGTGGAATCTTGGATCCAGTTTAAGTCCGTCGATGTTATACTTGATTTGTTTCTCGTCATTTCAGTGTCATTCAAAATAAAAATAAAATGTGCATAATTTGAAGCTCTTTTAGGGCGGTTGTGATACACGAGTTTTTAATGTCCCATTAACAATCGGATATGGTGCCTTGATTAACAGGCATTGGCAAATTAAGACAGACAATACCGGTTCGTTGAGATTCTTCGAATAGTTTCAGAGCGAGCTCATGTGATAACATTAAATTGGGATTTACATGCAAATATCCATTACAGCGCCAAAAAATTAATGCAGGTACAGCGTTGAAAGTAAAAAGAGTGACACCCCCCCCCCCCAGTTTTCACTCAGAATTGACATAACAGTATATGTTTCTCAAACCAAAGGTTGAACAAGTTCCTAAAAGTTTCTGTCACACTTTTAGCTTTTGCACGTTTGAATTATAACCATAATCCATGATTGGGGGAGGGGGCTGATTCTCGAAAGCTTCGAATAACTAAGGGATTTAGTTGAATGTATCAGCCGGGACTATCTGGGCATGAATGTACAATATGTTTAACTTAAATATTCCATAGTTGTAAATTTTGCGTATACATATATAACACAAGAGAGGAAAGGTTCGTACATGTAGTTGGAAACTCTTGGAGCTAGACAACCCCTTTCCCGAAAGAATTAAGACACAAAACAGCACCACCTTCTGATTGTACTCTCAAATTTAAAGCTGTAATACTATGTTTATAATTATATGAATAACATAAATTGCTGAATATTAGAATAATCACTTATAGCAAACAGACACTACAGAAATGACCGTCAACTACAATATTTATAAGTCAGGAGTGGCTTCGTGGCTTCATGTGTGGTGGGGAAGGGGGACAGGACTCCGGGTGCTGCATGCCCCATCCCAGTCGACGTAAACATCTCCGTAATAATTATAATATTACGTCGACACGAATTCATGTAAAAACCCATTTCCAGGACAATGGGCTTCCCCCAATTTCGTGACGTCATACTGACATTCCAAATAAGGAATAATTTATGCGGTTGTATTGGAATGTTACGAGAGGCAGAGATTTACTAGTACAGAACACTGAATAGAGGCATCGGTTATTTCGCCGCCGATCAGAATCATGCCATTTGTCAAAAGTGTTTTTCTTTAATAAAGCAGCTGGTCAAAATCAATACGACTATTAAAACTAACTTTAAATCAGTGCCACATGACCGAGTTAAGCGACTATTGCATTCGCCGTATACAGACGACACCTGAGCTATTTTTACGGGACACGCGCAGCTGTTATCGGTTAGCCAATCGGGGCCAGCGCTTTCTGGTACCGCTTCCAATCAAAACAAGGAATTCCCTGGTATATCCCCAAGTCTGGAAATAGAATTCCGGCCAGTCCTGTTCGACTCAGATGAATTATATGATATACTGAGTCGAAATTTATGTCGACTGGCCCCATCCCACCCGTCGAGGAAATATGCCATGGTCAGTCCGGTATCTTCCGGGATAATATAGCCCCCCCGTGCTGGGATCATAGCCCCTTTGTTGGGTAAATCCTGGGGACCTCACTGGTATAAAAATCAAGGGGAGGCTGACAATGATTTAAACAGAAAGTCCAATATTTGGGTTATCGCGCGAACAATTATTTTAAGTGGCGTGACGACTTAGTTCAGACAACGGCTCTTGGGACGTTCAGCCCTTGGCTCACTATGTTCACACATAGACGCAATGATTGGATTGTCAGCGGACACATATTACATGGTCTGTATAATCCATGTAAAACGACATATACACGACATTTACAGATATTACATGCAATATGTGTATCCATCCTTAGATAAAAAAAACATACAATTGTCTGACATGAGATTATCGATGACAAATGATCGCCAGAAATTGCCACGAATAGCTCCCATTGGGGCAGAAAGGTTTGAATTCATGGAAGTGCTAAATCATCTCGTTGTCTGTAATGCCATCACCTCATCCAAACTTATGCAGGATGTGCAATAAATACATGAACATTGATAGATATCGCACTGAGACCACACATGGATCACTTCATAGAAGAGTCGTTCTCATAAAAATGCCTGTTTCCGGGCATGCACGATAAGGATAAGTGGGAACAGGTGTCCATACATCAAATGAATTACCAAGAGGTCTTACTTGTAAATAGGTCCCGGTTTAATGTGAGACAGTCGGTCAGGGGTACGTACATTTGTAAATGGTTCCATGTATCTGTGGTCACAATAAATATGTTCAAACTATATCTCGACGTTATAACATAGCGACATACCCTACGAGCTCAACCTAGAAAATGTTACTCACTCGCTCGTCTCCGGCCGGCGTTATTAACCCCGCAAATGCCAATATTGGTTAAGTGAGCCCGGGGGAGCCCGGGTGTCTTCGTGTGTTTTCGGACAGTATATTTTGGTGAAGCGTGGTAGTACAATAACTCCTGAGTGTGAGTTCCAAATATTGACTCGTTGACGCGTCCACGGCCGATGTTATTAACCCCTCAAAATCCGGTAAAATACCATATAAACAAAAAGAGCCCGGGACCGCCCAGGCGCCCCATAGGGCCGTGGACACTATATCTCGACGTTATAACGTAGCGACATACCCCACGAGGTCAACATTGAATTCTACTCGCTCGCTCGACTCCGGCCGGTGTTATTAACCCCGAAAATGTCGATATTGGCTATAAAAGATACGAATAAAAAGCGCCATTCCGCGAATTATAATTCGACTCTCTGACAGATTAGCTACTATTTACCGATCTGCAACCATTACCGCCCGTTTACCTAGCGTCTGAATTGGGACTCACACACCATCCATCCGAACCTTGCATTACGGAATTGTTCGCGACCCCCCCCCCCCGAATGTCTATAAAATATATTGACTCAACTTCAGATTCAGTAGAGCAGACGGAACACGGAAACAGGACCAGTATGGAAGCGTGAATCGAATACGTGGTCGCATGATTTTGTATGTGTATATATATATGTGTGTGGATACTTCATAGAATCGAAAACGGCTGCGCGGATCTAGCTCAAATTCCGTATATAAGTGTAAAAACACACGGGGATCGTCGGCGTCGCATTTTGGACAAGCTCTGAGCACTCCGTGACCCTTAAAGTGCGACCTTCGTTCGGATAAATGGGTTTTGCTATTGATTCGCTCACGATCAAAGAGGCGTAACTCTACATTTGTTATATCTGTATATATGTATATTTTTATATCCATATTCACTTCAAACTGCTAAACCCGTTGAGCCAAAACTTGCTAATACCTCGCAAAATATAGAATTTACATTTTCTGATATATACATTTTTTGTTACGGCTGATAATCTTACTCTATTTCCGATACATTCAGATTTTATAGCTATAAACATACACCCCTCAATTCGTGCTAACTCACGCAGCTTATATGGCTGCTGAAATTTAAGTAAATACGAGGCACTGTGATACGTCCCCGAATCTGACTGGACTTCCACTGCCCCAAGCCATGAATACCAACAACAACGACATTGTTTGCGAGAAAATAATTAGTTAAAATTACTAAATACACGCAATCCTATTTTCTCTTTACGGCAATGTCAGAATTTTCGGGGGGCCCCAAACCGTGAATGCCAACAACAACGACCGGAAGCCGTGAATGCCAACAACAACGACATTGTTGGCGAGAAAATAATTAGTTAAAATTACTAAATACACGCAATCCTGTTTTCTCTTTACGGCAATGTGAGAATTTTCGGGTGGCCCACAAGCCGTGAATGCCAACAACGACCGAAGCCGTGAATGCCAATAACAACGACATCGTTGGCATACTCTTTTAGGGACGGGTATTATAGCGCGTTGTTGCTTTCCAAGTTTAGGCTTGAATGACGTTATTAATTTTTAATGAAACAGAATTTCGACGTGATGAAAATCCGGACAAGAAAAATGGGTTAAAAATCACGTGACTTCCGCCCCGATTTTGCGAAGTATCCTGTGAAAAATACCGACTGAGCGATTTTTGTTTTAAGTTTTGAGGTGAGTCGATCAACAACTATTTCAGTTACTCAGGTTAATGTTAATGCCCCGGCCAAATGAACGGCATCATTCCATTATGATTTAACAATAGCAGTAATTTGGAAACGACGCCATGACGAATCAATTTGGAGTTATATATCTGATTATATCGCATTTTTCGACACGAAACTTATGGAATTTGACTCGAAAAGCGAAACTATAAAAAATTGAAAAACCGATCGATCATTCGATGGCGATGCAATAAATTGAATAGGCCTAATCAAACTCAAAGTTGAAAGTGCATAACATTTTCAACCACACCCACGAACCATTTTCTTCAACATTTCTGCAACTTGAATGATCATTCCATTACATATTCATATTGGCATTGTTTACATTGTAATTTGTGAATCATTTGTGTGGTTTTCTGTCTGAATTAAAACCAGACTGCAGCTTGACTTGAGTCTGTTACAGTAGTGGCACTGGGTGTAGAACCGAAAGGCACATATATGAGTATGATATACACAATAGACTACTACACTGACTGAGACAGAACAAAATAATTTTCATGCACGGCAAATGGCGGAAAATCTTCTGGAACTTGGAAGGAAAATAAATGCTACCACCGTACTAGTTCAGTCGTGAAGTTGACGTAGTGCGTATCATTGGGAGCAGCAATTTGCGAAATGGTCATGTTGACCTACCACCGTACCTACTACCGGTAAGTCTAAGTGAATGTTCAGACGACCAGTCCACAATTCAATCATACTAGTAACTAGGGCTGCAACAATACAATTTGTCATTTATTTGACCAATGATACGATACGTAGCATGATACGCAAACAAAATGTTCTGGGAGGATTGTCTGCCTACATGTAAATTGCTAAAAAAAACCAGTAAATATGGGTTATTTTCGCTCTCGATGACCTAACATTGTGAAATTTGTGTATGATTGTATCGTGATACACTTCACACAATACGATACACGTATCATCACTATCATGTCAAAGCATATCGCAATACATCAAAATCACGATGAATCGTTGCAGATCTAATCATCATAGATGTTGCTATTGACACAAGATACAACAACCTCCCTCAAACAGGGTATGAGGCAGGGACGCAAACTGTGTCAGTAGCAACAGAACATGTAACTTCAAAAAAAATTCCCTCATCACTTGATGTATGTACAAAACTATGCAGTAAAAGAAATTGCACACATGATATGGGCGAAAATAAAGGATGCCGCAGAAAGTATTCAACATTGAAATCAATTTCTTCCAGTGAATCAGCATCAATAAAAAATCATTTACAAAAAATAGCAGGAAAAGAAATCGTTGGAGTGAGATCAGTTACCACTGATTGCAGCACTCAAATGGGAAAAGCAATAAGAGAATATTCAAAACAATCTGGAAACAAAATAAAGCATTACCACTGCTATGTACATAAACTTCGAACATTGCAAAAACATATTAAAACAATCAAACTATGTACGGCGATGAATGGAATTGACAAACCTATTTACATGGCCAAGCTGTCTGGAAGCTTCCGAAGGCGGATCCAGACAGAACTAGTTCGTACCAGAAGAACATTCCATACGGAAGATTCATTCATCAAAAGATTCATTGCAGCCACACAAAAAATGTTTTACCCTGTTTTTCCAATAACCACCAGAACTGTCGTCAATCATCATTGGTTTGCATTGCACACTTAAAATCATACAGTGCCAGCCATCTACCACACGGCAAACATCTAAATTTAGCGAAAAAGGATAATTTAAAGATCCAATGCATCATAAATAAATTTGCAGTTCCCGACACCATCAGCAAACTTTCCAAACTCAATAGTTCAACAAGATGAACATTCATATGAAATAAATACAAGGATCAGGCCGTAGGATGTTTAATTTTGTTATTCAACATGGTTTTTTGTCATTATTCAATTGGAGTACCGTGTCATAGGACAATAATGCTGTGATGCATTAATCAGATAATAGGTTACGTATCACTCTTTTTATTTAGATGAGCTCTATATGTATTTTCATACTGGTATTAATAAGAATCATGAGGTGTGTAATAAATACTGATGTCAACTTGGCATATCAGCGCATCAACATCACCGTGTTCTAACAATAGTGGGTACATTCTCGGGTTGATATTCACTGACGAATGTTCATGCAGTGGCCAGTGTCAGATAATTTGTCATATTAATGCGCACCTCCCCCAGGGGCTGCACGAAGGCAATTCATAATTGGAAATATACCTATTTCACACACATGTTGACTCCATATATATATGAAAGTGGAATATGAGCAAGGAAACTTCCACTAAATTATTTAGTGAGGATACTGGATAGACACTAAGACAATAGTGATATTATTAGTCTTCTTCGGCAACATCAATTGGAGATTTAATATCTGGATGTCGATTTTGGTGGAGCCGAGGGGTTCAAAAAGAGACATACAGGTTAATATATTAAATCCCCATGTACGCTACAATGTTGCCAGAGATAACAGTAGCTGACCTAAGTATCCGGTATTAGGTGACATCAAATTCGGCATGCGAGAGCAACGTCATGATTGGCAGAAACGGCCAGTTCAACTTCATCTTCAATGGTCATTCATATACCCCCATGTTTCACGTGCTCATATATCCCCGATGTTAGCCGCACGTCCTCTTATACCTTGCTGTCAAGGAAGGGTGATGGGTGATTTATAAGTGGTGTTGTAGACAATCAGATTGCTCTAGTTACAACCGGATGTGGGGACAAATTGATTTATGAGTCATTATCCTTGAGCTTTAAGGTGACACCCGATCCCTTGAAAAACATGCATGGTGTAATTCAGGTGGCAACTTCAACAGCCATTTATTGTTATAAACCCATTAATATATATATGTTTGCAATGCATGCATTGTGCCATTAACTGTTTTTAGTGTCGGTATCGAAAAATAGAGTTATGCCCCTTGATCTGCACAGCAAAAATTGCATTTTTCATGCAAAAATCACTCCAAAATAGCCCAGTTTCTGACCATATAACATGAAGATCAGATTTGTTTGGCTTTACTAACCCAACAGTATCACAAAAATGCTGGCAAAAGGTCGTTCCACACCGGGCGCGAGCGAGCGATTATAACGGCCGTTTTCTAACGTCCGTAGCAGTTCAAAGCGCGCGATTTTTGTGTTCACACCGCAAGCGACTGAAACGCTCCGTCGCGCGCGATAGTCAGGTTATTATTCTGTGTGTACGCTAATTTCAGGGAAGTTAGGTGGCTGCATGGGGGATACCCCCACCCCACACACTTATGACTAATGTGTAGGGTTTCTACACACAACGTGTAGCCCTGCTACACAACCATTATTCATTTTTTATCTTAAACATATTTTACACAATAAATGGGTCAATTTATACACATTTATAAACACTGGTGTGCATAAAATCAACACATATGCCTTACACATTTTGTGTAAATTCTTACACATAAATATCGTAGACAAGAATGTAAAGTTCAGTATTCCGAACTGTGGGTATATAGTATTCATGGCAAATTAAATGGAGATTTATATGTTAAAACGTTCTTGGTGTACAATGGTACGTAATATTTTGCTCTGTCATGTGTGAGTTTTCGTTTTAAATGAACAAACCATGGTCGTGGCGTGGTTGCACGTGATTAGTATTAACGTATTACAACAATCATATAAACAAGAGTAAGAGCAGTATTCTTCATGAAAGTTTTAACAAATATATCCTCATATATCATTAATACAATACTCACAAGTCGGAATTCTGAATTACATTCCGTGTCTACAATTTGTTTATTCTCGTCACTCAAAATGACATGGGTATTGAGAAAACATATACTCAAACAATATCGCCGTCATGTAGCAGACTATGAAACTGAACGCACGCAATGCGCACGCTCTACGTTTTTACACAAGAGTGTGTAATAAAATGTACACATTATGTGTAGAACGGCACTTGGTCAATGTATGTGTATGTACAACTACACATTGCTATGTATATTAACCGGGTTTACACATTTGATGTGTAATCGTTTCTACACATTAGTTATAATAGTGCACCCACCCGGTAATACGCGATTATTATTAGTTGATGAATGCATTGTCTCATATTTACCACAACGTCTTTTGGAATGAACTATATAGCCTCGTTATATTCTTTATCATTTCCCCTGATTATACCAAAATATAATTCACCAGCCAATGGAGCAGATTATACGGTCCATGATGTTAGTTCTTTACAAGGAATAAACTGAATATAGTAATCTAAGGTGGAATTTCAGTCACGAAAAATCATTTGATCATAGCGATATACAGTCATACAGACACACATGGCATACATACATACATACATCCATACAGTCATACAGACACACACAGTCATACAGACACACATGTGCCATACAGACACACATGGCGTTGTACTTCGATTATTAGCCTCTCGCTAAAGTCCTCCATTATCGCGGCGACAAATCAGTGTGCCGTCATCAAATAGAAAAATTACGGTCGTATAAACACTCTAGTTGAGAGCCGTCCAATTATCTCGCTAGTTTGCAACAAAGCGACAATTCGAGGAAGCATAGCATCACTGCTATAATCGCCTCGTGGTGTGAACATAAAAATCGCGCGCATTGAACTGATACGGACGTTGGAAAACGGCCGTTATAATCGCTCGCTCGCGCCCGGTGTGGAACGACCTTTAGCTATGCACTATGAAAAAATTGAGGACTTTCGCCGTTAGAATTGAAATGTTTGGAGTTTTGAAAGCAGATGACAATTTTTCAAGTGAAAAAACACGATTTCAATTTTACAGCCACTGTTTCCCGCAATGCCAAGTTGACCACTACACACCAAACCACGCCCCCTCTGGCTATATTTATAAAAAAAACTTTAGGACACCTTGAACAAATTTAGCATTCCATAACCAAACTTCCCTTGGTCCATGGTCTATATACAAGGGGCCCAATATGGGTGACTCTTTTTTACAAGAAATTCACCGCTGCTGATCATTCGAAACTGTGGAGTGTCACCTATAGAACAGGCCGACACAAGATACCTCTCACTACCCAAGCGCCATAACTCTATCTCCAATTGTAATACGAAACGGAATGGTTTGTTGCCTGTGTCAAGCAAGCATTATGACCATAGTCGTACGGGTTCGGTGGTTGGGGTGGCTTGGGTGTGCGTTGCTTTGGTTTCGAGGGCTGGAGCCCCTCCCCCCCCCCCCAACCAGAAACGTTTTCAAACCACAAAATTCGGGCAAGTCGGAATTTATTTTTGGTCAAATTCGGGTCGTTTTGGGAGATTATAGTTTGATGGATTGAGCCGATAGTAGCAAAGTGTATGATATATGCCAGTATTTTTCAGCTTCTTTTAAAGAGTGATTTTTTTTAAAGGCTTAAAGGTACTCAACCCGATAAAACTCCTCTCAATTACTATTTCAATGGCTTCGGGGGTCAAAAATATTTGATTCGAGTCGAGGAAGTCACCCATCAAAGCTCAGATTTGTTAGATATCGATTTTATAAATCTATTATTTTTCATTATCGGGAATACTATCTGGCCCAGAACTCAGTCAAAATTGCCACTTGATTTTAGAGTTATTCATCCTTGTCTGTTTGAATAGATTTGAGGTACACATTCAGAGCAGATTACGGCAGTTATTGGTACTCATCTCGAGAACATAACAAATTTCAAAAATCAATATCTAATAACTCTGAGCTTTGTTTGATGGGTTCCTCGACTCGAATCAAATATTTTTTACCCCCAAAGCCAAAGAAATAGTAATATAGGACCCTCTGATCGGATTGTTGTTGTTGGAATCTGTTGAGATGGGGACCCTCTTTACGGGTTGAGTACCTTTAAAGCTCTACTTTTTTCATGTAAAATACAAGATCTTCAACTCATTATGTTGGGATATCAGATGTTATGAAACTCGTTTCATAAATTTGATTAACAACTCGCCTACGACTCGTTGTGAAATTTATCAAACTCGTTTCACAAAATCTAATATCACAACATAATTCGTTGGGGATCTTCTGTATATCATATACCAAAAATGCCGACATATTCATCGACGTACAAAGTTTAACTGACATAATATGGTTTATGAACTGCTCTCGTATACTCGTGCATGTAAGAGATGTTATTGTGGGGGGGCGGACAGCGGACATGCAGCAATTGGCCACGGGATAGCTTGCGAGTGCTTGGGGAACAGGCAAATCATCATTGAGACGCAATCAAACCATGATGCAATATCTAATATATATGTTGGGACTTCTGTACGTTTGATTAATGTTTGTATGTTAGCTATGGCCGGGAAAACTGCCGGACGGATTGAGCCCAAACTTCCTATCTAAGGGTAAAATACCAGATGGAGTGTCATCGCACCGCTTCTGAGAACGTCAGAGCACTCATTCTCCAATCCCCCGCCACCGCAATGGCAATTCATGGGTTAATCGCGTGATAGTTAAAGAGCGTTCGTGTCCGCAGTATCATTGATAAAGAGCATGTATGCGTCCAGACATGAGCGTGTTGTGTCTGTGTACAGACATGAGCGTGTTGTGTGATTCTTATGTCTGTTCGTACTTATGGGTTCCTGGGAGTGGGGGATATTTTCATCGGGTCAGTTTTTCCGCCCGAGGTGACCTTCACCTTGAAACAGGTACCCACAAATGATATAATATATGCCGGGAAAACTGCTGGACGGATTTCGACGAAAGTTGACGGCTACCCACGCATGATCTAATATATGCCGGGAAAACTGCTGGACGGATTTCGACGAAATTTGATACCTACGGGTGATTTTGTCCGGGGAGTGTTTTGGACGGGTCAAATAGTGACTCCGACCTGACCTTCAAAATTGTCAATTTAAGGTCAAAGCCCGGACGAAGTCGGCTCACCTGCTAGCATATATATATACCAAGGAAAATGTCACATATAAGCAATTGGCTTATCGCCAAATCCTTTGCTCTATTGATAATTTTTTATTTCTTTATATTATGCCTTATATGTGCTAGTTCTTGAGAATAAAATATTGATTACTCTAACCATATTTTCAGTTATATGTACCTATTGAATGAGTATACAGTTATCACTTGGCTAACACTTTCTATACTAAAGCATCATTGGTGAGTTGTTATCCATAGGAAATGTTCATAAAATTTGTCAACAAAACGAACATAGGCAGTTTGTGGAACTTATTATTTACAAATGTCCCTCAATAAATATGACCTCTTCTGCACTTTTATTTATCGGTCGTTTGCTTTTATCACCTTAACACCCTCCAATAATAGACAATTCCGATGTACAGTTTTTTTAACTGACTGGGATAATCCATTTGGTGGTGAAATCGTTAACCGTTCTAGATTTCTAATAAAATCACGTATCATGATAATTATGTTTAAATTGTATCAAGTTAGGAGAACTTTAATAACGACCATGCAAGGTATAAAATGTCTTCTCGGTAATCATATATAACAACACAATACATATTTATAATAATAAGTATTGCCAATACTGCACAAGTTATAAAGTTTCGTAGTAATTATTAAGGGAAAGAATAAACAAGTGTTGCACATCGGAAAACGGCGCTAGTCGAGTTTCTTTTGGCTGAAAGAGTGCATCTGCTGTAAAAGAATTATTTAAATGGGTCTCCAATTGTGTTTTAGTTGTCTGCCTAACAGTCTCAAAATTGTTAACAAGAAAATATATAAATTTACCCTCCACAGTTATAAGAATAAGCAAGGGGCGCAAATTGGAAAATGGCGCTCGTCGATGAGTTTGTTTTGCACAAAAGAGTGGATCTTTCGCAAAAGATCGCAATATCTGTAAGCCTCACTTTTCGTCTAGTGCATACATTTATGGATTTAAGTATTTCTTTCGAGTTGTATATCTTCAAGAAAGAGAGTTTATATGATATCGTAGCCTCAATTTCTCAGAATGAGCAAATTTTATGGTGAAGTATTTTTTAAAAACTAGGAAAATCAATGGCTTTTCCACTGTGTTGTCGAGTCTGCAGACCGTGGAAGTACACCCAACACATGAGCATCATCCGATGCGGTCGTACAAAAGGGATCACTGTGCTACTCCTTTTTCCAACGTGGACGGACTTTGTTAGTATTGAGGTGAATGGCAACGGTAGTTGTATTTTAATGCCGTTTCTAGCTGCTGTTTCAAAAAGTTCAAATTGGACTGCACATATAAAAAAGACTTGCCATATATGCGATCATTTGTATGTTCCGGTAGCATGTTTTTCAATCTAGAATTCCCAGATGGGCCGGACTAATCAGACACAGTTTTAAAGTATCGGATGCAACCTCTTCAAAAGAATGTTTCCAGACGAATACTTATTCCCACATAACATTCGACCGAAGAGTATCATCAAGTCAGAAGAGGTTGATTTGAAGGGTATTCATCAAGTGTTTTGGTTCAAGGATATCAAGAGTGTAGACATTATGGTTGATTCTTCATTAGCGCTGGTAAATCATTACAGCATGGGCTGGTGGAGCTACATGTTCGAATACCACAATATGTTGGTTTCTAGAACAGAACATAAAGATCGAATCGTCAATAACGTCAGAGCCAGGTGAAACATTCTTTGTGATCCCGGAGCAAATCATAATGTGTACACATTCCTGTCGGTAAACCGTGAACCGTTAAGGATTTCTTTCGAGTTGTGTATCTTCAAGAACGAGTTTATATGATTTCGTAACCTCAATTTCTCAGAATGAGCCAAATTCCGTATTTGATGGTGAAGTATTTAAAAAGACTATGAAAAAGCAATGGCATTTCCACTGTATTGTTGAGTCTGCAGATCGCGGAAGTCCTGTCTCAATACTCATGTACTTTTGAGTGAAGAAAATAAACAAAATGAATTGGAAGTAAGCCTAACACATGAGCATCATCCGATGCGGTCGAAAAACAGGGATCACTATGCTACTTTGTTTCCATTGTGGAAGGACTTTGCTAATATTGAGGTGAATGACAACGGTCGTTGTCTTGTTAATGCTTTCTTTCAACTGTTTCAAAAAGAACAAATTGGACTGCACATAAGAAAAAACTTGCCACAAACACCTATTTCTGATCGTCTGTAGGTTCCGTAGCCTATTTTTCAATCTAGAATTCCCAGATGGGCCGGACTAATCAGACAGAGTTTTAAAGTATCGGATGCAACCTCTTCAAAAGAATGTTTCCAGACGAATACTTATTCCCACATAACATTCGACCGAAGAGTATCATCAAGTCAGAAGAGGTTGATTTGAAGGGTATTCATCAAGTGTTTTGGTTCAAGGATATCAAGAGTGTAGACGTTATGGTTGATTCTTCATTAGCGCTGGTAAATCATTACCGCATAGGCTGGTGGAGCTACATGTTCGAATACCACAATATGATGGTTTCTAGAACAGAACATAAAGATCGAATCGTCAATAACGTCAGAGCCAGGTGAAACATTATTCAGTTGTCGCCCGTTGTCGAGGGAGACATTGAGATTTGTCACCCGCTCGAAGAACGGAATGTCTCCCGAGGAGCGAAGCTCCGATGGAGACATTCCGTTCTCGAGCGGGTGACAAATCTCAATGTCTCCCGAGAAGAAGGGCAACAACTGTTTTGTTATCCGATTATACCACAGAAAATATTCTTGCCATCCACACGCACGATGTTGCACTGAGTCACGAGTGCTTTCTTTCCCGATTATATATATTTTCAGTAACTACTTATCGTCCCATAACGATTTCCGTTCCATAAACAATAGTCAAGCCGTTAAGCGTGTGGTAATCCCGGCGCGTTTATTTACGATTAATTTGGTGGTTAAATCGTCAATATATAGGTCAATTTAATTTAAACCAATACGCCATATAGGTGTGTTCTCGTTTTCTGCAATGTGGCATATTCAATGTCGTCTTGTATGCGAAATTTACTCTCTATGTTCGTTTCATAACGGTCTTCCCGAAAGCTATTGGGAAGTTGTCAACTTCATTAATGTACATTCATATGTGTCAGTGCTCATGGCGATCCTCACATACAATACTTCTATGATCACATTGCAGACATCGCGGAGGATACGCGTACAGTACTATTCATTCGCGACAAACGTATGCATTACGTTGCTACCAGCAAACATATATAACCAACCAACTTAAAGGGATCCTCTCTTTCAATCTTGCATCATAATGTCGACATGAACAAATTGAATCACCGAGATGTTTTGATGTAAAAAGTAAATAATAACACTTGTCCGATAAAAATATCAACTTAAAAGTTCGAATATTAGTGTTCACTAAATATATGCAAATTAGCAAACACCACAACTGGTGTGTATTGCGAATCCGTGGGGCATAAGATCTATGATTGTTTAGTACCTATAGTGATGTGAAATAGATGAGTTACTGCAGTGTGTGTTTGGATATATTCTTGCAATATAGCATCAGGCGGGCGACAAAAACAATGTCTCCCGGGTCAGCGGGCGACAGTGAGATTTGTCGCCCGGCACGTGACAGGACATGGGCCAATCAGAAGGGTGGAAAATAGGGAAGAGGATAACAATATACAGTTGTTGCCCGATGTCGAGGGAGACATGGTGACAAATCTCGATGTCTCCCGAGAAGAAGGACAACAACTGGGCCGGACTAATCAGACACAGTCTTAAAGTATCGGATGCAACCACTTCAAAATAATGTTTCCAGACGAAATACTTATTCCCACATAACATTCGACCCAAGAGTATCATCAAGCCAGATTAGGTTGATTTGAAGGGTATTCATCAAGTGTTTGGTTCAAGGATATCAAGAGTGTAGACGTTATGGTTGATTCTTCATTAGCTCTGGTAAATCATTACAGCATAGGCTGGTGGAGCTACATGTTCGAATACCACAATATGATGGTTTCTAGAACAGAACATAAAGATCGAATCGTCAATAACGTCAGAGCCAGGTGAAACATTCTTTGTGATCCCGGAGCAAATCATAATGTGTACACAATGTTCCTGTCGGTAAACCGTAAACCGTTATGTATTTCTTTCGAGTTGTGTATCTTCAAGAACGAGTTTATATGATTTCGTAACCTCAATTTCTCAGAATGAGCCAAATTCCGTATTTGATGGTGAAGTATTTAAAAAGACTATGAAAAAGCAATGGCATTTCCACTGTATTGTTGAGTCTGCAGATCGCGGAAGTCCTGTCTAAATACTCATGTACTTTTGAGTGAAGAAAATATACAAAATGAATTGGAAGTAAGCCTAACACATGAGCATCATCCGATGCGGTCGAAAAACAGGGATCACTATGCTACTTTGTTTCCATTGTGGAAGGACTTTGCTAATATTGAGGTGAATGACAACGGTCGTTGTCTTCTTAGTCCGAGGAAGAAAATTTGACAGGGTTGGACATATATTTTTACACTGGGGTGGGGGCAATATTTTCGCAATTTTTTTTTATTATTGACATTCATCTATTTAAGTATGTAGATTCCCTGAACGAAAACAAACCCATACCGGAAAGGATTTTTGTAATCCGAGAAGAAATGCAAGAGTTACGGGCCCTCAAAGTTTGCAATTTGGTCCCATGTGCTTGTGACCCTATCTCCTCCGAAGATGTCGAACTTTGGATGTCGTCTGATATCCCAGTGCGTGCGGTCTGAAGAGAGCACGCGATGGGCCAAATTTTGCCAGTGTCGGTTCAGTGTTGTGGGTCAGGGGAGGGGTGGTCCGGGGTACCAATTTTGTATTCTTCTCCGAATCGGATGAAACTTGGAATATAACATCCATACCGCCAACCGATCTAGAAACTGAAAGAATTTCGAAAATCCATTGAAAAATGTCAGAGTTGTGGACCTTCAAACAATGCAAATTTGGCCCCATATGCTTGTGATCACATCTCCTCCGAAGATGTCAAACTTTGGATGTCAACTGATACGCCAATGCGTGCGGTCTGAAGAGAGCACGCGATGAGCCAAATTTTGCCAGTGTCGGTTCAGTGTTGTGGGTCAGGGGAGGGGTGGTCCGGGATACCAAAATTTATTTCATCTCCGAATCATATGAAACTTGATATATAACATATACCATACACGTTGATCATAAAACTGAAAACAGATTGTAAATCCGTTAAAAAATGGCGGAGATTTGGGCCCTCAAACTTTGAATGTGGGCCCGTATTCTTTCCAATAAACAAAATGTTATTCGTCTCTGAATCAGACAAAATTTATAACAAATAATCAATGTAAGTAGCTGATCACAATACTCAAAACAATTTTTAAATCCATTGGAAAATAACGGAGTTACGGGCTCTCAAAATTCGCATTTTGGGCCGGGTTTGACTATTTCCCAATCCCGTCACCCAATTTCGAGGCAGGGGTGGGGTCACTCCCAAACACTTGAGATCAACCCACACATGTTAAGGGAAAGATATAATCATCCTAATTCATATTTTCCGTCCCTTAACTGCGATTTATTGAGCTCATGATTTGCCCTATTATTATACTTCCATGGTGTAACCAAGGAAGTATATTGTTTTTCTACTGCGGCCGTTTTCTGTTTAATTGGAAATACTCAGAAACTAATGGGAGGAGGACCGCGAAATCTCTAGCGAATGTAGGCATCTAAGGTCTACTAAAAATAATGCTATCCGGATGTTGGTCCAATATATTTTGACAGAGTTATGGCCCTTTTTCGATTATTTTTCATTATTATACTTCCATATTTTAATATGGGAGTATATTGTATTTCTGTTGACCCAGTTTTCCGTTTAATTGCAAGTATTCCGAAACTAATGACAGTAGGAACGCAAAATTTTCAGGAAATGTAGGCACCTAAGAGTTACTGAAGTTATAGGTATCCCCAGTTCGGCCCAACTTTTCTTTAAGGGGTTATCGCACTTTTAAATTTTTTTTTTTATTTTTCTCTATTATTATTCTTCTTCTTCCTAGTAAAAGCGTACCCTTATATCTCAGGAACCGCTAAATGTAGAACGCTGAAATTGTCTGGGTTTGTACAACTCCCACAGTAGACGGAAGTGTTTCTATTGCGAATTTTGTCCGTTCTTGATTTATGGAGTTATGGGCCTTAAACCGGCCTCTCGCATTTATCGACAACTGTAGGGTATATCTCGAACGCATTGAGGCAGTGGAACGGGACAAATGTTATGATGTAGAGAAACTTAAACGTGGTTCAGTTCCACAAAATGGACGTTGTCCGATTATTAACCGTGGAGTGGGGGACGGTGTTCAAAGTCGTAAAAAATAAAGTCCCTTCGATTGCGACCATACTTACATGTCATAGTCTACATTGTACACCGATAACGATGCCGTGAATATTTTGTAAATCGGTCGAAAATTGACAGAGTTACCGACCCCTGAATGTCCAAAAATGACGCAAAAATCCTTGTGTCCACAACTCCTCCCAGACCGATGCTCGGACAAAGGTTGTTGTTATCAATTAACGATCGGTATGCACGAATGAGCAGGCACGCGAAATTTGGGCATCATCGGGCGAAAATTGGCTAGATGCATGCAGATTGAAGTGCTAACATTTGACACTTATACAAGTTTAGAACCCGTTAACGCAGATGAATGGGGTTGGTGTCATTCGACGGGGATTATCGAGGCGAATACAATGATGTCAGATTGAAAATAATATTTCGGCGAATAGCTGAGATATGGTCATTTTTTCGAAGTTATGTGTGGATATTCACACGCAAATATGCCTATCGTGTAGATCTCACGAAGACGAACTCAATGACACCAGTCGCAACACTCTAGCTTAAAAACCGACTGAGATAGAGAGGTTTTATCACCAAGTCACCTATTGTCGCGGT
This sequence comes from Siphonodentalium dalli, assembly GCA_032622095.1. Taxonomy (NCBI): domain Eukaryota; kingdom Metazoa; phylum Mollusca; class Scaphopoda; order Gadilida; family Siphonodentaliidae; genus Siphonodentalium; species Siphonodentalium dalli. The sequence goes on from CP136062.1 coordinate 2,127,732, forward strand.
AATGGCATTTTCGCATAGAAATGGCTCCACTGAACTCAGAAATGCCAATATTACTTATGCTGACCATCACAAACAATTTCAGCAGGTACATTATTATACTTCCATATTTTAATATGGGAGTATATTGTATTTCTGTTGACCCAGTTTTCCGTTTAATTGCAAGTATTCCGAAACTAATGACAGTAGGAACGCAAAATTTTCAGGAAATGTAGGCACCTAAGAGTTACTGAAGTTATAGGTATCCCCAGTTCGGCCCAACTTTTCTTTAAGGGGTTATCGCACTTTTAAAAAAAATATTTTATTTTTCTCTATTATTATTCTTCTTCTTCCTAGTGAAAGCGTACCCTTATATCTCAGGAACCGCTAAATGTAGAACGCTGAAATTTTCTGGGTTTGTACAACTCCCACAGTAGACGGAAGTGTTTCTATTGCGAATTTTGTCCGTTCTTGATTTATGGAGTTATGGGCCTTAAACCGGCCTCTCGCATTTATCGACAACTGTAGGGTATATCTCGAACGCATTGAGGCAGTGGAACGGGACAAATGTTATGATGTAGAGAAACTTAAACGTGGTTCAGTTCCACAAAATGGACGTTGTCCGATTATTAACCGTGGAGTGGGGGACGGTGTTCAAAGTCGTAAAAAATAAAGTCCCTTCGATTGCGACCATACTTACATGTCATAGTCTACATTGTACACCGATAACGATGCCGTGAATATTTTGTAAATCGGTCGAAAATTGACAGAGTTACCGACCCCTGAATGTCCAAAAATGACGCAAAAATCCTTGTGTCCACAACTCCTCCCAGACCGATGCTCGGACAAAGGTTGTTGTTATCAATTAACGATCGGTATGCACGAATGAGCAGGCACGCGAAATTTGGGCATCATCGGGCGAAAATTGGCTAGATGCATGCAGATTGAAGTGCTGAAATTTGACACTTATACAAGTTTAGAACCCGTTAACGCAGATGAATGGGGTTGGTGTCATTCGACGGGGATTATCGAGGCGAATACAATGATGTCAGATTGAAAATAATATTTCGGCGAATAGCTGAGATATGGTCATTTTTTCGAAGTTATGTGTGGATATTCACACGCAAATATGCCTATCGTGTAGATCTCACGAAGACGAACTCAATGACACCAGTCGCAACACTCTAGCTTAAAAACCGACTGAGATAGAGAGGTTTTATCACCAAGTCACCTATTGTCGCGGTAATGGCATTTTCGCATAGAAATGGCTCCACTGAACTCAGAAATGCCAATATTACTTATGCTGACCATCACAAACAATTTCAGCAGGTACATTATTATACTTCCATATTTTAATATGGGAGTATATTGTATTTCTGTTGACCCAGTTTTCCGTTTAATTGCAAGTATTCCGAAACTAATGACAGTAGGAACGCAAAATTTTCAGGAAATGTAGGCACCTAAGAGTTACTGAAGTTATAGGTATCCCCAGTTCGGCCCAACTTTTCTTTAAGGGGTTATCGCACTTTTAAATTTTTTTTATTATTTTTCTCTATTATTATTCTTCTTCTTCCTAGTAAAAGCGTACCCTTATATCTCAGGAACCGCTAAATGTAGAACGCTGAAATTTTCTGGGTTTGTACAACTCCCACAGTAGACGGAAGTGTTTCTATTGCGAATTTTGTCCGTTCTTGATTTATGGAGTTATGGGCCTTAAACCGGCCTCTCGCATTTATCGACAACTGTAGGGTATATCTCGAACGCATTGAGGCAGTGGAACGGGACAAATGTTATGATGTAGAGAAACTTAAACGTGGTAGAGTTCCACAAAATGGACGTTGTCCGATTATTAACCGTGGAGTGGGGGACGGTGTTCAAAGTCGTAAAAAATAAAGTCCCTTCGATTGCGACCATACTTACATGTCATAGTCTACATTGTACACCGATAACGATGCCGTGAATATTTTGTAAATCGGTCGAAAATTGACAGAGTTACCGACCCCTGAATGTCCAAAAATGACGCAAAAATCCTTGTGTCCACAACTCCTCCCAGACCGATGCTCGGACAAAGGTTGTTGTTATCAATTAACGATCGGTATGCACGAATGAGCAGGCACGCGAAATTTGGGCATCATCGGGCGAAAATTGGCTAGATGCATGCAGATTGAAGTGCTAACATTTGACACTTATACAAGTTTAGAACCCGTTAACGCAGATGAATGGGGTTGGTGTCATTCGACGGGGATTATCGAGGCGAATACAATGATGTCAGATTGAAAATAATATTTCGGCGAATAGCTGAGATATGGTCATTTTTTCGAAGTTATGTGTGGATATTCACACGCAAATATGCCTATCGTGTAGATCTCACGAAGACGAACTCAATGACACCAGTCGCAACACTCTAGCTTAAAAACCGACTGAGATAGAGAGGTTTTATCACCAAGTCACCTATTGTCGCGGTAATGGCATTTTCGCATAGAAATGGCTCCACTGAACTCAGAAATGCCAATATTACTTATGCTGACCATCACAAACAATTTCAGCAGGTACATTATTATACTTCCATATTTTAATATGGGAGTATATTGTATTTCTGTTGACCCAGTTTTCCGTTTAATTGCAAGTATTCCGAAACTAATGACAGTAGGAACGCAAAATTTTCAGGAAATGTAGGCACCTAAGAGTTACTGAAGTTATAGGTATCCCCAGTTCGGCCCAACTTTTCTTTAAGGGGTTATCGCACTTTTAAAAAAAATATTTTATTTTTCTCTATTATTATTCTTCTTCTTCCTAGTGAAAGCGTACCCTTATATCTCAGGAACCGCTAAATGTAGAACGCTGAAATTTTCTGGGTTTGTACAACTCCCACAGTAGACGGAAGTGTTTCTATTGCGAATTTTGTCCGTTCTTGATTTATGGAGTTATGGGCCTTAAACCGGCCTCTCGCATTTATCGACAACTGTAGGGTATATCTCGAACGCATTGAGGCAGTGGAACGGGACAAATGTTATGATGTAGAGAAACTTAAACGTGGTTCAGTTCCACAAAATGGACGTTGTCCGATTATTAACCGTGGAGTGGGGGACGGTGTTCAAAGTCGTAAAAAATAAAGTCCCTTCGATTGCGACCATACTTACATGTCATAGTCTACATTGTACACCGATAACGATGCCGTGAATATTTTGTAAATCGGTCGAAAATTGACAGAGTTACCGACCCCTGAATGTCCAAAAATGACGCAAAAATCCTTGTGTCCACAACTCCTCCCAGACCGATGCTCGGACAAAGGTTGTTGTTATCAATTAACGATCGGTATGCACGAATGAGCAGGCACGCGAAATTTGGGCATCATCGGGCGAAAATTGGCTAGATGCATGCAGATTGAAGTGCTGAAATTTGACACTTATACAAGTTTAGAACCCGTTAACGCAGATGAATGGGGTTGGTGTCATTCGACGGGGATTATCGAGGCGAATACAATGATGTCAGATTGAAAATAATATTTCGGCGAATAGCTGAGATATGGTCATTTTTTCGAAGTTATGTGTGGATATTCACACGCAAATATGCCTATCGTGTAGATCTCACGAAGACGAACTCAATGACACCAGTCGCAACACTCTAGCTTAAAAACCGACTGAGATAGAGAGGTTTTATCACCAAGTCACCTATTGTCGCGGTAATGGCATTTTCGCATAGAAATGGCTCCACTGAACTCAGAAATGCCAATATTACTTATGCTGACCATCACAAACAATTTCAGCAGGTACATTATTATACTTCCATATTTTAATATGGGAGTATATTGTATTTCTGTTGACCCAGTTTTCCGTTTAATTGCAAGTATTCCGAAACTAATGACAGTAAGAACGCAAAATTTTCAGGAAATGTAGGCACCTAAGAGTTACTGAAGTTATAGGTATCCCCAGTTCGGCCCAACTTTTCTTTAAGGGGTTATCGCACTTTTTAAAAAAATAATTTATTTTTCTCTATTATTATTCTTCTTCTTCCTAGTAAAAGCGTACCCTTATATCTCAGGAACCGCTAAATGTAGAACGCTGAAATTTTCTGGGTTTGTACAACTCCCACAGTAGACGGAAGTGTTTCTATTGCGAATTTTGTCCGTTCTTGATTTATGGAGTTATGGGCCTTAAACCGGCCTCTCGCATTTATCGACAACTGTAGGGTATATCTCGAACGCATTGAGGCAGTGGAACGGGACAAATGTTATGATGTAGAGAAACTTAAACGTGGTTCAGTTCCACAAAATGGACGTTGTCCGATTATTAACCGTGGAGTGGGGGACGGTGTTCAAAGTCGTAAAAAATAAAGTCCCTTCGATTGCGACCATACTTACATGTCATAGTCTACATTGTACACCGATAACGATGCCGTGAATATTTTGTAAATCGGTCGAAAATTGACAGAGTTACCGACCCCTGAATGTCCAAAAATGACGCAAAAATCCTTGTGTCCACAACTCCTCCCAGACCGATGCTCGGACAAAGGTTGTTGTTATCAATTAACGATCGGTATGCACGAATGAGCAGGCACGCGAAATTTGGGCATCATCGGGCGAAAATTGGCTAGATGCATGCAGATTGAAGTGCTGAAATTTGACACTTATACAAGTTTAGAACCCGTTAACGCAGATGAATGGGGTTGGTGTCATTCGACGGGGATTATCGAGGCGAATACAATGATGTCAGATTGAAAATAATATTTCGGCGAATAGCTGAGATATGGTCATTTTTTCGAAGTTATGTGTGGATATTCACACGCAAATATGCCTATCGTGTAGATCTCACGAAGACGAACTCAATGACACCAGTCGCAACACTCTAGCTTAAAAACCGACTGAGATAGAGAGGTTTTATCACCAAGTCACCTATTGTCGCGGTAATGGCATTTTCGCATAGAAATGGCTCCACTGAACTCAGAAATGCCAATATTACTTATGCTGACCATCACAAACAATTTCAGCAGGTACATTATTATACTTCCATATTTTAATATGGGAGTATATTGTATTTCTGTTGACCCAGTTTTCCGTTTAATTGCAAGTATTCCGAAACTAATGACAGTAAGAACGCAAAATTTTCAGGAAATGTAGGCACCTAAGAGTTACTGAAGTTATAGGTATCCCCAGTTCGGCCCAACTTTTCTTTAAGGGGTTATCGCACTTTTTAAAAAAATAATTTATTTTTCTCTATTATTATTCTTCTTCTTCCTAGTAAAAGCGTACCCTTATATCTCAGGAACCGCTAAATGTAGAACGCTGAAATTTTCTGGGTTTGTACAACTCCCACAGTAGACGGAAGTGTTTCTATTGCGAATTTTGTCCGTTCTTGATTTATGGAGTTATGGGCCTTAAACCGGCCTCTCGCATTTATCGACAACTGTAGGGTATATCTCGAACGCATTGAGGCAGTGGAACGGGACAAATGTTATGATGTAGAGAAACTTAAACGTGGTTCAGTTCCACAAAATGGACGTTGTCCGATTATTAACCGTGGAGTGGGGGACGGTGTTCAAAGTCGTAAAAAATAAAGTCCCTTCGATTGCGACCATACTTACATGTCATAGTCTACATTGTACACCGATAACGATGCCGTGAATATTTTGTAAATCGGTCGAAAATTGACAGAGTTACCGACCCCTGAATGTCCAAAAATGACGCAAAAATCCTTGTGTCCACAACTCCTCCCAGACCGATGCTCGGACAAAGGTTGTTGTTATCAATTAACGATCGGTATGCACGAATGAGCAGGCACGCGAAATTTGGGCATCATCGGGCGAAAATTGGCTAGATGCATGCAGATTGAAGTGCTGAAATTTGACACTTATACAAGTTTAGAACCCGTTAACGCAGATGAATGGGGTTGGTGTCATTCGACGGGGATTATCGAGGCGAATACAATGATGTCAGATTGAAAATAATATTTCGGCGAATAGCTGAGATATGGTCATTTTTTCGAAGTTATGTGTGGATATTCACACGCAAATATGCCTATCGTGTAGATCTCACGAAGACGAACTCAATGACACCAGTCGCAACACTCTAGCTTAAAAACCGACTGAGATAGAGAGGTTTTATCACCAAGTCACCTATTGTCGCGGTAATGGCATTTTCGCATAGAAATGGCTCCACTGAACTCAGAAATGCCAATATTACTTATGCTGACCATCACAAACAATTTCAGCAGGTACATTATTATACTTCCATATTTTAATATGGGAGTATATTGTATTTCTGTTGACCCAGTTTTCCGTTTAATTGCAAGTATTCCGAAACTAATGACAGTAAGAACGCAAAATTTTCAGGAAATGTAGGCACCTAAGAGTTACTGAAGTTATAGGTATCCCCAGTTCGGCCCAACTTTTCTTTAAGGGGTTATCGCACTTTTTAAAAAAATAATTTATTTTTCTCTATTATTATTCTTCTTCTTCCTAGTAAAAGCGTACCCTTATATCTCAGGAACCGCTAAATGTAGAACGCTGAAATTTTCTGGGTTTGTACAACTCCCACAGTAGACGGAAGTGTTTCTATTGCGAATTTTGTCCGTTCTTGATTTATGGAGTTATGGGCCTTAAACCGGCCTCTCGCATTTATCGACAACTGTAGGGTATATCTCGAACGCATTGAGGCAGTGGAACGGGACAAATGTTATGATGTAGAGAAACTTAAACGTGGTTCAGTTCCACAAAATGGACGTTGTCCGATTATTAACCGTGGAGTGGGGGACGGTGTTCAAAGTCGTAAAAAATAAAGTCCCTTCGATTGCGACCATACTTACATGTCATAGTCTACATTGTACACCGATAACGATGCCGTGAATATTTTGTAAATCGGTCGAAAATTGACAGAGTTACCGACCCCTGAATGTCCAAAAATGACGCAAAAATCCTTGTGTCCACAACTCCTCCCAGACCGATGCTCGGACAAAGGTTGTTGTTATCAATTAACGATCGGTATGCACGAATGAGCAGGCACGCGAAATTTGGGCATCATCGGGCGAAAATTGGCTAGATGCATGCAGATTGAAGTGCTGAAATTTGACACTTATACAAGTTTAGAACCCGTTAACGCAGATGAATGGGGTTGGTGTCATTCGACGGGGATTATCGAGGCGAATACAATGATGTCAGATTGAAAATAATATTGCGGCGAATAGCTGAGATATGGTCATTTTTTCGAAGTTATGTGTGGATATTCACACGCAAATATGCCTATCGTGTAGATCTCACGAAGACGAACTCAATGACACCAGTCGCAACACTCTAGCTTAAAAACCGACTGAGATAGAGAGGTTTTATCACCAAGTCACCTATTGTCGCGGTAATGGCATTTTCGCATAGAAATGGCTCCACTGAACTCAGAAATGCCAATATTACTTATGCTGACCATCACAAACAATTTCAGCAGGTACATTATTATACTTCCATATTTTAATATGGGAGTATATTGTATTTCTGTTGACCCAGTTTTCCGTTTAATTGCAAGTATTCCGAAACTAATGACAGTAAGAACGCAAAATTTTCAGGAAATGTAGGCACCTAAGAGTTACTGAAGTTATAGGTATCCCCAGTTCGGCCCAACTTTTCTTTAAGGGGTTATCGCACTTTTTAAAAAAATAATTTATTTTTCTCTATTATTATTCTTCTTCTTCCTAGTAAAAGCGTACCCTTATATCTCAGGAACCGCTAAATGTAGAACGCTGAAATTTTCTGGGTTTGTACAACTCCCACAGTAGACGGAAGTGTTTCTATTGCGAATTTTGTCCGTTCTTGATTTATGGAGTTATGGGCCTTAAACCGGCCTCTCGCATTTATCGACAACTGTAGGGTATATCTCGAACGCATTGAGGCAGTGGAACGGGACAAATGTTATGATGTAGAGAAACTTAAACGTGGTTCAGTTCCACAAAATGGACGTTGTCCGATTATTAACCGTGGAGTGGGGGACGGTGTTCAAAGTCGTAAAAAATAAAGTCCCTTCGATTGCGACCATACTTACATGTCATAGTCTACATTGTACACCGATAACGATGCCGTGAATATTTTGTAAATCGGTCGAAAATTGACAGAGTTACCGACCCCTGAATGTCCAAAAATGACGCAAAAATCCTTGTGTCCACAACTCCTCCCAGACCGATGCTCGGACAAAGGTTGTTGTTATCAATTAACGATCGGTATGCACGAATGAGCAGGCACGCGAAATTTGGGCATCATCGGGCGAAAATTGGCTAGATGCATGCAGATTGAAGTGCTGAAATTTGACACTTATACAAGTTTAGAACCCGTTAACGCAGATGAATGGGGTTGGTGTCATTCGACGGGGATTATCGAGGCGAATACAATGATGTCAGATTGAAAATAATATTTCGGCGAATAGCTGAGATATGGTCATTTTTTCGAAGTTATGTGTGGATATTCACACGCAAATATGCCTATCGTGTAGATCTCACGAAGACGAACTCAATGACACCAGTCGCAACACTCTAGCTTAAAAACCGACTGAGATAGAGAGGTTTTATCACCAAGTCACCTATTGTCGCGGTAATGGCATTTTCGCATAGAAATGGCTCCACTGAACTCAGAAATGCCAATATTACTTATGCTGACCATCACAAACAATTTCAGCAGGTACATTATTATACTTCCATATTTTAATATGGGAGTATATTGTATTTCTGTTGACCCAGTTTTCCGTTTAATTGCAAGTATTCCGAAACTAATGACAGTAAGAACGCAAAATTTTCAGGAAATGTAGGCACCTAAGAGTTACTGAAGTTATAGGTATCCCCAGTTCGGCCCAACTTTTCTTTAAGGGGTTATCGCACTTTTTAAAAAAATAATTTATTTTTCTCTATTATTATTCTTCTTCTTCCTAGTAAAAGCGTACCCTTATATCTCAGGAACCGCTAAATGTAGAACGCTGAAATTTTCTGGGTTTGTACAACTCCCACAGTAGACGGAAGTGTTTCTATTGCGAATTTTGTCCGTTCTTGATTTATGGAGTTATGGGCCTTAAACCGGCCTCTCGCATTTATCGACAACTGTAGGGTATATCTCGAACGCATTGAGGCAGTGGAACGGGACAAATGTTATGATGTAGAGAAACTTAAACGTGGTTCAGTTCCACAAAATGGACGTTGTCCGATTATTAACCGTGGAGTGGGGGACGGTGTTCAAAGTCGTAAAAAATAAAGTCCCTTCGATTGCGACCATACTTACATGTCATAGTCTACATTGTACACCGATAACGATGCCGTGAATATTTTGTAAATCGGTCGAAAATTGACAGAGTTACCGACCCCTGAATGTCCAAAAATGACGCAAAAATCCTTGTGTCCACAACTCCTCCCAGACCGATGCTCGGACAAAGGTTGTTGTTATCAATTAACGATCGGTATGCACGAATGAGCAGGCACGCGAAATTTGGGCATCATCGGGCGAAAATTGGCTAGATGCATGCAGATTGAAGTGCTGAAATTTGACACTTATACAAGTTTAGAACCCGTTAACGCAGATGAATGGGGTTGGTGTCATTCGACGGGGATTATCGAGGCGAATACAATGATGTCAGATTGAAAATAATATTGCGGCGAATAGCTGAGATATGGTCATTTTTTCGAAGTTATGTGTGGATATTCACACGCAAATATGCCTATCGTGTAGATCTCACGAAGACGAACTCAATGACACCAGTCGCAACACTCTAGCTTAAAAACCGACTGAGATAGAGAGGTTTTATCACCAAGTCACCTATTGTCGCGGTAATGGCATTTTCGCATAGAAATGGCTCCACTGAACTCAGAAATGCCAATATTACTTATGCTGACCATCACAAACAATTTCAGCAGGTACATTATTATACTTCCATATTTTAATATGGGAGTATATTGTATTTCTGTTGACCCAGTTTTCCGTTTAATTGCAAGTATTCCGAAACTAATGACAGTAAGAACGCAAAATTTTCAGGAAATGTAGGCACCTAAGAGTTACTGAAGTTATAGGTATCCCCAGTTCGGCCCAACTTTTCTTTAAGGGGTTATCGCACTTTTTAAAAAAATAATTTATTTTTCTCTATTATTATTCTTCTTCTTCCTAGTAAAAGCGTACCCTTATATCTCAGGAACCGCTAAATGTAGAACGCTGAAATTTTCTGGGTTTGTACAACTCCCACAGTAGACGGAAGTGTTTCTATTGCGAATTTTGTCCGTTCTTGATTTATGGAGTTATGGGCCTTAAACCGGCCTCTCGCATTTATCGACAACTGTAGGGTATATCTCGAACGCATTGAGGCAGTGGAACGGGACAAATGTTATGATGTAGAGAAACTTAAACGTGGTTCAGTTCCACAAAATGGACGTTGTCCGATTATTAACCGTGGAGTGGGGGACGGTGTTCAAAGTCGTAAAAAATAAAGTCCCTTCGATTGCGACCATACTTACATGTCATAGTCTACATTGTACACCGATAACGATGCCGTGAATATTTTGTAAATCGGTCGAAAATTGACAGAGTTACCGACCCCTGAATGTCCAAAAATGACGCAAAAATCCTTGTGTCCACAACTCCTCCCAGACCGATGCTCGGACAAAGGTTGTTGTTATCAATTAACGATCGGTATGCACGAATGAGCAGGCACGCGAAATTTGGGCATCATCGGGCGAAAATTGGCTAGATGCATGCAGATTGAAGTGCTGAAATTTGACACTTATACAAGTTTAGAACCCGTTAACGCAGATGAATGGGGTTGGTGTCATTCGACGGGGATTATCGAGGCGAATACAATGATGTCAGATTGAAAATAATATTTCGGCGAATAGCTGAGATATGGTCATTTTTTCGAAGTTATGTGTGGATATTCACACGCAAATATGCCTATCGTGTAGATCTCACGAAGACGAACTCAATGACACCAGTCGCAACACTCTAGCTTAAAAACCGACTGAGATAGAGAGGTTTTATCACCAAGTCACCTATTGTCGCGGTAATGGCATTTTCGCATAGAAATGGCTCCACTGAACTCAGAAATGCCAATATTACTTATGCTGACCATCACAAACAATTTCAGCAGGTACATTATTATACTTCCATATTTTAATATGGGAGTATATTGTATTTCTGTTGACCCAGTTTTCCGTTTAATTGCAAGTATTCCGAAACTAATGACAGTAAGAACGCAAAATTTTCAGGAAATGTAGGCACCTAAGAGTTACTGAAGTTATAGGTATCCCCAGTTCGGCCCAACTTTTCTTTAAGGGGTTATCGCACTTTTTAAAAAAATAATTTATTTTTCTCTATTATTATTCTTCTTCTTCCTAGTAAAAGCGTACCCTTATATCTCAGGAACCGCTAAATGTAGAACGCTGAAATTTTCTGGGTTTGTACAACTCCCACAGTAGACGGAAGTGTTTCTATTGCGAATTTTGTCCGTTCTTGATTTATGGAGTTATGGGCCTTAAACCGGCCTCTCGCATTTATCGACAACTGTAGGGTATATCTCGAACGCATTGAGGCAGTGGAACGGGACAAATGTTATGATGTAGAGAAACTTAAACGTGGTTCAGTTCCACAAAATGGACGTTGTCCGATTATTAACCGTGGAGTGGGGGACGGTGTTCAAAGTCGTAAAAAATAAAGTCCCTTCGATTGCGACCATACTTACATGTCATAGTCTACATTGTACACCGATAACGATGCCGTGAATATTTTGTAAATCGGTCGAAAATTGACAGAGTTACCGACCCCTGAATGTCCAAAATAATAAATTTCTCTCCCTAATGAAGGAAAATGGCTGTTGGAGGAGCTAGAGCGCAGGAGAGTGTGAGACCAGCCCCGGAAAAGCGGTGGGACCAAGCAGGGGTTGTGAGACCAGACCGAGTGGTGAGACCAACCAGACCGGTGGCGGATGTAAACGGCAGATTTAGCAAAAAAAAAAACAAAAACAAAAAACAAAAAACAAGTCCAGCGCTGTCAATTTTTTATTGCATGCTCCGAATTGGAAGAGTGATGCGGACCCGAATATACCACTTGTTAGTTTTTAGGTCGGACCGTTACCGACCTACGACCGGGACAAAAAATGATCTATTTATAGCATCAAATCTAAACAGGCTTATTATTGAGCAAGATTGATACGGTACCAGATACGGCGGTATCCAGTTGTTACAATTCCAAAGTTTGACCACTCTAGTATCAAAGCAACCTGTCCAAAAGCGACCTCGCTTCAGGTGGGTTCAAACTTTTGACAAATTTCAACGAAAATCAAAGGGGGGAAATTTTTCAAAAAATTAGACATCAAGATAAAAAAAATTTGATAAATGGATGTGATAGCTAATGATCATGCGCAACTTAGTCATGTCTGCTTCAATCGCCCTAAAGCCGAAGGTTTACTCTTGGCGAGGCTTTATAATCTAAATGAGAATAGTTAAGTGCTGTATCACTAACCTATTTTTCCTGCCAAATCGAAAAGGACTAACGAAAGAGCGAGCTAACGCAGGACCAGGTATTTTGATATACCGTAGATAATTTCCCAAACTTTGAGCGTTCTACTATATAAGCAACCTGCCCAGCAGAGAGCTCGCATTCGGGTGGGTCCAAATATGAAAATTCCACGGAAAACGAAAGGTGAGAAAATAATCCAAAAATCAAACATGGGGATATAACGTTTTTGATGAGTGGATGTTATTAGGAGTATCAACGCGCCACTTGAGTGCGATTTCCTGAGTTTTGGAGCGAAATGTTTACTCATGACGACGCTATAATTATATCGTAAAACGTACGTACCACTAACTTAATCGTATCTTGTATGTGATCATGCCAACAATATTTACCGTTTATATTCAAGACAAATAGTATGACTATTTGTGTACTCAATTGTCTTGTCCGCATTGTGATACAAATTACAATGTCTGTAATTTGGCAGACGTGTCTGTATTCTTTGTACGTGTACAGACATACCTAATGCTATTGAATTATTGAAGCAGTCTCATATTTCAGAAGTATAGGGCAATCACATGCTACTATTTAGTCACGTAAATTGAATTTTCCCAGATATAACTCGACTTCAAACATTCACTGGTAAAAGTACTTGTGCACAAATTACCAGAGAAACACAGTACCTGAGACTTTGGTCAACTACGGATGACAGTGAAAACAAACAAACAGGTGTACACCATAAAAATCAAAACATAAAAGTAGCATCAACGCGAGAAATGGGAAGAGGGAAGAAGAAATAGATAGTGGTGAAGCGCAATACATGTAAAACGAGAATCATTACAAACCTTTAATTATATGGAAGTATACGAATTTCCCACCGGGAATTCGAAAAGCCGCTAGTTATACTTCCATATTTTAATATGGAAGTATATTGTTATTCAATTTATTATTTTTTTCCAATATTATTTATTATTATTATACTAAGCAATTTTATAACCCTTATATCTCAGGAAGTATGAGAGATAGAGCGCTGGATTTTGGTATGTTTATAGCCCTATGATAGTTGTAGTGCATCGGGCTATATAGGATTTTGTCCTAACTTGATTTGCAGAGTTATCTCCCTTTATGTGTAAAACTGGGGGTTGCAGTATCTCGAAAAGTATGAACAGCAGCAACTTGAAATTTGGACCGTATGTACAACTCAGTAGGCCCTATTGTGTCCATGCTTTACAATTTATGTCCGAGCTTTCCCTACAGAGTTGTCGCCCATGATTCGCAAAATTCGATTTATTTCATATCCTGTGTCCGCCTATAACATTCAAGGTAGCCAGATATGAGGGCTTCTATGCAGTTACTTATTAGCAACTTGCTATGAAAATAAGTTTTGAACAGGAACGGACTTATATTTTTGGGGTTTGGGTGGGGGCAAAATTTTCGAAATATTTTTTTTCGATGATTTCAACTACTTTTACTGTCGTGTATCTATAGGACGTACTAATGATCCTCCTGAAAGAATTTTGGAAATCGGTTCAGAATTGACCAAGTTACAGATCATCGAAAATTGTATTCATACATCAATTGAGGAGAAAGTGCTTGTCACTCTATCTCCTCCTAGACGACGCACATAAACTGGATTTGGTTTATGTGAGCGTGTTATACACAGAGAGAACACGAGTTGGTAAAATTTTGACCAAGATCGAGTGAAATTTGTCCGCACTAGGGATGGGGTCAAAATTGATAATTTTTTTGTTGTCTCAGATTTGAACCAAAATTGTTGTGAAGTATCTATAATGTGTATTGAGGGCCATTATGAGTGAATTTTGTGAATCGGTTGCCAACTGTAGAAATTGTGGCCCCTTCCTTTTTTTCAAGTTTACAGAAAATGCACTATGAATTTAAATTTCTTCAACCGATCGTCACGTGTTTGGTGTCATTCGATGGGGAATTTCCAGTACTTCAAAACGATTACCTACTTGTGGTATTACGACGATGGAGGCCAGAGATATTCGAAAAGTATGTACTGAACAACATACATATTGGCCTACATAGTAGAATATCACCACAGTACCTTACCAGAACCCTACTAAATATTAAAGAGACATCAAATACGAACACAATGACGCAAAAATTAGCTCGATATCGCGAAAATTGGCCGAGATATGGCGAATTTGCTATCCGCGTCACCAAATTTCGAGGCATGGGTGGGGGTCACACCAGAACGCTCCAACTGAACACAGAAATGTCAATAAACCATACTATCAACATTCCAATCAATTTTGTGCGATTCCCTTATTATACTTCCATATTTTAATATGGAAGTATATTGTTATTCAATTTATTATTTTTTTCCAATATTATTTATTATTATTATACTAAGCAATTTTATAACCCTTATATCTCAGGAAGTATGAGAGATAGAGCGCTGGATTTTGGTATGTTTATAGCCCTATGATAGTTGTAGTGCATCGGGCTATATAGGATTTTGTCCTAACTTGATTTGCAGAGTTATCTCCCTTTATGTGTAAAACTGGGGGTTGCAGTATCTCGAAAAGTATGAACAGCAGCAACTTGAAATTTGGACCGTATGTACAACTCAGTAGGCCCTATTGTGTCCATGCTTTACAATTTATGTCCGAGCTTTCCCTACAGAGTTGTCGCCCATGATTCGCAAAATTCGATTTATTTCATATCCTGTGTCCGCCTATAACATTCAAGGTAGCCAGATATGAGGGCTTCTATGCAGTTACTTATTAGCAACTTGCTATGAAAATAAGTTTTGAACAGGAACGGACTTATATTTTTGGGGTTTGGGTGGGGGCAAAATTTTCGAAATATTTTTTTTCGATGATTTCAACTACTTTTACTGTCGTGTATCTATAGGACGTACTAATGATCCTCCTGAAAGAATTTTGGAAATCGGTTCAGAATTGACCAAGTTATAACCAATCGAAAATTAAATAATTTGGCTAATGAAGGAGCATGGTAGAGGATGAAGCATAACCGGGGCG
Organism: Siphonodentalium dalli; assembly: GCA_032622095.1. NCBI lineage: Eukaryota > Metazoa > Mollusca > Scaphopoda > Gadilida > Siphonodentaliidae > Siphonodentalium > Siphonodentalium dalli. The sequence goes on from CP136062.1 coordinate 2,143,166, forward strand.
GCGACGAAACCATGCTGGGTAATGATACGAGGTCGGGGTGGTGAGACCAGGCCGAGGGTGGTGAGACCAGGCTGACGGGTGGCGGATGTAAACGGCAGATTTTGCAAAAAAAAAAAACAAAAAAAAAGTCCAGCGGTATAATATTTTTATAGCTTATTCCGAATGGGAAGAGTGATTCGAACCGGAATATACCATTTTTAAGTTTTTTTCCCGAACCGTTACCGATCTACGACATCGACAATAAAAATGACTTATTTTTGGCGCCAAATCCAACGGGCTAATTGATGAGCAAGGTTAATGTAGGAGCAGGTACTGCATTATCCCGTAGGTAGCCCCCCAAAGTTTGACAGCTCTACTTTAACAGTAAACTATCAAACAGCGTGCTAGCTTCCGGTGAGTTCAGACTTTTTGCAATTTCCAACGAAAATCGAAGGGGGAAAAATTGTCTAAAAATCAAACATCGATATAACAAAATTTTGATTAGTGGATATGATAGATAGTATCCAAGCGCAACTTATCGATATCTGCTTAATTTGCCCTAAGGTAGAAGGTTTACCCGTGGCGAGGCTTTATAATGTTAACACGTATATTTAAGTGCTGTATCACTAAGCTATTTTTCTGGCCAAATCCTAAAGGGTTAATGAAGGAGCGAGGTAATGCAGGAGCAGGTACGTTGATATATTTTTGTTAATATCCCAAAGTTTGACCCCTCTACTCACAGAGCAACCTGACTAACGGACAGCTTGTGTTCAGGTGGGTACATATTGGCAAATTCCAACAAAAACCAAAAGTCTAAAAATACTTGGAAAAATCAAATATGGAGATAAAATTTTGTTGACGTGTGGTTGTGATAAGGGATACCAACGCCCAACACTGGTGCGATTTCTTAAGTTTTAGAGCAAATAATTCACTCGTGGCGACGATATATAGCGTAATACATACTACATGCATAGGAACACAGCCTACATCGATATGTGGCAAAAGTCGAATTTCAGGCAGGATAATGAAGGAGTGAGTGAAATGTATGAGCATCTGCATCAGTATACCATAGATACATCTTGAAAGTTTGACTGTGGTATAAAAGCCATCCGTCTAACGGAAAACACGCACCGGTTGGTCGAGGCTTTTGGCAACTTCAAGTTAAACTCGCAAAGAACAAAATGGAGAAATTGAGATAAAACAAATTGGATGTGGTCGGTACTATCCACGTGGAAATTCGGTGAATTTGTTTAACTTTTCAAATGAATGCCCAATGAGTTAATCAAGATTAAGTGCCCGATAGATATTACATGCATTCACTTATCATGTAGAAAAATACTCCCGGATGACAGTATACAGTTATAAAATTTAATGTGAAGGGTTAAGAATATGACTAACTCTTTAAATAACAAGTTTGAAATAGTTTTGTGGATACAAAATGATAAATATGAATTAAAGACCCTTGTCCGGAAAGACTTCTATCAGCTCATATTGAATTTATTTCAAATATTTCATTATGAAATGAGATGTTTAATTGGGACAAGTTATTGATTTATTTTTAGAACAGACCTGGTCACTGGTAACAGTAACTATTATTGTTCGTTAGCTGAACAACCACACATTTTTAGACCAGTAGATATTCGAAATGAAATCAATATTAATCAATAGAATAATTTCCGGTCAGAATTCTTCGACTCATATTTAATATGTTATACCCTGATGACTATATAATACATTAAGTATAAGATTATATATGTGTGTAGATCAGGGTTATGTTTAATGTTAAAGTTATGGACATGATGTGGTTTATAAATTGGGTTACAGTTGTGGATATTGTGAATGTCAAAATTGTGATGTTGTCAGTTTTACAAAGGATTTGGTTTTGGGTACGTGTATACGTATGACTAGGCTTGTCGAAAGGGTTATGGTAAGGTCAATGTATAGCTATGGATATGGTTTGCAGGAGGGTAATGAATATGTTCAGGGTATTTTATTGGGTTAGAGTTAAGTGCTGTAGATATGTCTATGGAAAGGGTTGTGATTATGGATCGGCTACGACTAAGGCTGTTCTTATTGAAATATCAGGGTTATGAAGCGGTTTATGGGTAAGGATTGAATAGCGGTGGGTGGAGGATTGAATTATGGATGGTGATCGGGGATGGGGAATTTATATGGAAGTATCAAAATTCTGCAGGCCAGAATTTTAACCCTCTAGTTATTATTATTATTATTATACTGGACACTTTTGCAACCCTTATTACTCGAAAAGTACCAGGAGTAGCACACTAAAACTTGGTACGTATCTTGGGATCAAAGAGTTGTATGCCATCGTCGCATAACGAATATTGTCCGCGTTTTCCCCGAGGAGTTATCTCCCTTTATTTGAAAAAATGTCATTTTATTATCTCGGAAATTATAAGAAGCAGAGCATCGAAAATTAGACCGTATGCACATCTCGATATGCACTACTGCACACGGGCATAAAAACTTGGGTCCGCCCTTTCCCTGAAGAGTTACCGCCCATAGTTGGCAAACCTCTATTTTATTGTACTCTGTTGTCCTCCCGTATCATTCCAGATAACTGTATTTGGTTTTTGTAGTCGTGTTGACCGTTGTCAGCTTAGTCCGAGGAAGAAAATTTGACAGGGTTGGACATATATTTTTACACTGGGGTGGGGGCAATATTTTCGCAATTTTTTTTTATTATTGACATTCATCTATTTAAGTATGTAGATTCCCTGAACGAAAACAAACCCATACCGGAAAGGATTTTTGTAATCCGAGAAGAAATGCAAGAGTTACGGGCCCTCAAAGTTTGCAATTTGGTCCCATGTGCTTGTGCTCACATCTCCTCCGAAGATATCGAACTTAGGATGTCATCTGATATCCCAGTGCGTGCGGTCCGAAGAGAGCACGCGATGTGCCAAATTTTGCCAGTGTCGGTTAAGTGTTGTGGATCAGGGGAGGGGCGGTCCGGGGTACCATTTTTTTATTCTTCTCCGAATCAGATGAAACTTGGAGTGTAACATCTACACCGCCAACCAATCTAGAAACTGAAACAATTTCGAAAATCCATTGAAAAATGACGGAGTTGCGGTCCTTCAAACAATGCAAATTTGGGCCCATGTGCCTGTGACCTCATCTCCTCCGAAGATCACAAACTTAGGATGTCATCTGATATCGCAGTGCGCGCGGTCTGAAGAGAGCACGCGATGTGCCAAATTTTGCAAGTGTCGGTTCAGTGTTGTGGGTCAGGGGAGGGGTGGTCCGAGGTACCAAAATTTAGTTCGTCTCCGAATCATATGAAACTTGGTATATAACATCTACCTTATACGTTGATCATAAAACTGAAAACAGATCGTAAATCCGTTAAAAAATGGCGGAGATTTGGGCCCTCAAACTTTGAATGTGGGCCCGTATTCTTTCTAATAAACAAAATGTTATTCGTCTCTGAATGAGACAAAATTTATAAAAAAATAATCAATGTAACTAGCTGATCACAATACTCAAAACAATTTTAAAATCCATTGGAAAATAACGGAGTTACGGGCTCTCAAAATTCGCATTTTGGGCCGGGTTTGACTATTTCCCAATCCCGTCACCCAATTTCGAGGCAGGGGTGGGGTCACTTCCAAACACTTGAGATCAACCCACACATGTTAAGGGAAAGATATAATCATCCTACTTCATATTTTCCGTCCCTTAACTGCGATTTATTGAGCTCATGATTTGGCCTATTATTATACTTCCATGGTGTAACCAAGGAAGTATATTGTTTTTCTACTGAGGTCGTTTTCCGTTTATTTCGAAATACTCAGAAACTGATTGCAGTAGGAACGCGAAATCTCTAGCGAATGTAGGCATCGAAGGTTTACTAGATATAATGGTATCCGGATTTCCGCCCAATGTTTCTTGGTGGAGTTATGGCCCTTTTGCGATTATTTTTCATTGTTATTATTATTATTATTATTATTATTATTATTATTATTATTCTTATTATTCTTATTATTATACTTGACACTTTTGTAATCACTATTACTCGAAAAGTACAAGAAGTAGGACACTAAAACTTGGTAAGTAGGTTGGGGTACATGAGTTCTATGCCTATGGCCCATAACGATTTTGTCCGCGCTTTCACCGAGGAGTTATCTCCCTTTATTTGAAAAAATGTCATTTTATTATCTCGGAAATTATAAGAAGCAGAGCATCGAAAATTAGACCGTATGCACATCTCGATATGCACTACTGCCCACGGGCATAAAAACTTGTGTCCGCGCTTTCCCTGAAGAGTTACCGCCCATAGTTGGCAAACCTCTATTTTATTGTACTCTGTTGTCCTCCCGTATCATTCCAGATAACTGTATTTGGTTTTTGTAGTCGTGTTGACCGTTGTCAGCTTAGTCCGAAGAAGAAAATTTGACAGGGTTGGCCATATATTTTTACACTGGGGTGGGGGCAAAATTTTCGCAATTTTTTTTTTTTATTGACATTCATCTATTTAAGTATGTAGATTCCATGAACGAAAACAAACCCATACCGGAAAGGATTTTTGTAATCCGAGAAGAAATGCAAGAGTTACGGGCCCTCAAAGTTTGCAATTTGGTTCCATGTGCTTGTGCTCACATCTCCTCCGAAGATATCGAACTTAGGATGTCATCTGATATCCCAGTGCGTGCGGTCCGAAGAGAGCACGCGATGTGCCAAATTTTGCCAGTGTCGGTTAAGTGTTGTGGATCAGGGGAGGGGCGGTCCGGGGTACCATTTTTTTATTCTTCTCCGAATCAGATGAAACTTGGAGTGTAACATCTACACCGCCAACCGATGTAGAAACTGAAACAATTTCGAAAATCCATTGAAAAATGACGGAGTTGCGGTCCTTCAAACAATGCAAATTTGGGCCCATGTGCCTGTGACCTCATCTCCTCCGAAGATCACAAACTTAGGATGTCATCTGATATCGCAGTGCGCGCGGTCTGAAGAGAGCACGCGATGTGCCAAATTTTGCAAGTGTCGGTTCAGTGTTGTGGGTCAGGGGAGGGGTGGTCCGAGGTACCAAAATTTAGTTCGTCTCCGAATCATATGAAACTTGGTATATAACATCTACCTTATACGTTGATCATAAAACTGAAAACAGATCGTAAATCCGTTAAAAAATGGCGGAGATTTGGGCCCTCAAACTTTGAATGTGGGCCCGTATTCTTTCTAATAAACAAAATGTTATTCGTCTCTGAATGAGACAAAATTTATAAAAAAATAATCAATGTAACTAGCTGATCACAAAACTCAAAACAATTTTAAAATCCATTGGAAAATAACGGAGTTACGGGCTCTCAAAATTCGCATTTTGGGCCGGGTTTGACTATTTCCCAATCCCGTCACCCAATTTCGAGGCAGGGGTGGGGTCACTTCCAAACACTTGAGATCAACCCACACATGTTAAGGGAAAGATATAATCATCCTACTTCATATTTTCCGTCCCTTAACTGCGATTTATTGAGCTCATGATTTGGCCTATTATTATACTTCCATGGTGTAACCAAGGAAGTATATTGTTTTTCTACTGAGGTCGTTTTCCGTTTATTTCGAAATACTCAGAAACTGATTGCAGTAGGAACGCGAAATCTCTAGCGAATGTAGGCATCGAAGGTTTACTAGATATAATGGTATCCGGATTTCCGCCCAATGTTTCTTGGTGGAGTTATGGCCCTTTTGCGATTATTTTTCATTGTTATTATTATTATTATTATTATACTTCCATGGTGTAACCAAGGAAGTATATTGTTTTTGTACTGGTGCCGTTTTCCGTTTATTTGGAAATACTCAGAAACTAAGGGCAGTAGGAACGCGAAATCTCTAGCGATTGTAGGCATCCACGGTCTACTAAGTACAATGGTATCGGAAACTCGGCCGAATGGATTTTGACGGAGTTATGGCCCTTTTTCGATTATTTTTCATTATTATTATTATTATACTCGACACTTTTACAACTCCCTAATATCTGAAAGTATAAGGAGTATGAATCTCAAATTGTGTACGTATGTTGGGGTCAAAGAGTTCTAACCTATCGACGTATAATGAATATTGTCCGCGTTTGCCCTGTGGAGTTATCTCCCTTTATTTGAAAAAATGTCATTTTATTATCTCGGAAATTATAAGGAGCAGAGCATCGAAAATTGGACCGTATGTACACCTCGGTATGCCCTACTGGCAACCGGCATCAAAACTTGTGTCCGCGCTTTCCCTGAAGAGTTACCGCCCATAAACAGGGGAACCTCTATTTTATTGTACTCTGTTGTTCTCCCGTATCATTCCAGATAACTGCATTTGGTTTTCATAGCCGTGATGACCGTTCTCAGTTTAGTCCGAAAAAGAAATTTTAACAGAGTCGGTCATATATTTTTACACTGATGTTGGGGGCAAAATTTTCTCAAAAATATTTTTTTGATCGATATTCATCTATTTAAGTATATGCATTCCCTGAACGAAAACAAACCCAAACCAAGAAGGATTTTTGAAATCCGATAAGAATTGCAAGAGTTATAGGCCCTCAAATTTTGCAGTTTGGGACATGTGCTTGTGACCCTATCTCCTCCGAAGATGTCGAAGTTTGGATGTCAACTGATACACCAACGTGTGCGGACGAAATAGTGCACGCGGTGGGCCAAATTTTGCCAGTGTCTGTTCATTATTGTGGGTATGGGGAGGGGTGGTCCGTTGGTACCAATTTTTAATTCTTATCGGAATAAGATGAAACTTGGAATTTAACATCTACAACACCACCCGATCTAGAAACTGAATTTTTTTCGAAATTCCAGTGAAAACTGACAAAGTTAGGGGCCCTCAAATTTTGCAATTTTGGGCCCATGTGCTTGATAACACATCTCCTCCGAAGATGTCGAACTTTGAGTGTCATCTGATACGCCAATGTGTGAAGGCTGAAGAGAGCACGCGGTGTGCCAAATATTGCCAGTGTCGGTTCAGTGTTGTGGGTCAGGGGAGGGGTGGTCCGAGGTACCAAAATTTATTTCGTCTCCGAATTATATGAAACTTGGAATATAACATCTACCATACACGCTAATAACAAATCTGAAAACAGATCGTAAATCCGTTAAAAACTGGCGGAGATTTTGGAACTCAAAATTTGAATATGGGCCCATATTCTTTCCAATAACCAAAATGTTCTTCTTTTCCGAATCAGATGAAATTTATAATATGCAATCTCAGTAAGTAGCATATATCAAAACTGAAAACAATTTTTAAATCCATTGGAAAATCACGGAGTTATGGTCCTTCAAAAATTGCATTTTGGACCTGGTGTGACAATTTCCCAATCCCATCACCCAATTTCGAGGCAGGAGTGGGGTCAATTATAAACACTTGAGATCAACACACAAATGTTAAGGACAGTACACAATCATCTTACTTCATATTTTCCATCCCTAAACTGCGAATTGTTCAGTTCATGATTCGCCCTATTATTATACTTCCATGGTGTAACCAAGGAAGTATATTGTTTTTGTACTGGTGCCGTTTTCCGTTTATTTGGAAATACTCAGAAACTAAGGGCAGTAGGAACGCGAAATCTCTAGCGATTGTAGGCATCCACGGTCTACTAAGTACAATGGTATCGGAAACTCGGCCGAATGGATTTTGACGGAGTTATGGCCCTTTTTCGATTATTTTTCATTATTATTATTATTATACTCGACACTTTTACAACTCCCTAATATCTGAAAGTATAAGGAGTATGAATCTCAAATTGTGTACGTATGTTGGGGTCAAAGAGTTCTAACCTATCGACGTATAATGAATATTGTCCGCGTTTGCCCTGTGGAGTTATCTCCCTTTATTTGAAAAAATGTCATTTTATTATCTCGGAAATTATAAGGAGCAGAGCATCGAAAATTGGACCGTATGTACACCTCGGTATGCCCTACTGGCAACCGGCATCAAAACTTGTGTCCGCGCTTTCCCTGAAGAGTTACCGCCCATAAACAGGGACACACTATACACCGGGATGAATAAACCGAGGGTTTTTTTTAGTACAGAGCTCTAAAAATTTTATTGCATATTCCGAATTGGACGAAAGATTCGGACTCGAAGATACCGCTTAAAAATGTTTTTACCCCGGACTTTCCGCGTTACGGGGTATGGAAATATTGCAACTATTTTTCCCGCCAAATCCAAAACCGGCTGATTAAAGAGCAAGATAATGTCGTAGCAAGAACGGTGACATACTTTATGTACGTGCCTGAAGTTTGACGGCTATACTGTAAATGTAACATGCCCAACGGAGAATGCGTGTCAGGGTGGGTTGAGACTTTAGGAAAATTCCACGAAAATTGCAAAGGGGGGAAAATTCAAACATCGAGATAATTGTTTTTGACGAGTCCATCTGATGGCTAGGGTTCACGCGCATCTAGAGCGCAATTTTCTAATTTTCAGATGGAACGGTTTACTCGTGACAACGCTATATATCATAAATGTGTATACTTATGTAGTCTATCACTAGCCGATTTTTAGCCCCAAATCCAAACGGGCTGATGTAGGAGCGAGTTTCACGCAGGAGCATGTAAGCCGGTATACTGTAGGCACGCCTACAAAATTTGACCGCTCTACTATAAACGCAACCTGCTCAAGGGAGTGTTTTTGTCGGTAGGGTTCAGATTTGGCAAATTCCACCGAAGATCAAATGGGGAGAAAATTACTCCGAAAATCAGATATTGAGATAAAAACTTTTCGACGAGTGGATGTGATAAGTAGTATCTAAACGCAAGATTAGTACGCTTTTTAAAGATTTAGATTGGACGGTTTAACGCTGGTAGTGTATAACGTTGTAACGGGTGATATATATTACTGAAAATCAAACCCTCTCTTCATGACGCAAATTCAAACGGACTTGTCAAGAAGCAAGGCAAATGCGATGAACATTCTCACCGATATACTATATAGGTATGCCCGCTCTACTATAAAAGTAACCTATTGTCACGATTTGACCTGTCCAAAACACTCCCCGGACAAAAGTTTCGCTAGGTATCAAATTTCGTCGAAATCCGTTCGCTTTACTCGATTTTACCTTGAACTGACCATTTCGAAGGTCAATTTCAGGTCGGGGTCACGATTTGACCCACCCAAAAGACTCCCCAGACAAAAATACTCCTAGGCATCAAATTTGGTTGAAATCCGTCTGTTTTACCAGATTTGACCTTGGATTGACATTTTTGAAGGTCAACGTCATGTCGCGGTCACGACTTGACCCGTCCAAAACACTCCCTGGACAAAAGTACCAATATTTATCAAATTTTGTCAAAATCCGTCCAGCAGTTTTCCGGTCATATATTAACAGACAACCAAACAGACAGAAGTCCCAAAATATATATTAAATTTAGAAATGTTAATGCAAGTGCACCATCAGATCATAAGACACCAATACGTTGTCGCATGAAGAGGAACACACATATACGCATAGCACTCACATGGGATGGGATGGTATACCATGGAAGTATATCTGATTCCATGGAATCTGACCTCTAGTTATTATTATTATTATTATTATTATCTTATTATTATACTTGACACTTTTGTAATCACTATTACTCGAAAAGTACAAGAAGTAGGACACTAAAACTTGGTAAGTAGGTTGGGGTACATGAGTTCTATGCCTATGGCCCATAACGATTTTGTCCGCGCTTTCACCGAGGAGTTATCTCCCTTTATTTGAAAAAATGTCATTTTATTATCTCGGAAATTATAAGAAGCAGAGCATCGAAAATTAGACCGTATGCACATCTCGATATGCACTACTGCCCACGGGCATAAAAACTTGTGTCCGCGCTTTCCCTGAAGAGTTACCGCCCATAGTTGGCAAACCTCTATTTTATTGTACTCTGTTGTCCTCCCGTATCATTCCAGATAACTGTATTTGGTTTTTGTAGTCGTGTTGACCGTTGTCAGCTTAGTCCGAAGAAGAAAATTTGACAGGGTTGGCCATATATTTTTACACTGGGGTGGGGGCAAAATTTTCGCAATTTTTTTTTTTTTATTGACATTCATCTATTTAAGTATGTAGATTCCATGAACGAAAACAAACCCATACCGGAAAGGATTTTTGTAATCCGAGAAGAAATGCAAGAGTTACGGGCCCTCAAAGTTTGCAATTTGGTCCCATGTGCTTGTGCTCACATCTCCTCCGAAGATATCGAACTTAGGATGTCATCTGATATCCCAGTGCGTGCGGTCCGAAGAGAGCACGCGATGTGCCAATTTTGCCAGTGTCGGTTAAGTGTTGTGGATCAGGGGAGGGGCGGTCCGGGGTACCATTTTTTTATTCTTCTCCGAATCAGATGAAACTTGGAGTGTAACATCTACACCGCCAACCAATCTAGAAACTGAAACAATTTCGAAAATCCATTGAAAAATGACGGAGTTGCGGTCCTTCAAACAATGCAAATTTGGGGCCCATGTGCCTGTGACCTCATCTCCTCCGAAGATCACAAACTTAGGATGTCAATCTGATATCGCAATGCGCGCGGTCTGAAGAGAGCACGCGATGTGCCAAATTTTGCAAGTGTCGGTTCAGTGTTGTGGGTCAGGGGAGGGGTGGTCCGAGGTACCAAAATTTAGTTCGTCTCCGAATCATATAAAACTTGGTATATAACATCTACCTTATACGTTGATCATAAAACTGAAAACAGATCGTAAATCCGTTAAAAAATGGCGGAGATTTGGGCCCTCAAACTTTGAATGTGGGCCCGTATTCTTTCTAATAAACAAAATGTTATTCGTCTCTGAATGAGACAAAATTTATAAAAAAAATAATCAATGTAACTAGCTGATCACAATACTCAAAACAATTTTAAAATCCATTGGAAAATAACGGAGTTACGGGCTCTCAAAATTCGCATTTTGGGCCGGGTTTGACTATTTCCCAATCCCGTCACCCAATTTCGAGGCAGGGGTGGGGTCACTTCCAAACACTTGAGATCAACCCACACATGTTAAGGGAAAGATATAATCATCCTACTTCATATTTTCCGTCCCTTAACTGCGATTTATTGAGCTCATGATTTGGCCTATTATTATACTTCCATGGTGTAACCAAGGAAGTATATTGTTTTTCTACTGAGGTCGTTTTCCGTTTATTTCGAAATACTCAGAAACTGATTGCAGTAGGAACGCGAAATCTCTAGCGAATGTAGGCATCGAAGGTTTACTAGATATAATGGTATCCGGATTTCCGCCCAATGTTTCTTGGTGGAGTTATGGCCCTTTTGCGATTATTTTTCATTGTTATTATTATTATTATTATTATTATTATTATACTTCCATGTTTTACCATGGAAGTATATTGTTTTTGTGATTTTTATTTTTCTCTATTATTATTATTCTTTATTCTTCTTAGCAATTTTATAATGAGCATAGCTCAGTCAATACAAGAGTTAGAAAGCTAAAACTTTGTATGTATATATATGTATACAAACTCTAGTGCTTAGGCCTATTGAGAATCATGTCCTCACTTGATTTGCAGAGTTATCTCCCTTTATGTGAACAATTGGTGTTTTCAGAACTCCGAAAATATAAGGAGTACAGCACTGAAATTTGGTCGATACATACATCTTGATATCCACTGAATCATGAGCACATCACAAACTCTGTCCGTCTTTCCTCTCCAGAGTTATCTCCCATATATATGTCAACCTCGAAATGTTCTGATCGCCTGTTCTCACATAGCAAGAAAGATAGCTGGATTTAGTTTCTATGGTAGTGCTGGCCGTTGTCAATATACTTCACAAAAATAATTTGGACAGGGTCGGACTTACATTTTTTGGTTAGGGTGGGGGCGAAATTTTCGCAATTTTATTTTTGCGATGATTTCAACCATTTTTACTACCATGTATCTTTAGGACGTACTAATGATCCTCCTGAAAGAATTTTGTAAATCGGTTGAGAAATGTCCAAGTTACAGACCATCGAATATTATATTCATACATTGGCTGAGGAGAAAGTGGTTGTGAGCACAACTCCTCCTAAACGACGCAAATGAGCAGGATTTGGTTTATGTGAGCGTGTTACTCATAGAGAGAAGACGAACTGGTGCAATTTTTACCAAGATCCAAAAATATTTGTCCCTATTAGGGAGGGGGCAAAAATTGTAATTTTTTTGTCGTCTTCGATTCGAACCAAAATTGTTGTGAAGTATCTATAGGACGTTCTGGGAGTACTCCAGACAGAATTTTGTAAATCGGTTGAAAAATGTAGAAATTGTGGCCCATTAATTCTTATAAAGTTTACACAAGATACACTATGGATTTAAATTCCTACAACCAATCGTCACTTTTTTGGTGTCATTCGATGGAGAATTTCTAGTACTTCTAAATAATTACCTACTTACCGTATTATATTGATGGAAGCCAGAGATAATCGAAATGTATACACTGAACAGCATATATATAGGCCTACATAGTAGAATATTGCCACAATATCTTACTAAAACCCTACTATATAATAAAGGGGCATCAATTGCGAACACAATGCCGCAAAAATTAGCTCGATATCTCGAAAATTGGCCGAGATATGGTGACTTTTCTACCCGCGTCACCTAATTCCGAGGTATGGGTGGGGGTCACACCAGAAGGTTCCAACTGAACACAGAAATGTCAAGAAACCGTACTATGGACATAACAATCAATTCCGCGCGATTTCCTAATTATACTTCCATGTTTTACATGGAAGTATATTGTTTTTGTGATTTTTATTTTTCTCTATTATTATTATTCTTTATTCTTCTTAGCAATTTTATAATGAGCATAGCTCAGTCAATACAAGAGTTAGAAAGCTAAAACTTTGTATGTATATATATGTATACAAACTCTAGTGCTTAGGCCTATTGAGAATCATGTCCTCACTTGATTTGCAGAGTTATCTCCCTTTATGTGAACAATTGGTGTTTTCAGAACTCCGAAAATATAAGGAGTACAGCACTGAAATTTGGTCGATACATACATCTTGATATCCACTGAATCATGAGCACATCACAAACTCTGTCCGTCTTTCCTCTCCAGAGTTATCTCCCATATATATGTCAACCTCGAAATGTTCTGATCGCCTGTTCTCACATAGCAAGAAAGATAGCTGGATTTAGTTTCTATGGTAGTGCTGGCCGTTGTCAATATACTTCACAAAAATAATTTGGACAGGGTCGGACTTACATTTTTTGGTTAGGGTGGGGGCGAAATTTTCGCAATTTTATTTTTGCGATGATTTCAACCATTTTTACTACCATGTATCTTTAGGACGTACTAATGATCCTCCTGAAAGAATTTTGTAAATCGGTTGAGAAATGTCCAAGTTACAGACCATCGAATATTATATTCATACATTGGCTGAGGAGAAAGTGGTTGTGAGCACAACTCCTCCTAAACGACGCAAATGAGCAGGATTTGGTTTATGTGAGCGTGTTACTCATAGAGAGAAGACGAACTGGTGCAATTTTTACCAAGATCCAAAAATATTTGTCCCTATTAGGGAGGGGGCAAAAATTGTAATTTTTTTGTCGTCTTCGATTCGAACCAAAATTGTTGTGAAGTATCTATAGGACGTTCTGGGAGTACTCCAGACAGAATTTTGTAAATCGGTTGAAAAATGTAGAAATTGTGGCCCATTAATTCTTATAAAGTTTACACAAGATACACTATGGATTTAAATTCCTACAACCAATCGTCACTTTTTTGGTGTCATTCGATGGAGAATTTCTAGTACTTCTAAATAATTACCTACTTACCGTATTATATTGATGGAAGCCAGAGATAATCGAAATGTATACACTGAACAGCATATATATAGGCCTACATAGTAGAATATTGCCACAATATCTTACTAAAACCCTACTATATAATAAAGGGGCATCAATTGCGAACACAATGCCGCAAAAATTAGCTCGATATCTCGAAAATTGGCCGAGATATGGTGACTTTTCTACCCGCGTCACCTAATTCCGAGGTATGGGTGGGGGTCACACCAGAAGGTTCCAACTGAACACAGAAATGTCAAGAAACCGTACTATGGACATAACAATCAATTCCGCGCGATTTCCTAATTATACTTCCATGTTTTACATGGAAGTATATTGTTTTTGTGATTTTTATTTTTCTCTATTATTATTATTCTTTATTCTTCTTAGCAATTTTATAATGAGCATAGCTCAGTCAATACAAGAGTTAGAAAGCTAAAACTTTGTATGTATATATATGTATACAAACTCTAGTGCTTAGGCCTATTGAGAATCATGTCCTTACTTGATTTGCAGAGTTATCTCCCTTTATGTGAACAATTGGTGTTTTCAGAACTCCGAAAATATAAGGAGTACAGCACTGAAATTTGGTCGATACATACATCTTGATATCCACTGAATCATGAGCACATCACAAACTCTGTCCGTCTTTCCTCTCCAGAGTTATCTCCCATATATATGTCAACCTCGAAATGTTCTGATCGCCTGTTCTCACATAGCAAGAAAGATAGCTGGATTTAGTTTCTATGGTAGTGCTGGCCGTTGTCAATATACTTCACAAAAATAATTTGGACAGGGTCGGACTTACATTTTTTGGTTAGGGTGGGGGCGAAATTTTCGCAATTTTATTTTTGCGATGATTTCAACCATTTTTACTACCATGTATCTTTAGGACGTACTAATGATCCTCCTGAAAGAATTTTGTAAATCGGTTGAGAAATGTCCAAGTTACAGACCATCGAATATTATATTCATACATTGGCTGAGGAGAAAGTGGTTGTGAGCACAACTCCTCCTAAACGACGCAAATGAGCAGGATTTGGTTTATGTGAGCGTGTTACTCATAGAGAGAAGACGAACTGGTGCAATTTTTACCAAGATCCAAAAATATTTGTCCCTATTAGGGAGGGGGCAAAAATTGTAATTTTTTTGTCGTCTTCGATTCGAACCAAAATTGTTGTGAAGTATCTATAGGACGTTCTGGGAGTACTCCAGACAGAATTTTGTAAATCGGTTGAAAAATGTAGAAATTGTGGCCCATTAATTCTTATAAAGTTTACACAAGATACACTATGGATTTAAATTCCTACAACCAATCGTCACTTTTTTGGTGTCATTCGATGGAGAATTTCTAGTACTTCTAAATAATTACCTACTTACCGTATTATATTGATGGAAGCCAGAGATAATCGAAATGTATACACTGAACAGCATATATATAGGCCTACATAGTAGAATATTGCCACAATATCTTACTAAAACCCTACTATATAATAAAGGGGCATCAATTGCGAACACAATGCCGCAAAAATTAGCTCGATATCTCGAAAATTGGCCGAGATATGGTGACTTTTCTACCCGCGTCACCTAATTCCGAGGTATGGGTGGGGGTCACACCAGAAGGTTCCAACTGAACACAGAAATGTCAAGAAACCGTACTATGGACATAACAATCAATTCCGCGCGATTTCCTAATTATACTTCCATGTTTTACATGGAAGTATATTGTTTTTGTGATTTTTATTTTTCTCTATTATTATTATTCTTTATTCTTCTTAGCAATTTTATAATGAGCATAGCTCAGTCAATACAAGAGTTAGAAAGCTAAAACTTTGTATGTATATATATGTATACAAACTCTAGTGCTTAGGCCTATTGAGAATCATGTCCTCACTTGATTTGCAGAGTTATCTCCCTTTATGTGAACAATTGGTGTTTTCAGAACTCCGAAAATATAAGGAGTACAGCACTGAAATTTGGTCGATACATACATCTTGATATCCACTGAATCATGAGCACATCACAAACTCTGTCCGTCTTTCCTCTCCAGAGTTATCTCCCATATATATGTCAACCTCGAAATGTTCTGATCGCCTGTTCTCACATAGCAAGAAAGATAGCTGGATTTAGTTTCTATGGTAGTGCTGGCCGTTGTCAATATACTTCACAAAAATAATTTGGACAGGGTCGGACTTACATTTTTTGGTTAGGGTGGGGGCGAAATTTTCGCAATTTTATTTTTGCGATGATTTCAACCATTTTTACTACCATGTATCTTTAGGACGTACTAATGATCCTCCTGAAAGAATTTTGTAAATCGGTTGAGAAATGTCCAAGTTACAGACCATCGAATATTATATTCATACATTGGCTGAGGAGAAAGTGGTTGTGAGCACAACTCCTCCTAAACGACGCAAATGAGCAGGATTTGGTTTATGTGAGCGTGTTACTCATAGAGAGAAGACGAACTGGTGCAATTTTTACCAAGATCCAAAAATATTTGTCCCTATTAGGGAGGGGGCAAAAATTGTAATTTTTTTGTCGTCTTCGATTCGAACCAAAATTGTTGTGAAGTATCTATAGGACGTTCTGGGAGTACTCCAGACAGAATTTTGTAAATCGGTTGAAAAATGTAGAAATTGTGGCCCATTAATTCTTATAAAGTTTACACAAGATACACTATGGATTTAAATTCCTACAACCAATCGTCACTTTTTTGGTGTCATTCGATGGAGAATTTCTAGTACTTCTAAATAATTACCTACTTACCGTATTATATTGATGGAAGCCAGAGATAATCGAAATGTATACACTGAACAGCATATATATAGGCCTACATAGTAGAATATTGCCACAATATCTTACTAAAACCCTACTATATAATAAAGGGGCATCAATTGCGAACACAATGCCGCAAAAATTAGCTCGATATCTCGAAAATTGGCCGAGATATGGTGACTTTTCTACCCGCGTCACCTAATTCCGAGGTATGGGTGGGGGTCACACCAGAAGGTTCCAACTGAACACAGAAATGTCAAGAAACCGTACTATGGACATAACAATCAATTCCGCGCGATTTCCTAATTATACTTCCATGTTTTACATGGAAGTATATTGTTTTTGTGATTTTTATTTTTCTCTATTATTATTATTCTTTATTCTTCTTAGCAATTTTATAATGAGCATAGCTCAGTCAATACAAGAGTTAGAAAGCTAAAACTTTGTATGTATATATATGTATACAAACTCTAGTGCTTAGGCCTATTGAGAATCATGTCCTCACTTGATTTGCAGAGTTATCTCCCTTTATGTGAACAATTGGTGTTTTCAGAACTCCGAAAATATAAGGAGTACAGCACTGAAATTTGGTCGATACATACATCTTGATATCCACTGAATCATGAGCACATCACAAACTCTGTCCGTCTTTCCTCTCCAGAGTTATCTCCCATATATATGTCAACCTCGAAATGTTCTGATCGCCTGTTCTCACATAGCAAGAAAGATAGCTGGATTTAGTTTCTATGGTAGTGCTGGCCGTTGTCAATATACTTCACAAAAATAATTTGGACAGGGTCGGACTTACATTTTTTGGTTAGGGTGGGGGCGAAATTTTCGCAATTTTATTTTTGCGATGATTTCAACCATTTTACTACCATGTATCTTTAGGACGTACTAATGATCCTCCTGAAAGAATTTTGTAAATCGGTTGAGAAATGTCCAAGTTACAGACCATCGAATATTATATTCATACATTGGCTGAGGAGAAAGTGGTTGTGAGCACAACTCCTCCTAAACGACGCAAATGAGCAGGATTTGGTTTATGTGAGCGTGTTACTCATAGAGAGAAGACGAACTGGTGCAATTTTTACCAAGATCCAAAAATATTTGTCCCTATTAGGGAGGGGGCAAAAATTGTAATTTTTTTGTCGTCTTCGATTCGAACCAAAATTGTTGTGAAGTATCTATAGGACGTTCTGGGAGTACTCCAGACAGAATTTTGTAAATCGGTTGAAAAATGTAGAAATTGTGGCCCATTAATTCTTATAAAGTTTACACAAGATACACTATGGATTTAAATTCCTACAACCAATCGTCACTTTTTTGGTGTCATTCGATGGAGAATTTCTAGTACTTCTAAATAATTACCTACTTACCGTATTATATTGATGGAAGCCAGAGATAATCGAAATGTATACACTGAACAGCATATATATAGGCCTACATAGTAGAATATTGCCACAATATCTTACTAAAACCCTACTATATAATAAAGGGGCATCAATTGCGAACACAATGCCGCAAAAATTAGCTCGATATCTCGAAAATTGGCCGAGATATGGTGACTTTTCTACCCGCGTCACCTAATTCCGAGGTATGGGTGGGGGTCACACCAGAAGGTTCCAACTGAACACAGAAATGTCAAGAAACCGTACTATGGACATAACAATCAATTCCGCGCGATTTCCTAATTATACTTCCATGTTTTACATGGAAGTATATTGTTTTTGTGATTTTTATTTTTCTCTATTATTATTATTCTTTAATCTTCTTAGCAATTTTATAATGAGCATAGCTCAGTCAATACAAGAGTTAGAAAGCTAAAACTTTGTATGTATATATATGTATACAAACTCTAGTGCTTAGGCCTATTGAGAATCATGTCCTCACTTGATTTGCAGAGTTATCTCCCTTTATGTGAACAATTGGTGTTTTCAGAACTCCGAAAATATAAGGAGTACAGCACTGAAATTTGGTCGATACATACATCTTGATATCCACTGAATCATGAGCACATCACAAACTCTGTCCGTCTTTCCTCTCCAGAGTTATCTCCCATATATATGTCAACCTCGAAATGTTCTGATCGCCTGTTCTCACATAGCAAGAAAGATAGCTGGATTTAGTTTCTATGGTAGTGCTGGCCGTTGTCAATATACTTCACAAAAATAATTTGGACAGGGTCGGACTTACATTTTTTGGTTAGGGTGGGGGCGAAATTTTCGCAATTTTATTTTTGCGATGATTTCAACCATTTTACTACCATGTATCTTTAGGACGTACTAATGATCCTCCTGAAAGAATTTTGTAAATCGGTTGAGAAATGTCCAAGTTACAGACCATCGAATATTATATTCATACATTGGCTGAGGAGAAAGTGGTTGTGAGCACAACTCCTCCTAAACGACGCAAATGAGCAGGATTTGGTTTATGTGAGCGTGTTACTCATAGAGAGAAGACGAACTGGTGCAATTTTTACCAAGATCCAAAAATATTTGTCCCTATTAGGGAGGGGGCAAAAATTGTAATTTTTTTGTCGTCTTCGATTCGAACCAAAATTGTTGTGAAGTATCTATAGGACGTTCTGGGAGTACTCCAGACAGAATTTTGTAAATCGGTTGAAAAATGTAGAAATTGTGGCCCATTAATTCTTATAAAGTTTACACAAGATACACTATGGATTTAAATTCCTACAACCAATCGTCACTTTTTTGGTGTCATTCGATGGAGAATTTCTAGTACTTCTAAATAATTACCTACTTACCGTATTATATTGATGGAAGCCAGAGATAATCGAAATGTATACACTGAACAGCATATATATAGGCCTACATAGTAGAATATTGCCACAATATCTTACTAAAACCCTACTATATAATAAAGGGGCGTCAATTGCGAACACAATGCCGCAAAAATTAGCTCGATATCTCGAAAATTGGCCGAGATATGGTGACTTTTCTACCCGCGTCACCTAATTCCGAGGTATGGGTGGGGGTCACACCAGAAGGTTCCAACTGAACACAGAAATGTCAAGAAACCGTACTATGGACATAACAATCAATTCCGCGCGATTTCCTAATTATACTTCCATGTTTTACATGGAAGTATATTGTTTTTGTGATTTTTATTTTTCTCTATTATTATTATTCTTTATTCTTCTTAGCAATTTTATAATGAGCATAGCTCAGTCAATACAAGAGTTAGAAAGCTAAAACTTTGTATGTATATATATGTATACAAACTCTAGTGCTTAGGCCTATTGAGAATTATGTCCTCACTTGATTTGCAGAGTTATCTCCCTTTATGTGAACAATTGGTGTTTTCAGAACTCCGAAAATATAAGGAGTACAGCACTGAAATTTGGTCGATACATACATCTTCATATCCACTGAATCATGAGCACATCACAAACTCTGTCCGTCTTTCCTCTCCAGAGTTATCTCCCATATATATGTCAACCTCGAAATGTTCTGATCGCCTGTTCTCACATAGCAAGAAAGATAGCTGGATTTAGTTTCTATGGTAGTGCTGGCCGTTGTCAATATACTTCACAAAAATAATTTGGACAGGGTCGGACTTACATTTTTTGGTTAGGGTGGGGGCGAAATTTTCGCAATTTTATTTTTGCGATGATTTCAACCATTTTTACTACCATGTATCTTTAGGACGTACTAATGATCCTCCTGAAAGAATTTTGTAAATCGGTTGAGAAATGTCCAAGTTACAGACCATCGAATATTATATTCATACATTGGCTGAGGAGAAAGTGGTTGTGAGCACAACTCCTCCTAAACGACGCAAATGAGCAGGATTTGGTTTATGTGAGCGTGTTACTCATAGAGAGAAGACGAACTGGTGCAATTTTTACCAAGATCCAAAAATATTTGTCCCTATTAGGGAGGGGGCAAAAATTGTAATTTTTTTGTCGTCTTCGATTCGAACCAAAATTGTTGTGAAGTATCTATAGGACGTTCTGGGAGTACTCCAGACAGAATTTTGTAAATCGGTTGAAAAATGTAGAAATTGTGGCCCATTAATTCTTATAAAGTTTACACAAGATACACTATGGATTTAAATTCCTACAACCAATCGTCACTTTTTTGGTGTCATTCGATGGAGAATTTCTAGTACTTCTAAATAATTACCTACTTACCGTATTATATTGATGGAAGCCAGAGATAATCGAAATGTATACACTGAACAGCATATATATAGGCCTACATAGTAGAATATTGCCACAATATCTTACTAAAACCCTACTATATAATAAAGGGGCATCAATTGCGAACACAATGCCGCAAAAATTAGCTCGATATCTCGAAAATTGGCCGAGATATGGTGACTTTTCTACCCGCGTCACCTAATTCCGAGGTATGGGTGGGGGTCACACCAGAAGGTTCCAACTGAACACAGAAATGTCAAGAAACCGTACTATGGACATAACAATCAATTCCGCGCGATTTCCTAATTATACTTCCATGTTTTACATGGAAGTATATTGTTTTTGTGATTTTTATTTTTCTCTATTATTATTATTCTTTATTCTTCTTAGCAATTTTATAATGAGCATAGCTCAGTCAATACAAGAGTTAGAAAGCTAAAACTTTGTATGTATATATATGTATACAAACTCTAGTGCTTAGGCCTATTGAGAATCATGTCCTCACTTGATTTGCAGAGTTATCTCCCTTTATGTGAACAATTGGTGTTTTCAGAACTCCGAAAATATAAGGAGTACAGCACTGAAATTTGGTCGATACATACATCTTGATATCCACTGAATCATGAGCACATCACAAACTCTGTCCGTCTTTCCTCTCCAGAGTTATCTCCCATATATATGTCAACCTCGAAATGTTCTGATCGCCTGTTCTCACATAGCAAGAAAGATAGCTGGATTTAGTTTCTATCGTAGTGCTGGCCGTTGTCAATATACTTCACAAAAATAATTTGGACAGGGTCGGACTTACATTTTTTGGTTAGGGTGGGGGCGAAATTTTCGCAATTTTATTTTTGCGATGATTTCAACCATTTTTACTACCATGTATCTTTATGACGTACTAATGATCCTCCTGAAAGAATTTTGTAAATCGGTTGAGAAATGTCCAAGTTACAGACCATCGAATATTATATTCATACATTGGCTGAGGAGAAAGTGGTTGTGAGCACAACTCCTCCTAAACGACGCAAATGAGCAGGATTTGGTTTATGTGAGCGTGTTACTCATAGAGAGAAGACGAACTGGTGCAATTTTTACCAAGATCCAAAAATATTTGTCCCTATTAGGGAGGGGGCAAAAATTGTAATTTTTTTGTCGTCTTCGATTCGAACCAAAATTGTTGTGAAGTATCTATAGGACGTTCTGGGAGTACTCCAGACAGAATTTTGTAAATCGGTTGAAAAATGTAGAAATTGTGGCCCATTAATTCTTATAAAGTTTACACAAGATACACTATGGATTTAAATTCCTACAACCAATCGTCACTTTTTTGGTGTCATTCGATGGAGAATTTCTAGTACTTCTAAATAATTACCTACTTACCGTATTATATTGATGGAAGCCAGAGATAATCGAAATGTATACACTGAACAGCATATATATAGGCCTACATAGTAGAATATTGCCACAATATCTTACTAAAACCCTACTATATAATAAAGGGGCATCAATTGCGAACACAATGCCGCAAAAATTAGCTCGATATCTCGAAAATTGGCCGAGATATGGTGACTTTTCTACCCGCGTCACCTAATTCCGAGGTATGGGTGGGGGTCACACCAGAAGGTTCCAACTGAACACAGAAATGTCAAGAAACCGTACTATGGACATAACAATCAATTCCGCGCGATTTCCTAATTATACTTCCATGTTTTACATGGAAGTATATTGTTTTTGTGATTTTTATTTTTCTCTATTATTATTATTCTTTATTCTTCTTAGCAATTTTATAATGAGCATAGCTCAGTCAATACAAGAGTTAGAAAGCTAAAACTTTGTATGTATATATATGTATACAAACTCTAGTGCTTAGGCCTATTGAGAATCATGTCCTCACTTGATTTGCAGAGTTATCTCCCTTTATGTGAACAATTGGTGTTTTCAGAACTCCGAAAATATAAGGAGTACAGCACTGAAATTTGGTCGATACATACATCTTGATATCCACTGAATCATGAGCACATCACAAACTCTGTCCGTCTTTCCTCTCCAGAGTTATCTCCCATATATATGTCAACCTCGAAATGTTCTGATCGCCTGTTCTCACATAGCAAGAAAGATAGCTGGATTTAGTTTCTATCGTAGTGCTGGCCGTTGTCAATATACTTCACAAAAATAATTTGGACAGGGTCGGACTTACATTTTTTGGTTAGGGTGGGGGCGAAATTTTCGCAATTTTATTTTTGCGATGATTTCAACCATTTTTACTACCATGTATCTTTAGGACGTACTAATGATCCTCCTGAAAGAATTTTGTAAATCGGTTGAGAAATGTCCAAGTTACAGACCATCGAATATTATATTCATACATTGGCTGAGGAGAAAGTGGTTGTGAGCACAACTCCTCCTAAACGACGCAAATGAGCAGGATTTGGTTTATGTGAGCGTGTTACTCATAGAGAGAAGACGAACTGGTGCAATTTTTACCAAGATCCAAAAATATTTGTCCCTATTAGGGAGGGGGCAAAAATTGTAATTTTTTTGTCGTCTTCGATTCGAACCAAAATTGTTGTGAAGTATCTATAGGACGTTCTGGGAGTACTCCAGACAGAATTTTGTAAATCGGTTGAAAAATGTAGAAATTGTGGCCCATTAATTCTTATAAAGTTTACACAAGATACACTATGGATTTAAATTCCTACAACCAATCGTCACTTTTTTGGTGTCATTCGATGGAGAATTTCTAGTACTTCTAAATAATTACCTACTTACCGTATTATATTGATGGAAGCCAGAGATAATCGAAATGTATACACTGAACAGCATATATATAGGCCTACATAGTAGAATATTGCCACAATATCTTACTAAAACCCTACTATATAATAAAGGGGCATCAATTGCGAACACAATGCCGCAAAAATTAGCTCGATATCTCGAAAATTGGCCGAGATATGGTGACTTTTCTACCCGCGTCACCTAATTCCGAGGTATGGGTGGGGGTCACACCAGAAGGTTCCAACTGAACACAGAAATGTCAAGAAACCGTACTATGGACATAACAATCAATTCCGCGCGATTTCCTAATTATACTTCCATGTTTTACATGGAAGTATATTGTTTTTGTGATTTTTATTTTTCTCTATTATTATTATTCTTTATTCTTCTTAGCAATTTTATAATGAGCATAGCTCAGTCAATACAAGAGTTAGAAAGCTAAAACTTTGTATGTATATATATGTATACAAACTCTAGTGCTTAGGCCTATTGAGAATCATGTCCTCACTTGATTTGCAGAGTTATCTCCCTTTATGTGAACAATTGGTGTTTTCAGAACTCCGAAAATATAAGGAGTACAGCACTGAAATTTGGTCGATACATACATCTTGATATCCACTGAATCATGAGCACATCACAAACTCTGTCCGTCTTTCCTCTCCAGAGTTATCTCCCATATATATGTCAACCTCGAAATGTTCTGATCGCCTGTTCTCACATAGCAAGAAAGATAGCTGGATTTAGTTTCTATGGTAGTGCTGGCCGTTGTCAATATACTTCACAAAAATAATTTGGACAGGGTCGGACTTACATTTTTTGGTTAGGGTGGGGGCGAAATTTTCGCAATTTTATTTTTGCGATGATTTCAACCATTTTTACTACCATGTATCTTTAGGACGTACTAATGATCCTCCTGAAAGAATTTTGTAAATCGGTTGAGAAATGTCCAAGTTACAGACCATCGAATATTATATTCATACATTGGCTGAGGAGAAAGTGGTTGTGAGCACAACTCCTCCTAAACGACGCAAATGAGCAGGATTTGGTTTATGTGAGCGTGTTACTCATAGAGAGAAGACGAACTGGTGCAATTTTTACCAAGATCCAAAAATATTTGTCCCTATTAGGGAGGGGGCAAAAATTGTAATTTTTTTGTCGTCTTCGATTCGAACCAAAATTGTTGTGAAGTATCTATAGGACGTTCTGGGAGTACTCCAGACAGAATTTTGTAAATCGGTTGAAAAATGTAGAAATTGTGGCCCATTAATTCTTATAAAGTTTACACAAGATACACTATGGATTTAAATTCCTACAACCAATCGTCACTTTTTTGGTGTCATTCGATGGAGAATTTCTAGTACTTCTAAATAATTACCTACTTACCGTATTATATTGATGGAAGCCAGAGATAATCGAAATGTATACACTGAACAGCATATATATAGGCCTACATAGTAGAATATTGCCACAATATCTTACTAAAACCCTACTATATAATAAAGGGGCATCAATTGCGAACACAATGCCGCAAAAATTAGCTCGATATCTCGAAAATTGGCCGAGATATGGTGACTTTTCTACCCGCGTCACCTAATTCCGAGGTATGGGTGGGGGTCACACCAGAAGGTTCCAACTGAACACAGAAATGTCAAGAAACCGTACTATGGACATAACAATCAATTCCGCGCGATTTCCTAATTATACTTCCATGTTTTACATGGAAGTATATTGTTTTTGTGATTTTTATTTTTCTCTATTATTATTATTCTTTATTCTTCTTAGCAATTTTATAATGAGCATAGCTCAGTCAATACAAGAGTTAGAAAGCTAAAACTTTGTATGTATATATATGTATACAAACTCTAGTGCTTAGGCCTATTGAGAATCATGTCCTCACTTGATTTGCAGAGTTATCTCCCTTTATGTGAACAATTGGTGTTTTCAGAACTCCGAAAATATAAGGAGTACAGCACTGAAATTTGGTCGATACATACATCTTGATATCCACTGAATCATGAGCACATCACAAACTCTGTCCGTCTTTCCTCTCCAGAGTTATCTCCCATATATATGTCAACCTCGAAATGTTCTGATCGCCTGTTCTCACATAGCAAGAAAGATAGCTGGATTTAGTTTCTATGGTAGTGCTGGCCGTTGTCAATATACTTCACAAAAATAATTTGGACAGGGTCGGACTTACATTTTTTGGTTAGGGTGGGGGCGAAATTTTCGCAATTTTATTTTTGCGATGATTTCAACCATTTTTACTACCATGTATCTTTAGGACGTACTAATGATCCTCCTGAAAGAATTTTGTAAATCGGTTGAGAAATGTCCAAGTTACAGACCATCGAATATTATATTCATACATTGGCTGAGGAGAAAGTGGTTGTGAGCACAACTCCTCCTAAACGACGCAAATGAGCAGGATTTGGTTTATGTGAGCGTGTTACTCATAGAGAGAAGACGAACTGGTGCAATTTTTACCAAGATCCAAAAATATTTGTCCCTATTAGGGAGGGGGCAAAAATTGTAATTTTTTTGTCGTCTTCGATTCGAACCAAAATTGTTGTGAAGTATCTATAGGACGTTCTGGGAGTACTCCAGACAGAATTTTGTAAATCGGTTGAAAAATGTAGAAATTGTGGCCCATTAATTCTTATAAAGTTTACACAAGATACACTATGGATTTAAATTCCTACAACCAATCGTCACTTTTTTGGTGTCATTCGATGGAGAATTTCTAGTACTTCTAAATAATTACCTACTTACCGTATTATATTGATGGAAGCCAGAGATAATCGAAATGTATACACTGAACAGCATATATATAGGCCTACATAGTAGAATATTGCCACAATATCTTACTAAAACCCTACTATATAATAAAGGGGCATCAATTGCGAACACAATGCCGCAAAAATTAGCTCGATATCTCGAAAATTGGCCGAGATATGGTGACTTTTCTACCCGCGTCACCTAATTCCGAGGTATGGGTGGGGGTCACACCAGAAGGTTCCAACTGAACACAGAAATGTCAAGAAACCGTACTATGGACATAACAATCAATTCCGCGCGATTTCCTAATTATACTTCCATGTTTTACATGGAAGTATATTGTTTTTGTGATTTTTATTTTTCTCTATTATTATTATTCTTTATTCTTCTTAGCAATTTTATAATGAGCATAGCTCAGTCAATACAAGAGTTAGAAAGCTAAAACTTTGTATGTATATATATGTATACAAACTCTAGTGCTTAGGCCTATTGAGAATCATGTCCTCACTTGATTTGCAGAGTTATCTCCCTTTATGTGAACAATTGGTGTTTTCAGAACTCCGAAAATATAAGGAGTACAGCACTGAAATTTGGTCGATACATACATCTTGATATCCACTGAATCATGAGCCCATCACAAACTCTGTCCGTCTTTCCTCTCCAGAGTTATCTCCCATATATATGTCAACCTCGAAATGTTCTGATCGCCTGTTCTCACATAGCAAGAAAGATAGCTGGATTTAGTTTCTATGGTAGTGCTGGCCGTTGTCAATATACTTCACAAAAATAATTTGGACAGGGTCGGACTTACATTTTTTGGTTAGGGTGGGGGCGAAATTTTCGCAATTTTATTTTTGCGATGATTTCAACCATTTTTACTACCATGTATCTTTAGGACGTACTAATGATCCTCCTGAAAGAATTTTGTAAATCGGTTGAGAAATGTCCAAGTTACAGACCATCGAATATTATATTCATACATTGGCTGAGGAGAAAGTGGTTGTGAGCACAACTCCTCCTAAACGACGCAAATGAGCAGGATTTGGTTTATGTGAGCGTGTTACTCATAGAGAGAAGACGAACTGGTGCAATTTTTACCAAGATCCAAAAATATTTGTCCCTATTAGGGAGGGGGCAAAAATTGTAATTTTTTTGTCGTCTTCGATTCGAACCAAAATTGTTGTGAAGTATCTATAGGACGTTCTGGGAGTACTCCAGACAGAATTTTGTAAATCGGTTGAAAAATGTAGAAATTGTGGCCCATTAATTCTTATAAAGTTTACACAAGATACACTATGGATTTAAATTCCTACAACCAATCGTCACTTTTTTGGTGTCATTCGATGGAGAATTTCTAGTACTTCTAAATAATTACCTACTTACCGTATTATATTGATGGAAGCCAGAGATAATCGAAATGTATACACTGAACAGCATATATATAGGCCTACATAGTAGAATATTGCCACAATATCTTACTAAAACCCTACTATATAATAAAGGGGCATCAATTGCGAACACAATGCCGCAAAAATTAGCTCGATATCTCGAAAATTGGCCGAGATATGGTGACTTTTCTACCCGCGTCACCTAATTCCGAGGTATGGGTGGGGGTCACACCAGAAGGTTCCAACTGAACACAGAAATGTCAAGAAACCGTACTATGGACATAACAATCAATTCCGCGCGATTTCCTAATTATACTTCCATGTTTTACATGGAAGTATATTGTTTTTGTGATTTTTATTTTTCTCTATTATTATTATTCTTTATTCTTCTTAGCAATTTTATAATGA
Organism: Siphonodentalium dalli; assembly: GCA_032622095.1. Taxonomy (NCBI): domain Eukaryota; kingdom Metazoa; phylum Mollusca; class Scaphopoda; order Gadilida; family Siphonodentaliidae; genus Siphonodentalium; species Siphonodentalium dalli. Next base: position 2,171,226 of record CP136062.1, read on the forward strand.
GCATAGCTCAGTCAATACAAGAGTTAGAAAGCTAAAACTTTGTATGTATATATATGTATACAAACTCTAGTGCTTAGGCCTATTGAGAATCATGTCCTCACTTGATTTGCAGAGTTATCTCCCTTTATGTGAACAATTGGTGTTTTCAGAACTCCGAAAATATAAGGAGTACAGCACTGAAATTTGGTCGATACATACATCTTGATATCCACTGAATCATGAGCCCATCACAAACTCTGTCCGTCTTTCCTCTCCAGAGTTATCTCCCATATATATGTCAACCTCGAAATGTTCTGATCGCCTGTTCTCACATAGCAAGAAAGATAGCTGGATTTAGTTTCTATGGTAGTGCTGGCCGTTGTCAATATACTTCACAAAAATAATTTGGACAGGGTCGGACTTACATTTTTTGGTTAGGGTGGGGGCGAAATTTTCGCAATTTTATTTTTGCGATGATTTCAACCATTTTTACTACCATGTATCTTTAGGACGTACTAATGATCCTCCTGAAAGAATTTTGTAAATCGGTTGAGAAATGTCCAAGTTACAGACCATCGAATATTATATTCATACATTGGCTGAGGAGAAAGTGGTTGTGAGCACAACTCCTCCTAAACGACGCAAATGAGCAGGATTTGGTTTATGTGAGCGTGTTACTCATAGAGAGAAGACGAACTGGTGCAATTTTTACCAAGATCCAAAAATATTTGTCCCTATTAGGGAGGGGGCAAAAATTGTAATTTTTTTGTCGTCTTCGATTCGAACCAAAATTGTTGTGAAGTATCTATAGGACGTTCTGGGAGTACTCCAGACAGAATTTTGTAAATCGGTTGAAAAATGTAGAAATTGTGGCCCATTAATTCTTATAAAGTTTACACAAGATACACTATGGATTTAAATTCCTACAACCAATCGTCACTTTTTTGGTGTCATTCGATGGAGAATTTCTAGTACTTCTAAATAATTACCTACTTACCGTATTATATTGATGGAAGCCAGAGATAATCGAAATGTATACACTGAACAGCATATATATAGGCCTACATAGTAGAATATTGCCACAATATCTTACTAAAACCCTACTATATAATAAAGGGGCATCAATTGCGAACACAATGCCGCAAAAATTAGCTCGATATCTCGAAAATTGGCCGAGATATGGTGACTTTTCTACCCGCGTCACCTAATTCCGAGGTATGGGTGGGGGTCACACCAGAAGGTTCCAACTGAACACAGAAATGTCAAGAAACCGTACTATGGACATAACAATCAATTCCGCGCGATTTCCTAATTATACTTCCATGTTTTACATGGAAGTATATTGTTTTTGTGATTTTTATTTTTCTCTATTATTATTATTCTTTATTCTTCTTAGCAATTTTATAATGAGCATAGCTCAGTCAATACAAGAGTTAGAAAGCTAAAACTTTGTATGTATATATATGTATACAAACTCTAGTGCTTAGGCCTATTGAGAATCATGTCCTCACTTGATTTGCAGAGTTATCTCCCTTTATGTGAACAATTGGTGTTTTCAGAACTCCGAAAATATAAGGAGTACAGCACTGAAATTTGGTCGATATATACATCTTGATATCCACTGAATCATGAGCCCATCACAAACTCTGTCCGTCTTTCCTCTCCAGAGTTATCTCCCATATATATGTCAACCTCGAAATGTTCTGATCGCCTGTTCTCACATAGCAAGAAAGATAGCTGGATTTAGTTTCTATGGTAGTGCTGGCCGTTGTCAATATACTTCACAAAAATAATTTGGACAGGGTCGGACTTACATTTTTTGGTTAGGGTGGGGGCGAAATTTTCGCAATTTTATTTTTGCGATGATTTCAACCATTTTTACTACCATGTATCTTTAGGACGTACTAATGATCCTCCTGAAAGAATTTTGTAAATCGGTTGAGAAATGTCCAAGTTACAGACCATCGAATATTATATTCATACATTGGCTGAGGAGAAAGTGGTTGTGAGCACAACTCCTCCTAAACGACGCAAATGAGCAGGATTTGGTTTATGTGAGCGTGTTACTCATAGAGAGAAGACGAACTGGTGCAATTTTTACCAAGATCCAAAAATATTTGTCCCTATTAGGGAGGGGGCAAAAATTGTAATTTTTTTGTCGTCTTCGATTCGAACCAAAATTGTTGTGAAGTATCTATAGGACGTTCTGGGAGTACTCCAGACAGAATTTTGTAAATCGGTTGAAAAATGTAGAAATTGTGGCCCATTAATTCTTATAAAGTTTACACAAGATACACTATGGATTTAAATTCCTACAACCAATCGTCACTTTTTTGGTGTCATTCGATGGAGAATTTCTAGTACTTCTAAATAATTACCTACTTACCGTATTATATTGATGGAAGCCAGAGATAATCGAAATGTATACACTGAACAGCATATATATAGGCCTACATAGTAGAATATTGCCACAATATCTTACTAAAACCCTACTATATAATAAAGGGGCATCAATTGCGAACACAATGCCGCAAAAATTAGCTCGATATCTCGAAAATTGGCCGAGATATGGTGACTTTTCTACCCGCGTCACCTAATTCCGAGGTATGGGTGGGGGTCACACCAGAAGGTTCCAACTGAACACAGAAATGTCAAGAAACCGTACTATGGACATAACAATCAATTCCGCGCGATTTCCTAATTATACTTCCATGTTTTACATGGAAGTATATTGTTTTTGTGATTTTTATTTTTCTCTATTATTATTATTCTTTATTCTTCTTAGCAATTTTATAATGAGCATAGCTCAGTCAATACAAGAGTTAGAAAGCTAAAACTTTGTATGTATATATATGTATACAAACTCTAGTGCTTAGGCCTATTGAGAATCATGTCCTCACTTGATTTGCAGAGTTATCTCCCTTTATGTGAACAATTGGTGTTTTCAGAACTCCGAAAATATAAGGAGTACAGCACTGAAATTTGGTCGATACATACATCTTGATATCCACTGAATCATGAGCACATCACAAACTCTGTCCGTCTTTCCTCTCCAGAGTTATCTCCCATATATATGTCAACCTCGAAATGTTCTGATCGCCTGTTCTCACATAGCAAGAAAGATAGCTGGATTTAGTTTCTATGGTAGTGCTGGCCGTTGTCAATATACTTCACAAAAATAATTTGGACAGGGTCGGACTTACATTTTTTGGTTAGGGTGGGGGCGAAATTTTCGCAATTTTATTTTTGCGATGATTTCAACCATTTTTACTACCATGTATCTTTAGGACGTACTAATGATCCTCCTGAAAGAATTTTGTAAATCGGTTGAGAAATGTCCAAGTTACAGACCATCGAATATTATATTCATACATTGGCTGAGGAGAAAGTGGTTGTGAGCACAACTCCTCCTAAACGACGCAAATGAGCAGGATTTGGTTTATGTGAGCGTGTTACTCATAGAGAGAAGACGAACTGGTGCAATTTTTACCAAGATCCAAAAATATTTGTCCCTATTAGGGAGGGGGCAAAAATTGTAATTTTTTTGTCGTCTTCGATTCGAACCAAAATTGTTGTGAAGTATCTATAGGACGTTCTGGGAGTACTCCAGACAGAATTTTGTAAATCGGTTGAAAAATGTAGAAATTGTGGCCCATTAATTCTTATAAAGTTTACACAAGATACACTATGGATTTAAATTCCTACAACCAATCGTCACTTTTTTGGTGTCATTCGATGGAGAATTTCTAGTACTTCTAAATAATTACCTACTTACCGTATTATATTGATGGAAGCCAGAGATAATCGAAATGTATACACTGAACAGCATATATATAGGCCTACATAGTAGAATATTGCCACAATATCTTACTAAAACCCTACTATATAATAAAGGGGCATCAATTGCGAACACAATGCCGCAAAAATTAGCTCGATATCTCGAAAATTGGCCGAGATATGGTGACTTTTCTACCCGCGTCACCTAATTCCGAGGTATGGGTGGGGGTCACACCAGAAGGTTCCAACTGAACACAGAAATGTCAAGAAACCGTACTATGGACATAACAATCAATTCCGCGCGATTTCCTAATTATACTTCCATGTTTTACATGGAAGTATATTGTTTTTGTGATTTTTATTTTTCTCTATTATTATTATTCTTTATTCTTCTTAGCAATTTTATAATGAGCATAGCTCAGTCAATACAAGAGTTAGAAAGCTAAAACTTTGTATGTATATATATGTATACAAACTCTAGTGCTTAGGCCTATTGAGAATCATGTCCTCACTTGATTTGCAGAGTTATCTCCCTTTATGTGAACAATTGGTGTTTTCAGAACTCCGAAAATATAAGGAGTACAGCACTGAAATTTGGTCGATACATACATCTTGATATCCACTGAATCATGAGCACATCACAAACTCTGTCCGTCTTTCCTCTCCAGAGTTATCTCCCATATATATGTCAACCTCGAAATGTTCTGATCGCCTGTTCTCACATAGCAAGAAAGATAGCTGGATTTAGTTTCTATGGTAGTGCTGGCCGTTGTCAATATACTTCACAAAAATAATTTGGACAGGGTCGGACTTACATTTTTTGGTTAGGGTGGGGGCGAAATTTTCGCAATTTTATTTTTGCGATGATTTCAACCATTTTTACTACCATGTATCTTTAGGACGTACTAATGATCCTCCTGAAAGAATTTTGTAAATCGGTTGAGAAATGTCCAAGTTACAGACCATCGAATATTATATTCATACATTGGCTGAGGAGAAAGTGGTTGTGAGCACAACTCCTCCTAAACGACGCAAATGAGCAGGATTTGGTTTATGTGAGCGTGTTACTCATAGAGAGAAGACGAACTGGTGCAATTTTTACCAAGATCCAAAAATATTTGTCCCTATTAGGGAGGGGGCAAAAATTGTAATTTTTTTGTCGTCTTCGATTCGAACCAAAATTGTTGTGAAGTATCTATAGGACGTTCTGGGAGTACTCCAGACAGAATTTTGTAAATCGGTTGAAAAATGTAGAAATTGTGGCCCATTAATTCTTATAAAGTTTACACAAGATACACTATGGATTTAAATTCCTACAACCAATCGTCACTTTTTTGGTGTCATTCGATGGAGAATTTCTAGTACTTCTAAATAATTACCTACTTACCGTATTATATTGATGGAAGCCAGAGATAATCGAAATGTATACACTGAACAGCATATATATAGGCCTACATAGTAGAATATTGCCACAATATCTTACTAAAACCCTACTATATAATAAAGGGGCATCAATTGCGAACACAATGCCGCAAAAATTAGCTCGATATCTCGAAAATTGGCCGAGATATGGTGACTTTTCTACCCGCGTCACCTAATTCCGAGGTATGGGTGGGGGTCACACCAGAAGGTTCCAACTGAACACAGAAATGTCAAGAAACCGTACTATGGACATAACAATCAATTCCGCGCGATTTCCTAATTATACTTCCATGTTTTACATGGAAGTATATTGTTTTTGTGATTTTTATTTTTCTCTATTATTATTATTCTTTATTCTTCTTAGCAATTTTATAATGAGCATAGCTCAGTCAATACAAGAGTTAGAAAGCTAAAACTTTGTATGTATATATATGTATACAAACTCTAGTGCTTAGGCCTATTGAGAATCATGTCCTCACTTGATTTGCAGAGTTATCTCCCTTTATGTGAACAATTGGTGTTTTCAGAACTCCGAAAATATAAGGAGTACAGCACTGAAATTTGGTCGATACATACATCTTGATATCCACTGAATCATGAGCACATCACAAACTCTGTCCGTCTTTCCTCTCCAGAGTTATCTCCCATATATATGTCAACCTCGAAATGTTCTGATCGCCTGTTCTCACATAGCAAGAAAGATAGCTGGATTTAGTTTCTATGGTAGTGCTGGCCGTTGTCAATATACTTCACAAAAATAATTTGGACAGGGTCGGACTTACATTTTTTGGTTAGGGTGGGGGCGAAATTTTCGCAATTTTATTTTTGCGATGATTTCAACCATTTTTACTACCATGTATCTTTAGGACGTACTAATGATCCTCCTGAAAGAATTTTGTAAATCGGTTGAGAAATGTCCAAGTTACAGACCATCGAATATTATATTCATACATTGGCTGAGGAGAAAGTGGTTGTGAGCACAACTCCTCCTAAACGACGCAAATGAGCAGGATTTGGTTTATGTGAGCGTGTTACTCATAGAGAGAAGACGAACTGGTGCAATTTTTACCAAGATCCAAAAATATTTGTCCCTATTAGGGAGGGGGCAAAAATTGTAATTTTTTTGTCGTCTTCGATTCGAACCAAAATTGTTGTGAAGTATCTATAGGACGTTCTGGGAGTACTCCAGACAGAATTTTGTAAATCGGTTGAAAAATGTAGAAATTGTGGCCCATTAATTCTTATAAAGTTTACACAAGATACACTATGGATTTAAATTCCTACAACCAATCGTCACTTTTTTGGTGTCATTCGATGGAGAATTTCTAGTACTTCTAAATAATTACCTACTTACCGTATTATATTGATGGAAGCCAGAGATAATCGAAATGTATACACTGAACAGCATATATATAGGCCTACATAGTAGAATATTGCCACAATATCTTACTAAAACCCTACTATATAATAAAGGGGCATCAATTGCGAACACAATGCCGCAAAAATTAGCTCGATATCTCGAAAATTGGCCGAGATATGGTGACTTTTCTACCCGCGTCACCTAATTCCGAGGTATGGGTGGGGGTCACACCAGAAGGTTCCAACTGAACACAGAAATGTCAAGAAACCGTACTATGGACATAACAATCAATTCCGCGCGATTTCCTAATTATACTTCCATGTTTTACATGGAAGTATATTGTTTTTGTGATTTTTATTTTTCTCTATTATTATTATTCTTTATTCTTCTTAGCAATTTTATAATGAGCATAGCTCAGTCAATACAAGAGTTAGAAAGCTAAAACTTTGTATGTATATATATGTATACAAACTCTAGTGCTTAGGCCTATTGAGAATCATGTCCTCACTTGATTTGCAGAGTTATCTCCCTTTATGTGAACAATTGGTGTTTTCAGAACTCCGAAAATATAAGGAGTACAGCACTGAAATTTGGTCGATACATACATCTTGATATCCACTGAATCATGAGCACATCACAAACTCTGTCCGTCTTTCCTCTCCAGAGTTATCTCCCAATAATATGTCAACCTCGAAATGTTCTGATCGCCTGTTCTCACATAGCAAGAAAGATAGCTGGATTTAGTTTCTATGGTAGTGCTGGCCGTTATTTTTATTGCGTGCTCCAGCTGGGAAGAGTGATTCGGACCGGAATATACCATTTATCAGTTTTTTGTCCCAACTGTTACCGATCTACAGCATGGACAAGAAAATGACATATTTTTGGCGCCAATTCCAATGGGCTAATTGATGAGCAAGGTTAATGCAGGAGCGGGTATACTGGTATCTCACAGGTAGGCCCCCGAAGTTTGATAGCTCTACTATAACAGAAACCTGCCCAACAGCGAGCGAGGTTCGGTGGGTTCAGACTTTTTGCAAATTCCAACAAAAATCAAAGGGGGGAAATTGTCTAAAAAATGAAACATCGAGCTAAAATTTTTCTGAGTAGTGCATATGATAGATAGTATCCAAGCGCAACTTATTGATGTCTGCTTAATTGGCGCTAAGGTCGAAGGTTTACTCGTAGCGAGGCTTTATAATGTAAATAAGTTTTGTTAAGTGCTGTATCACTAACCTATTTCTCTCGCCAAATCCGACCGGGTTAATGAAGGAGCGAGCTAATGCAGGAGCAGGTACGTCGATATACTTCTGATAATATCCGAAAGTTTGACCGCTCTACTATCAAAGCAACCTGACCAACGGAGAACTCGTGTTCAGGTGGGTTCAAATTGGCAAATTCCAACAAAAACCAAAAGTTGAAAAATACTTCAAAATATCAAATACGGAGTTACAATTTTGCTGATGAGCGGGTGTGATAGGGGGTATCAACGCCCAACTCTGGTGCAATTTCTTAAGTTTCATAGCAAAGGGTTTACTAGTGGCGACGCGATATAGCGTAATACGCACTACATGCAGATGAACACAGCCTGCCATAGATATATGGCAAAACTCGAAATTATCCAATATTCCTGTCAAATTCAAACAGGCTAATGAAGGAGCGAGTGAAATGCGCTAGCAGGTACATCGGTATACAATAGATACATCCTGGAAGTTTGACTGTCGTTGTTTAAAAGCAATCCGTTTAACAGAGAGCTTGCATCGGTGTGGGTCGAGGCTTTCGGCAAATTCCGTGACATGTACTAACTTTTAAAATAAATGCGCAATGAGTTAATCAGGATTAAGTGCCCGATATTACATGCATTCACATGTTAATAGGAAAATACCACCGGATGACTGTATACACTAGGACATTTATTAATATTAATATAATGCAGGGACAGGTACGTCGGTGTACTGTCAGATTGCCCGCAAATTTTGACCGCTCTGCTATAAAAGCAACCTGCCCAACGGAGAGCTCGGTTAGGAATGGTTCACACGTTTTGAAAAATTCCACCAAAACTCCATGGGAGTGGGGGGGGGGGTGGAATCTCGAATCCAGATAATGCAAAATTGACGAGTGGATGTGATGGGTAGTATCTATGTGCAACTTTAGTGCGATTTTCTAAGTTTTTGAGCAAACGACTATAGAATGTTGCACGGCCGTAGCATTATATTAATGATATATATCTTAAGACTTTCATGGCTTACAGTGGTATGTAGTATTTCGCTTATGTAGTGTGAGAGTGTTTGTTATAAATTAGCCGCCAGGGTTGTGGCGTATTGCATAATATTGGTATCATTATAACAATCGTAACAAGAGACTAAGGGCAGTAATCGCCACGACAGTTTTAACAAATAAATCCGCATATATCATTAATAATTACCAACAGGTCGAAATTCTGAACTTACAATCCATGTCTATGATCTTTTTCTCATTCATTTCTTTTAATTATTTAATATATAATTTCCATATAATATAAAGATTGTGTTCATTAAAAATTAAATATTCCATGGAAGTATAAAATTTCTGGCATTTCAGAAATTTAAATCCTAGTTTTTCTCTATTATTATTATTCTTTATTCTTCTTAGCAATTTTATAATGAGCATAGCTCAGTCAATACAAGAGTTAGAAAGCTAAAACTTTGTATGTATATATATGTATACAAACTCTAGTGCTTAGGCCTATTGAGAATCATGTCCTCGCTTGATTTGCAGAGTTATCTCCCTTTATGTGAACAATTGGTGTTTTCAGAACTCCGAAAATATAAGGAGTACAGCACTGAAATTTGGTCGATACATACATCTTGATATCCACTGAATCATGAGCACATCAAAAACTCTGTCCGTCTTTCCTCTCCAGAGTTATCTCCCATATATATGTCAACCTCGAAATGTTCTGATCGCCTGTTCTCACATAGCAAGAAAGATAGCTGGATTTAGTTTCTATGGTAGTGCTGGCCGTTGTCAATATACTTCACAAAAATAATTTGGACAGGGTCGGACTTACATTTTTTGGTTAGGGTGGGGGCGAAATTTTCGCAATTTTTATTTTTGCGATGATTTCAACCATTTTTACTACCATGTATCTTTAGGACGTACTAATGATCCTCCTGAAAGAATTTTGTAAATCGGTTGAGAAATGTCCAAGTTACAGACCATCGAATATTGTATTCATACATTGGCTGAGGAGAAAGTGGTTGTGAGCACAACTCCTCCTAGACGACGCACATGAGCAGGATTTGGTTTATGTGAGCGTGTTATTCATAGAGAGAAGACGAACTGGTGCAATTTTTACCAAGATCAAAAAATATTTGTCCCTATTAGGAAGGGGGGCAAAAATTGTCATTTTTTATCGTCTCAGATTCGAACCAAAATTGTTGTGAAGTATCTATAGGACGTTCTGAGAGTACTCAAGAAAGAATTTTGTAAATCGGTTGAAAAATGTAGAAATGTTGGCCCATTAATTCTTATCAAGTTTACAGAAGATGCACTATGGATTTAAATTCCTACAACCAATCGTCACTTTTTTGGTGTCATTCGATGGGGAATTGCTAGTACTTCTAAACGATTACCTATTTGCCGTATTATGTCGATGGAAGCCAGAGATAATCGAAATGTATATACTGAACAGCATACATATAGGCCTACATAGTAGAATATCGCCACAATATCTTACTAAAACCCTACTATATAATAAAGGGGCATCAATTGCGAACACAATCACGCAAAAATTAGCTCGATATCCCGAAAATTGGCCGAGATATGGTGACTTTTCTACCCGCGTCACCTAATTCCGAGGTATGGGTGGGGGTCACACCAGAAGGTTCCAACTGAACACAGAAATGTCAAGAAACCGTACTATGGACATAACAATCAATTCCGCGCGATTCCCTAATTATACTTCCATGTTTTACATGGAAGTATATTGTTTTTGTGATTTTTATTTTTCTCTATTATTATTATTCTTTATTCTTCTTAGCAATTTTATAATGAGCATAGCTCAGTCAATACAAGAGTTAGAAAGCTAAAACTTTGTATGTATATATATGTATACAAACTCTAGTGCTTAGGCCTATTGAGAATCATGTCCTCGCTTGATTTGCAGAGTTATCTCCCTTTATGTGAACAATTGGTGTTTTCAGAACTCCGAAAATATAAGGAGTACAGCACTGAAATTTGGTCGATACATACATCTTGATATCCACTGAATCATGAGCACATCAAAAACTCTGTCCGTCTTTCCTCTCCAGAGTTATCTCCCATATATATGTCAACCTCGAAATGTTCTGATCGCCTGTTCTCACATAGCAAGAAAGATAGCTGGATTTAGTTTCTATGGTAGTGCTGGCCGTTGTCAATATACTTCACAAAATAATTTGGACAGGGTCGGACTTACATTTTTTGGTTAGGGTGGGGGCGAAATTTTCGCAATTTTATTTTTGCGATGATTTCAACCATTTTTACTACCATGTATCTTTAGGACGTACTAATGATCCTCCTGAAAGAATTTTGTAAATCGGTTGAGAAATGTCCAAGTTACAGACCATCGAATATTGTATTCATACATTGGCTGAGGAGAAAGTGGTTGTGAGCACAACTCCTCCTAGACGACGCACATGAGCAGGATTTGGTTTATGTGAGCGTGTTATTCATAGAGAGAAGACGAACTGGTGCAATTTTTACCAAGATCCAAAAATATTTGTCCCTATTAGGAAGGGGGGCAAAAATTGTCATTTTTTATCGTCTCAGATTCGAACCAAAATTGTTGTGAAGTATCTATAGGACGTTCTGAGAGTACTCAAGAAAGAATTTTGTAAATCGGTTGAAAAATGTAGAAATGTTGGCCCATTAATTCTTATCAAGTTTACAGAAGATGCACTATGGATTTAAATTCCTACAACCAATCGTCACTTTTTTGGTGTCATTCGATGGGGAATTGCTAGTACTTCTAAACGATTACCTATTTGCCGTATTATGTCGATGGAAGCCAGAGATAATCGAAATGTATATACTGAACAGCATACATATAGGCCTACATAGTAGAATATCGCCACAATATCTTACTAAAACCCTACTATATAATAAAGGGGCATCAATTGCGAACACAATCACGCAAAAATTAGCTCGATATCCCGAAAATTGGCCGAGATATGGTGACTTTTCTACCCGCGTCACCTAATTCCGAGGTATGGGTGGGGGTCACACCAGAAGGTTCCAACTGAACACAGAAATGTCAAGAAACCGTACTATGGACATAACAATCAATTCCGCGCGATTCCCTAATTATACTTCCATGTTTTACATGGAAGTATATTGTTTTTGTGATTTTTATTTTTCTCTATTATTATTATTCTTTATTCTTCTTAGCAATTTTATAATGAGCATAGCTCAGTCAATACAAGAGTTAGAAAGCTAAAACTTTGTATGTATATATATGTATACAAACTCTAGTGCTTAGGCCTATTGAGAATCATGTCCTCGCTTGATTTGCAGAGTTATCTCCCTTTATGTGAACAATTGGTGTTTTCAGAACTCCGAAAATATAAGGAGTACAGCACTGAAATTTGGTCGATACATACATCTTGATATCCACTGAATCATGAGCACATCAAAAACTCTGTCCGTCTTTCCTCTCCAGAGTTATCTCCCATATATATGTCAACCTCGAAATGTTCTGATCGCCTGTTCTCACATAGCAAGAAAGATAGCTGGATTTAGTTTCTATGGTAGTGCTGGCCGTTGTCAATATACTTCACAAAAATAATTTGGACAGGGTCGGACTTACATTTTTTGGTTAGGGTGGGGGCGAAATTTTCGCAATTTTATTTTTGCGATGATTTCAACCATTTTTACTACCATGTATCTTTAGGACGTACTAATGATCCTCCTGAAAGAATTTTGTAAATCGGTTGAGAAATGTCCAAGTTACAGACCATCGAATATTGTATTCATACATTGGCTGAGGAGAAAGTGGTTGTGAGCACAACTCCTCCTAGACGACGCACATGAGCAGGATTTGGTTTATGTGAGCGTGTTATTCATAGAGAGAAGACGAACTGGTGCAATTTTTACCAAGATCAAAAAATATTTGTCCCTATTAGGAAGGGGGGCAAAAATTGTCATTTTTTATCGTCTCAGATTCGAACCAAAATTGTTGTGAAGTATCTATAGGACGTTCTGAGAGTACTCAAGAAAGAATTTTGTAAATCGGTTGAAAAATGTAGAAATGTTGGCCCATTAATTCTTATCAAGTTTACAGAAGATGCACTATGGATTTAAATTCCTACAACCAATCGTCACTTTTTTGGTGTCATTCGATGGGGAATTGCTAGTACTTCTAAACGATTACCTATTTGCCGTATTATGTCGATGGAAGCCAGAGATAATCGAAATGTATATACTGAACAGCATACATATAGGCCTACATAGTAGAATATCGCCACAATATCTTACTAAAACCCTACTATATAATAAAGGGGCATCAATTGCGAACACAATCACGCAAAAATTAGCTCGATATCCCGAAAATTGGCCGAGATATGGTGACTTTTCTACCCGCGTCACCTAATTCCGAGGTATGGGTGGGGGTCACACCAGAAGGTTCCAACTGAACACAGAAATGTCAAGAAACCGTACTATGGACATAACAATCAATTCCGCGCGATTCCCTAATTATACTTCCATGTTTTACATGGAAGTATATTGTTTTTGTGATTTTTATTTTTCTCTATTATTATTATTCTTTATTCTTCTTAGCAATTTTATAATGAGCATAGCTCAGTCAATACAAGAGTTAGAAAGCTAAAACTTTGTATGTATATATATGTATACAAACTCTAGTGCTTAGGCCTATTGAGAATCATGTCCTCGCTTGATTTGCAGAGTTATCTCCCTTTATGTGAACAATTGGTGTTTTCAGAACTCCGAAAATATAAGGAGTACAGCACTGAAATTTGGTCGATACATACATCTTGATATCCACTGAATCATGAGCACATCAAAAACTCTGTCCGTCTTTCCTCTCCAGAGTTATCTCCCATATATATGTCAACCTCGAAATGTTCTGATCGCCTGTTCTCACATAGCAAGAAAGATAGCTGGATTTAGTTTCTATGGTAGTGCTGGCCGTTGTCAATATACTTCACAAAAATAATTTGGACAGGGTCGGACTTACATTTTTTGGTTAGGGTGGGGGCGAAATTTTCGCAATTTTATTTTTGCGATGATTTCAACCATTTTTACTACCATGTATCTTTAGGACGTACTAATGATCCTCCTGAAAGAATTTTGTAAATCGGTTGAGAAATGTCCAAGTTACAGACCATCGAATATTGTATTCATACATTGGCTGAGGAGAAAGTGGTTGTGAGCACAACTCCTCCTAGACGACGCACATGAGCAGGATTTGGTTTATGTGAGCGTGTTATTCATAGAGAGAAGACGAACTGGTGCAATTTTTACCAAGATCAAAAAATATTTGTCCCTATTAGGAAGGGGGGCAAAAATTGTCATTTTTTATCGTCTCAGATTCGAACCAAAATTGTTGTGAAGTATCTATAGGACGTTCTGAGAGTACTCAAGAAAGAATTTTGTAAATCGGTTGAAAAATGTAGAAATGTTGGCCCATTAATTCTTATCAAGTTTACAGAAGATGCACTATGGATTTAAATTCCTACAACCAATCGTCACTTTTTTGGTGTCATTCGATGGGGAATTGCTAGTACTTCTAAACGATTACCTATTTGCCGTATTATGTCGATGGAAGCCAGAGATAATCGAAATGTATATACTGAACAGCATACATATAGGCCTACATAGTAGAATATCGCCACAATATCTTACTAAAACCCTACTATATAATAAAGGGGCATCAATTGCGAACACAATCACGCAAAAATTAGCTCGATATCCCGAAAATTGGCCGAGATATGGTGACTTTTCTACCCGCGTCACCTAATTCCGAGGTATGGGTGGGGGTCACACCAGAAGGTTCCAACTGAACACAGAAATGTCAAGAAACCGTACTATGGACATAACAATCAATTCCGCGCGATTCCCTAATTATACTTCCATGTTTTACATGGAAGTATATTGTTTTTGTGATTTTTATTTTTCTCTATTATTATTATTCTTTATTCTTCTTAGCAATTTTATAATGAGCATAGCTCAGTCAATACAAGAGTTAGAAAGCTAAAACTTTGTATGTATATATATGTATACAAACTCTAGTGCTTAGGCCTATTGAGAATCATGTCCTCGCTTGATTTGCAGAGTTATCTCCCTTTATGTGAACAATTGGTGTTTTCAGAACTCCGAAAATATAAGGAGTACAGCACTGAAATTTGGTCGATACATACATCTTGATATCCACTGAATCATGAGCACATCAAAAACTCTGTCCGTCTTTCCTCTCCAGAGTTATCTCCCATATATATGTCAACCTCGAAATGTTCTGATCGCCTGTTCTCACATAGCAAGAAAGATAGCTGGATTTAGTTTCTATGGTAGTGCTGGCCGTTGTCAATATACTTCACAAAAATAATTTGGACAGGGTCGGACTTACATTTTTTGGTTAGGGTGGGGGCGAAATTTTCGCAATTTTATTTTTGCGATGATTTCAACCATTTTTACTACCATGTATCTTTAGGACGTACTAATGATCCTCCTGAAAGAATTTTGTAAATCGGTTGAGAAATGTCCAAGTTACAGACCATCGAATATTGTATTCATACATTGGCTGAGGAGAAAGTGGTTGTGAGCACAACTCCTCCTAGACGACGCACATGAGCAGGATTTGGTTTATGTGAGCGTGTTATTCATAGAGAGAAGACGAACTGGTGCAATTTTTACCAAGATCAAAAAATATTTGTCCCTATTAGGAAGGGGGGCAAAAATTGTCATTTTTTATCGTCTCAGATTCGAACCAAAATTGTTGTGAAGTATCTATAGGACGTTCTGAGAGTACTCAAGAAAGAATTTTGTAAATCGGTTGAAAAATGTAGAAATGTTGGCCCATTAATTCTTATCAAGTTTACAGAAGATGCACTATGGATTTAAATTCCTACAACCAATCGTCACTTTTTTGGTGTCATTCGATGGGGAATTGCTAGTACTTCTAAACGATTACCTATTTGCCGTATTATGTCGATGGAAGCCAGAGATAATCGAAATGTATATACTGAACAGCATACATATAGGCCTACATAGTAGAATATCGCCACAATATCTTACTAAAACCCTACTATATAATAAAGGGGCATCAATTGCGAACACAATCACGCAAAAATTAGCTCGATATCCCGAAAATTGGCCGAGATATGGTGACTTTTCTACCCGCGTCACCTAATTCCGAGGTATGGGTGGGGGTCACACCAGAAGGTTCCAACTGAACACAGAAATGTCAAGAAACCGTACTATGGACATAACAATCAATTCCGCGCGATTCCCTAATTATACTTCCATGTTTTACATGGAAGTATATTGTTTTTGTGATTTTTATTTTTCTCTATTATTATTATTCTTTATTCTTCTTAGCAATTTTATAATGAGCATAGCTCAGTCAATACAAGAGTTAGAAAGCTAAAACTTTGTATGTATATATATGTATACAAACTCTAGTGCTTAGGCCTATTGAGAATCATGTCCTCGCTTGATTTGCAGAGTTATCTCCCTTTATGTGAACAATTGGTGTTTTCAGAACTCCGAAAATATAAGGAGTACAGCACTGAAATTTGGTCGATACATACATCTTGATATCCACTGAATCATGAGCACATCAAAAACTCTGTCCGTCTTTCCTCTCCAGAGTTATCTCCCATATATATGTCAACCTCGAAATGTTCTGATCGCCTGTTCTCACATAGCAAGAAAGATAGCTGGATTTAGTTTCTATGGTAGTGCTGGCCGTTGTCAATATACTTCACAAAAATAATTTGGACAGGGTCGGACTTACATTTTTTGGTTAGGGTGGGGGCGAAATTTTCGCAATTTTATTTTTGCGATGATTTCAACCATTTTTACTACCATGTATCTTTAGGACGTACTAATGATCCTCCTGAAAGAATTTTGTAAATCGGTTGAGAAATGTCCAAGTTACAGACCATCGAATATTGTATTCATACATTGGCTGAGGAGAAAGTGGTTGTGAGCACAACTCCTCCTAGACGACGCACATGAGCAGGATTTGGTTTATGTGAGCGTGTTATTCATAGAGAGAAGACGAACTGGTGCAATTTTTACCAAGATCAAAAAATATTTGTCCCTATTAGGAAGGGGGGCAAAAATTGTCATTTTTTATCGTCTCAGATTCGAACCAAAATTGTTGTGAAGTATCTATAGGACGTTCTGAGAGTACTCAAGAAAGAATTTTGTAAATCGGTTGAAAAATGTAGAAATGTTGGCCCATTAATTCTTATCAAGTTTACAGAAGATGCACTATGGATTTAAATTCCTACAACCAATCGTCACTTTTTTGGTGTCATTCGATGGGGAATTGCTAGTACTTCTAAACGATTACCTATTTGCCGTATTATGTCGATGGAAGCCAGAGATAATCGAAATGTATATACTGAACAGCATACATATAGGCCTACATAGTAGAATATCGCCACAATATCTTACTAAAACCCTACTATATAATAAAGGGGCATCAATTGCGAACACAATCACGCAAAAATTAGCTCGATATCCCGAAAATTGGCCGAGATATGGTGACTTTTCTACCCGCGTCACCTAATTCCGAGGTATGGGTGGGGGTCACACCAGAAGGTTCCAACTGAACACAGAAATGTCAAGAAACCGTACTATGGACATAACAATCAATTCCGCGCGATTCCCTAATTATACTTCCATGTTTTACATGGAAGTATATTGTTTTTGTGATTTTTATTTTTCTCTATTATTATTATTCTTTATTCTTCTTAGCAATTTTATAATGAGCATAGCTCAGTCAATACAAGAGTTAGAAAGCTAAAACTTTGTATGTATATATATGTATACAAACTCTAGTGCTTAGGCCTATTGAGAATCATGTCCTCGCTTGATTTGCAGAGTTATCTCCCTTTATGTGAACAATTGGTGTTTTCAGAACTCCGAAAATATAAGGAGTACAGCACTGAAATTTGGTCGATACATACATCTTGATATCCACTGAATCATGAGCACATCAAAAACTCTGTCCGTCTTTCCTCTCCAGAGTTATCTCCCATATATATGTCAACCTCGAAATGTTCTGATCGCCTGTTCTCACATAGCAAGAAAGATAGCTGGATTTAGTTTCTATGGTAGTGCTGGCCGTTGTCAATATACTTCACAAAAATAATTTGGACAGGGTCGGACTTACATTTTTTGGTTAGGGTGGGGGCGAAATTTTCGCAATTTTATTTTTGCGATGATTTCAACCATTTTTACTACCATGTATCTTTAGGACGTACTAATGATCCTCCTGAAAGAATTTTGTAAATCGGTTGAGAAATGTCCAAGTTACAGACCATCGAATATTGTATTCATACATTGGCTGAGGAGAAAGTGGTTGTGAGCACAACTCCTCCTAGACGACGCACATGAGCAGGATTTGGTTTATGTGAGCGTGTTATTCATAGAGAGAAGACGAACTGGTGCAATTTTTACCAAGATCAAAAAATATTTGTCCCTATTAGGAAGGGGGGCAAAAATTGTCATTTTTTATCGTCTCAGATTCGAACCAAAATTGTTGTGAAGTATCTATAGGACGTTCTGAGAGTACTCAAGAAAGAATTTTGTAAATCGGTTGAAAAATGTAGAAATGTTGGCCCATTAATTCTTATCAAGTTTACAGAAGATGCACTATGGATTTAAATTCCTACAACCAATCGTCACTTTTTTGGTGTCATTCGATGGGGAATTGCTAGTACTTCTAAACGATTACCTATTTGCCGTATTATGTCGATGGAAGCCAGAGATAATCGAAATGTATATACTGAACAGCATACATATAGGCCTACATAGTAGAATATCGCCACAATATCTTACTAAAACCCTACTATATAATAAAGGGGCATCAATTGCGAACACAATCACGCAAAAATTAGCTCGATATCCCGAAAATTGGCCGAGATATGGTGACTTTTCTACCCGCGTCACCTAATTCCGAGGTATGGGTGGGGGTCACACCAGAAGGTTCCAACTGAACACAGAAATGTCAAGAAACCGTACTATGGACATAACAATCAATTCCGCGCGATTCCCTAATTATACTTCCATGTTTTACATGGAAGTATATTGTTTTTGTGATTTTTATTTTTCTCTATTATTATTATTCTTTATTCTTCTTAGCAATTTTATAATGAGCATAGCTCAGTCAATACAAGAGTTAGAAAGCTAAAACTTTGTATGTATATATATGTATACAAACTCTAGTGCTTAGGCCTATTGAGAATCATGTCCTCGCTTGATTTGCAGAGTTATCTCCCTTTATGTGAACAATTGGTGTTTTCAGAACTCCGAAAATATAAGGAGTACAGCACTGAAATTTGGTCGATACATACATCTTGATATCCACTGAATCATGAGCACATCAAAAACTCTGTCCGTCTTTCCTCTCCAGAGTTATCTCCCATATATATGTCAACCTCGAAATGTTCTGATCGCCTGTTCTCACATAGCAAGAAAGATAGCTGGATTTAGTTTCTATGGTAGTGCTGGCCGTTGTCAATATACTTCACAAAAATAATTTGGACAGGGTCGGACTTACATTTTTTGGTTAGGGTGGGGGCGAAATTTTCGCAATTTTATTTTTGCGATGATTTCAACCATTTTTACTACCATGTATCTTTAGGACGTACTAATGATCCTCCTGAAAGAATTTTGTAAATCGGTTGAGAAATGTCCAAGTTACAGACCATCGAATATTATATAATTTGGCTAATGAAGGAGCATGGGAGAGGGTGAGACCATATCGGGGAGGCGACGAGACCATGCCTGGTGGTGATACCATGTCGGGGTGGTGAGACCAGGCCGAGGGTGGTGAGACCAGGCTGACCGGTGGCGGATGTAAACGTCAGATTTAGCAAAAAAAAAAAAAAAAAAAAAAAAAAAAACAAGTCCAGCGGAATAATATTTTTATTGCGTGCTCCAGATGGGAAGAGTGATTCGGACCGGAATATACCATTTATCAGTTTTTTGTCCCAACCGTTACCGATCTACAGCATGGACAAGAAAATGACATATTTTTGGCGCCAATTCCAATGGGCTAATTGATGAGCAAGGTTAATGCAGGAGCGGATATACTGGTATCTCATAGGTAGGCCCCCGAAGTTTGATAGCTCTACTATAACAGAAACCTGCCCAACAGCGAGCGAGGTTCGGTGGGTTCAGACTTTTTGCAAATTCCAACAAAAATCAAAGGGGGGAAATTGTCTAAAAAATGAATCATCGAGCTAAAAAAATTCTGAGTAGTGCATATGATAGATAGTATCCAAGCGCAACTTATTGATGTCTGCTTAATTTGCGCTAAGGTCGAATGTTTACTCGTAGCGAGGCTTTATAATGTAAATAAGTTTTGTTAAGTGCTGTATCACTAACCTATTTTTCTCGCCAAATCCGACCGGGTTAATGAAGGAGCGAGCTAATGCAGGAGTAGGTACGTCGATATACTTCTGATAATATCCGAAAGTTTGACCGCTCTACTATCAAAGCAACCTGACCAACGGAGAGCTCGTGTTCAGGTGGGTTCAAATTGGCAAATTCCAACAAAAACCAAAAGTTGAAAAATACTTCAAAATATCAAATACGGAGTTACAATTTTGCTGATGAGCGGGTGTGATAGGGGGTATCAACGCCCAACTCTGATGCAATTGCTTAAGTTTCAGAGCAAGGGGTTTACTAGCGGCGACGCGATAGAGCGTAATACGCACTACATGCAGATGAACACAGCCTGCCATAGATATATGGCCAAACTCGAAATTCTTCAATATTCCCGTCAAATTCAAACAGGCTAATGAAGGAGCGAGTGAAATGCGCTAGCAGGTACATCGGTATACAATAGATACATCCTGTAAGTTTGACTGTCGTTGTTTAAAAGCAATCCGTTTAACAGAGAGCTTGCATCGGTGTGGGTCGAGGCTTTCGGCAAATTCCGTGACATGTTCTAACTTTTAAAATAAATGCGCAATGAGTTAATCAGGATTAAGTGCCCGATATTACATGCATTCACATGTTAATAGGAAAATACCACCGGATGACTGTATACACTAGGACATTTATTAATATTAATATAATGCAGGGACAGGTACGTCGGTATACTGTCAGATTGCCCGCAAATTTTGACCGCTCTGCTATAAAAGCAACCTGCCCAACGGAGAGCTCGGTTAGGGATGGTTCACACGTTTTGAAAAATTCCACCGAAACTAAATGGGAGGGGGGTGGAACTCGAATCCAGATAATGCAAAATTGACGAGTGGGTGTGATGGGTAGTATCTATGTGCAACTTTAGGGCGATTTTCTAAGTTTTTGAGCGAACGACAATAGAATGTTGCACGGCCGTAGCATTATATTAATGATATATATCTTAAGACTTTCATGGCTTACAGTGGTATGTAGTATTTCGCTTATGTAGTGTGAGAGTGTTTGTTATAAATTAGCCGCCAGGGTTGTGGCGTATTGCATAATATTGGTATCATTATAACAATCGTAACAAGAGACTAAGGGCAGTAATCGCCACGACAGTTTTAACAATTAAATCCGCATATATCATTAATAATTACCAACAGGTCGAAATTCTGAACTTACAATCCATGTCTATGATCTTTTTCTCATTCATTTCTTTTAATTATTTAATATATAATTGCCATATAATATAAAGATTGTGTTCATTAAAAATTAAATATTCCATGGAAGTATAAAATTTCTGGCATTTCAGAAATTTAAATCCTAGTTTTATCTAAAGTTGTTATTTTCGCGGTGTTGTGCTAATATGAACGAATCGAGGAAAAATAATTATGTGTATAAAACAGTCAAACAATATATGTTATAAAATATGTTATTAATTGTGTTGGTTGTTGCAAACCGAGCATAATCAAGATGGCTATCTGAGCAATTATTGTGAGACGATAAAAACAATGGATTTTAATACATTTGAGAGGGTGAAAATATTATTTTCTTTTTTTTTGTCCCTTTCTGTGCCAAGAACTGCTA
Organism: Siphonodentalium dalli; assembly: GCA_032622095.1. Lineage (NCBI taxonomy): Eukaryota > Metazoa > Mollusca > Scaphopoda > Gadilida > Siphonodentaliidae > Siphonodentalium > Siphonodentalium dalli. The sequence goes on from CP136062.1 coordinate 2,192,974, forward strand.
GAATAATTAATAATTTCATACAACATTACAACCAAAAAATAGCTTATTGTCTTGGCTATATGATAGGAGCTTCAGTTCTAGCATAAAGTTGCGTTAACGTTTAAATTGTATAATATAACATCATACCCCCATATATTATAATGAAGAATAAAGCAGTCACAAATATTCCGCCTAATAAAAACATTAGTTGATGTTGATATACACTGTGATCCACTTAACCAGGGAGTAATCAACTGGATTTAGGCAACAGTGTTAAGAGATATGGTGGTCAGCTTTAACTTGGTTATGAACCCATGACCCAGAACTCATCTCAGCCGAATGTTTCATTGGTCAACATGAATGACATGAAAGTTCTCAAATATAGAACATTATTTACGTTAAATAATTCACTCGAGGCGAGATAAGTTTAGGTAAGTAACTGGTTCGCTATAACGCTCACTCGTTTCTTATCGTCGTCTCTCACTTCTCGTGAATTATTTAACGTAATTCTCGGAACTAATTGATTACTCTATTTATTACACTCCTATATCAATTTTGTTCGTCAAATACGATTAAAACAGCCATAATTAATGCATGAAAGTCCCGATGTGGAGAAAGATCAACTATCGAAAATTCAGTCTAGATCAGTAAGCGACGTAACGTCAATGACGTCATGAGAAATGACATAATTCACTAGTGACATTACCAATTTTAATTAACGGCGTTTCCAATGGAAATCGCGAATAGGAGTGTAATAAATAGAGAGTAATCAATTGGTTTCGATGATTACGTGACATAATTCACGAGGGGAACCGGGACTGGTAAAACCCGAGTGAGCGAGCGAACGATGGTTTTACCAATAGGACCGGCTACCCGGGTGAATTATGTCACGTAATCATCGAAACCAATTGATTATTCTGTTTATTACACACTTTCAACCACTAAAGGTTGCTAATTCTAAAGAGAAGATGTGACAAAATAAGCCCAGATTAGCTGATTCTCCCACTTTGAACCCCAACGCACAGTTGCACGTGCAGTTACGCGGATGGACACATACTTTAAATAATTGTGACGTAACGATACCGATTGACCTCATTATTTTGATTTACTTTGGTGCGATTCATTTTTAAAGTATCGGAAATTACAGGATATTTTCTGTCAAAATTGTGTTTATTCTGACCGAACAATCATGGCACTTGGAACGGGATCTTGTGAAGATTCTGATGGTGTGTGTAAATAATGTTGGTTCATACAGGAAATGTTATGAAATCGTGCTAAAAGTAGAAAACTAAGTTTCGAAGTGACGATATTTTAATTATCGACGTAAACAAACAATCGAAGAGTAACACGTGGAAATTCAGCTCGGAACTGGATAAATTTATTGTTCACATGGAATTTTTTATAGTTCATTTGACTGGAATATGACATCGTCCGGATCATCGGAGTCCATAATAGGTAAGATTCTTCTTCATTTTACCGGTTTATTAACTGCTTCTGCATCATCGTTGGCAGTTCGTTTCTGTTCAACTTCAACCATGTTTGAGCCGTAGAAAGTGAAAATAGTTCCGGCGCAGGGCGGGACTGTCAAAAATCGCGTGCTCTCACCGGTGACGTAATTCATAGGTGTGACATTATCACTTTTAATTCACCAAGAAATCCTTATAAATCACGGCTAAGTGTGTAATAAAGAAAAATTATTTATGGGTAGTTGCCTTTCTAAATGAAAATAATCATTAAATTTCACGAATCAAGTCTACTGCACTTTTGAAAATAATCTGTTTTAAATGTTTCTTGCCATAAAAGTAAAGTAAATGTGATTACAATTTCCAACGGGTCAATGGTTCTTATATATTGCGTCACAATAATCGCTTGTACCAAATTTCACAAAGAAATTCCTGATGACAAATTTTGAGAAAATCCATTTTGAATTACCAGGAAATTTTGGCAAAACGTGCGTCTGAGGGTGTTTGGACAAAGGTTATCAATTTTAGCTATTCGCGAATTTTATACAAGATCATTTGGTGTTAAACAAAATATGTACGATCTTGAGTGTTCCATACAAAGAATTGTTCGGATTTGCCCAAGATCGTGAACATTTGGGAAAATAGTTTGCGCTCCAAAATACACCTATACTAATGATATTCGCTTTTGAATTTGTCCAGGTAACTCGTTGAGTATAAATGTTCTATATCTGAGGTATTTAGTACTGATTTTAGAGCTGAGCATTATTTAAGCAGCCCATCTCCGCAGGATATGATCAATATAGCTAGGTTCAGATGTGGAAGTCACCATTTACCCATTGAGACTAGCACATGGACAGATTCCAGACTTTTGTAACTTTTGGCAGCGGTCACGTTATCCCCAGATTTAGGAATATTGCATTCTGGGGAGGATTGGTCGGAAACATTTTTGGCCGTTTTTTGGAGGTTGCTTGAAGTGTGGACTTCCCTTCTTTTTCTTGGAAAAGGGTTTTCCCAAGAATTGGGCCACATATATCTCCTGGCCGGTCTCATGCAGTCTTATAGCTGTCGGTTGGTACTTGGATGTCCAACCAAAGAGCAGATTGTCAATACACTCAAGCAATCCAAACTGAAGGAACTGCGACGTGTCCTGTGACATCAATTGTTTGAATGCCTCCTATAATAAGGCCGGCTTGTCTCCCTTAGAATCCGCTTTCTTGGTTTCGGCAACCGGATCAGCGGGGTTTTACTCCTCCCGTTGTTTTGACTTGCCATCATTTGCGGAAAAATGACTTATTTTTGGAAATCGTGTGCTATCGCCAGTTTTCTTAGGCTGGCTACTGTCCGATTTCCTTTCGTGTCCGTTCGGATCACTTTAGTCGGTGAGGGCTCGCCCGTCATGTGGAGATTTTTGTCTTTTCCGGCAGCCGTTGCGACAGGATTGAATGCTCTGCGGCTATATTTTTGCTCGGTGTTTTGGGTGTAACTATCCTTGGCCCGGGACAATTCAATAGTCGTATTGGACTGTGGGTTTTCTGAGGCCGGGACTGTCTACAGTACTGGCCTCAGTAGACTGCGCGTTATAGTTTTCTTTTTGAGAAGTAATGGACGACATATTGCTGCAATTAGGCTGCATACTATATTTCATTGACCTGGGATGATTCATTAGTCGTATTGGATTGCGGATTTTCTTACTTTCGTGGACACGGGAGGCTCCAGCGCTGCCGCTGGACGGGGTGCCTGAACCCGGTCTTGAGGGGTTTCCCCTTACTTTAAAAATATTTTATTGTGAATTATTCAATTTACAAAGGGGTTGAGGTACAAGTTACGGAAACTTACATGAGACTCCTCTCCCGATACAAGGTTGATTTACAGTATTTGTTTACAAGATGACAGAGTATTTACATTTGTGGTGTGTTACATAACTGCAAAAAGATAGAAGTTACAATGGTAAGAGTATGAACTGTGAGGTTTTCTGTCGTGTGTTATTGCCCGCCGACTCTCTTGATTCATATGATATGAGGACGGACCGGGCGTCTAATCCTTATACTTATGTTGCTATAATTATATGACGGTATATTATCGGGCAATCAATCCTGATTAAAGCGTGCATGTTGTCGCAGCTATATATAAGACTGAACAATGCCAAATAAGTTTTTGTTTCTTTGAAGGGTTTCATCAGGAATATCTCATAGCAGTTGGTTCCAGTTTGATATTCGTAAATTATGTTGTCCCGATTACAGAAAAGTGTATGTCTCTGTTTCTCGTTTAATTGGTTTCCCCTTCGTGTGTCTTTGTCGACACAGGGCATTCTTTCTGGAACGTGTATGGTTTGGAGCTTGTGATGCGACTCACTCGTATAGATGCCATAGTTCTAGATGAGAAGCTGGTGGCTAATTAGACGGATCCAATTTGCAAACCGCACGGTAATCCGATATGGCTAATTAGCAGAAGCCAATTAGACGATACAGACCCTAAGTGCTGTTGTTCGTTTTTTTCTGAGGATGGCCCTTGGTGCTAAGACACCGTGTTGTCTTACCAAGAAATTCACGAACAAGCATTCGAACATTGAACACTAATTACAAAGTAGGTGCGAGTTGTACAGACGCTCGAATTGTCAGGTTTTCTGTTGCTCAATTATAAACTGCAATTTAAATGGGTCGAACACAATAAATCTAATTTCGATGAAAATGCAGTACATAGAACTAATTTCGTCAGTGTTACTTCGTTTTCTCACGCATAAATTAATACAAATAATATTTTAAATAATATTTTAGTTCCAGAATGTTCTGCTATTGAGCTGAACACTATAGTAAGTGAGCCCCCCCCCCCCCCATGCAACTTTTGCTGCTGTGGGAGAAACCGAAGGTAATATTGACGAAATGCGCACGGACGCGGTGACACGCCCCCAACTTTGGTAACAAATATTCAACATGTGGTTGGAAGTTTCAAGCCTAAGACACCATCAGTTGAAGATTCCGCATCGAAATAGGTTGCAAAAACTGAAATAGGTCTATTGGGCAACGTATTTCAAAGCATTAAAGATTTTAAAAAGTACACCGTTCTAGTATTTAATCATCATTGTTTTGATAAGTAAGCATGCGTGACTTTAGATAAATTGTTATTATACCACGATCGCCTATCTTACTATATAAATAAAGCATTCTGTTTAAATTTTACATTTAATCAACACCAGTCCTGTTTATTATACGTGCCTACTGTTGATTAAACTTCGCAGAGTGGATTAAACTTTCTCCATACAATTTGAACGGAAAAGTGTTTATCCATCGCATTGTAAAGATCGTGGAATAAACTTCGCAGAGTGGATTAAACTTTCTCCATACAATTTGAACGGAAAAAGTGTTTATCCATCGCATTGTAAAGATCGTGGCATAAACAAAATATACGCATAGTGTTTCTGAATAACAAATTTAATCCACTCGTGGGATTGGCGATTTACACCACTCGCTCAAGCTCGTGGTGTAAATCGCCAATCCCACTAGTGGACTAAATTTGTTATTCATCGCATTGCGTATATTTTAATCCACTCTGCGAAGTTTATGCCACGATCTTTACTATGCGTATATTCTATATTTAATACACAGGCGAGCAACTGCTGCTTACCTGATAGCGGATTAACCCATTACCCAACAAAGCGGCCAAAAACGCCCAAATAAAGCTTCAACAGCCTAAAATATCTTCGGTCTGTCTCAATGACACCATACAAATATGGATATCATTGGAACCGGTTCATTGACCACATTGTGATGGTTACAGTTATGCCCTGTGCCAATGCATTCTGTTATATATGCGAGTATAGGTCGCCTCGCATATATAAGAGAATGCATTGGCCTAAAAAAAATCTTTTTTACCATTTTTTCTTACATTCTTTAACAATTTTATAAATTTTTCTTACATTTTTTAACAATTTTTATAATATTTTTCTACATTCTTTGACAATTTTATCATTTTTAATATGTATTAAGCCAATGCATTCTCTTATATATGCGAGGCGACCTATGGTCGACTCGCATATATAAGAGAATGCATTGGCACAGGGCCGTTCTGTTGGGTAAAGGGTTAAGGGTTTCATGCAGATCTGATGATAATTTGAGAGGCGATTGTTGGCAACATGCAACCGATCTCATGAATGAGTTCAGAACGTGGGTTCAATATACTTGTTGCTAAAGCAATAAGAACACCAAAGTAACCCTTCCGGTCACCTTGCATCAACCCTTAATCCATCGATATCTTACTTTCAAATAGGCACGACCTTGCATTAGCTTGGGCTTAAGATGTTTACCGTGCGGTCGATAGTCCATAGAATAAATCAAGGGGTACCAGGTATTTACTCGCGCCGACGACATCTGCGGTATCACTTGTGTAAGGAAGGTGTAAATTTGTACAGGCTAACACAGTCACATTCAGTATTATGAATCTGCCAACTTTCACTGTTTTGTTGGCAACTATATGCCATGCTAAATGCAGAAAGTTTATGATAGTTGATGATTTATCACCGGTCGGGTGTGCATCATTCCCAACACGCGTTGAGACGGCGCACTCAGAGATTCAGTGCGCTGGGCTGTGCGAGGGTTCCTGCAAAGAGTTCTCTTACGACGAGGAGAAACGCGAGTGTTCCTTGACAGATGGCACTCTTGAACTCATTGCGACATCCCGGAAAGTGTTCAAGAGTTTTGAAGGTAAGCTAAGCTTATAATCACAAGATAAGATAAGATAAGATAAGATAAGACAAGATAAGACAAGATAAGACAAGATAAGACAAGATAAGACAAGATACGACAAGATAAGACAAGATACGACAAGATAAGACAAGATAAGACAAGATAAGACAAGATAAGACAAGATAAGACACGATAAGACAAGATAAGACAAGATAAGACAAGGTAAGACAAGATAAGACAAGATAAGACAAGATAAGACAAGTTGAATTGGCAAAACATCCGTATAAGGGCAGTATATATCCATGTTAACCCTCTCTAACTAAATTAATTATTCAACTTAGTTATAAAGGTGTTCATTGGAAAGTCCGATTATTAATTTGGAGGAGTGCAAGACAAATCAGCTGTCAGACAAAAAGATAATACAAGACGTGTAGTGCTGAAGCCTGAATGATTCATATATTCATATTCATTGATGGGAAATGTTCAGATTAGGGCCGTTCGATTTATGTGCCGCCTCTCTGGTCGACAAGGCCGTCTATCTGACTAAACGATGTTTTTTCTTTTATTGAGAGGGTCCTATGTTTGTGTACATGTAGGACACAATGAGAAGATACAGGGATGCATGCCAGATATTGCATTTACGCTGTACTGTGGTCATAGCCTGACCGCACATATGATCACCGACAGAAGAAATTCCATTTAATGTTCGAATCCCCATATCACATTATATAAAATATATGCCATATTATACACAATTTGAAAGATGAAGCTCCATAACAAGGTATCCGGTGTAATAAACTGTGAACATGTTTTTTTTTTGTTGATGTACCGACGTGTTTTCTGTGCATAAGTGTCATCTGAACTGTACTGCAAATAACTCTATATCTGAGTTTGAATTCTTTTGCATTCTGGGAGCGAAACGGGGGAAATGTTTCTGTGATTTCAGCTATTTTCTATTACTCCACGAGCACCTTCTGTGACACAGATGTTCCAAATTGTGATGAATTGTAGTATTTTAATCATATTTTATGTCATATATTATTATTAAAATCTTATATCAAGGCACTATAAAAATAATCGGTGACTCGAAAATTAAGTGGGCCTTTAAGATCGAAAAATAGGAATTACAAAGCAAGTGGGTGTGAGTTTTTCACGTCCACTGCATGCGCACTTGGAAGGACCATTTCTATTGTAAACAATATTTTATTTCTCAAGTAAGCACATTATACATTTTTAACATACAAAATAAGACATAATAGAATGGATCTGGCAGTAAGCCTAGGATTATTCGTGGCCATTTCCGCGAAATAAATATTGCTTCATGATTAGTTTTTGGTCTCGAATAATGAATTGTCCGGCCCATACACACCCGCGAGCATATCCGAGGCTGATCTCTGAAGGTCCACCCCCTCCCCGCACTACATATTTTCCTATGTGAATGGGAGAGCACTCTTATTTGTTTCCATTACTCTTTAGATGTTATATGTATTATCAGTTAATGGTGGTGCTCAGTGAAATCGTTTGGTTCTATCTATGAACTTTTTGTAGTGAAATGAAAATAACTGCATTTTCACTGTACGTTATTACATATCTCATCAGCCCATTCTATTATGCCACATATTTCACGTTCCTGGCGACACTTATGGAAGATGGGTTCCTTAAAACACAATGCCACTCAAATTACCTAAAACATCATTACATATATAAATAATAAACAAAAACCGGTAGATTTCTGACTGTGCAGCAAAAATGACAACGCCGCCTATTGTTTACAAATTTGCCACAAACCGTCGACAGAAAACGGATACATTTCATTAAAGGCCCACTTAATTTTCGAACCCCCAGACCATATTATATACCATTGAAAGACGAACCCCTAGACCATATTATATACCATTGAAAGACGAAGCACCAGAACATTGTATTTTCAACTTATTCGATGTAACAAACTGTGAACATGTTGTTTTTTTTTAGATAAAAATGTATATTCTGTTTTCAAGTTTCTGCACAAAGTAAATTATTTTCAATGGAAGTGGAATAACTGTATATATTTAGACATAGAGTTATTCCTCTTCCATTGAAAATAAACTTTAGTTTGAATTATGTTGCATTCTGGGAGTCATAACGGGGGGATTGATTTTATGATTTAAGCTATTGTCTATTACTCTATTGGTACCTTTTGAGACACAGACGTTCCACATGGTGATGAATTATAGTATTTTAATAACATTTTATGGCATAGATTGTTATTAAAACAGTATATAAAGGTACTATAAAAAAAATAATCCGTGAATCGAAAATTAAGTGGGCTTTAATTAAAACGAGTTTTGTACATGGCTGCTCATAATTGGAATTGTATTTTTAAGGCATTTATCTCTGACATTGATCGTCAGAGATATGAAAAATGTAACATGGATCAGAGAAACAGAGCTTTCGAACTGGCAATGGACGCGAAAAGGACACACCACTCGCCTTGTGAAAATTTTGTTTTTACTTGGAAGATATTTCTGTTTCTCTGGACCATGTCTATGATCCGGTGATAATCACAACACAAGGAGAATGCGTAATAAGTATATATTCTTACATGCCCATTCTCTTTTTATCTCGTGAAACACTCGCAGCCTCTCGGGGAAAAACAAAGTTTTACCATAAGAGCCTTGTATGCCAGAGAGGCGGCCGTGTGTTCAATGACTATTATTAATTGTGCGATGGTCAACGCGTGTCGAGAATAATATGCGGGTCATACAGGATCATATAACAAATTGAATTCCATATATTTGGAATATTGTTGGATAAGATTTTAACAAGTTGTTTTTGGGTCATGCTTTCGTAGTCTGGGAAATGTGTCTTCATAAGGTTCAGAGGTTACCGAGCTCAAGATATGGTGTGCGACAAGCGCTGTATTCTTTAAAAAAGTTCTTTTCGTCTGCTATATGGAGTCATCGGAACAAAATATACATAGTACGTTGGTGGTTGCGTAACATGCGCACTATGTATGGCGTCCTTTTTTCAATAGCCAAATTAAGATTGCTTATTCGCAGTCTAGTGAGAATGACATAATACACTGACATGGAATTTGTATTGGCCGTTGGGAAATTATTACAACAGAAGTTTTTGCATAAATCCAGACAAGAATTTTAAGACATTCTCTGGATCTAATCTGCGAAAAACCCTTGAATTTCCCATAAAATCTTCATTGCATAATTATATCGAGGATCTCTAATGAGTCACAATTCTATACGATATTTATTAACCGATTGCACTACATTCGATTCGAACTTAGTGAATGGACAAGGTTAATAAATTTGAGATCCATTTGATCACATAATCACATTTTAGCAAGTAAAAACGATCTCGAAACGGCTGGGGTTAAAATAATTAATATTTATTTCCTTATCGCAACCAAAGAGGAAGTAAAGACACCTTTTAGACAAAATAGAGTTCCATTTTAAATGTGTCTTTTCATGTTGACAAAATTGTTCGACCACCCTTATCGCCCATGGTTATATCTCACAGTCAACGCTAACTAACCAAACACAAATTGATTAACATAATTATATTCTAATTAACATAATAAAGTCCGGCATTTGCATCGATACCATTGCGATAAGCTCTGCCTCCTTAGTCACTGCGCGTACCGATAATACATGGGTGTCTTGCTAAAAAGATATGAGGCCGGATTTAGGGGCTAATTATGTGATAACTATACTCAATCGGGGGTTCTCGATAATCGTATAACCCAAAATATCACACGAATCCCCTATTATATCATTAAAAAACCCATTATATATCTCCTTATCTATCACTATAGTTATGAATAGGCGCGTATTTCCCGGGATCGCACCAACAAAATGACAGCGCGGATTAATAATATTTTGAAAAGCCGCGCATGACACCAACACCAGACCACGCACAATGACTGTTTTATTCAATAATGTTAAATTCTTGTCCAACTTCGTTGCACTAACGAAAATTAGATACAAAACCACAGAGGACTATATTTTCCGTCGCCAGCCAGAGCGCGCAATACTTTGTATTCGGTTGTGAAACACTTCAACCATCGCCGTAAATGTATGCATTTTGCAGCTTCTTTTAAGGAGTTTGATTTGTTTAAAAGACATACAGCTCTAGTTTTTTTCATTTGATATACAAGATCTTCAACTCGTTATGTTGGGATATGAGATTTTATGAAACGAGTTTGATAAATTTGATTCACAACGTTGTGAATCACATTTATCAAACTCGTGTCATAAAATCTTATATCACAACATAACGAGTTGGAGATCCTCTATATAGAAAGTACTATCGACTGGATAGGGGAGATTTGGGGAGGGAGGTTTGAGGATGGAGATTTGGGGGAGGGAGTTTTGGGGAAAGGAGGTTTGGGGAGGGAGGTTTGGGCCGCTCTTTAAAATCACGTGTTCGGTTAAAAACCCTCTTTAAAAACGCTCTTTAAAACATGTTTTTATGTATTGTATTTATGAATATATATCTCCATTATTTAGGCAATATAATCCTTTCAAAATGAAGTATATTTAATAGTGACTAGTTGGCTCCAGTTGTCCTCCTCTCGATTAACCCTTTACCCAACAGAAGGGCCCTGTGCCAATGCATTCTCTTATATATGCGAGTCGACCATAGGTCGCCTTGTATATATAAGAGAATGCATTGGCTTAACACATTAAAAATTATAAAATTGTTAAAGAATGTAAGAAAAAATGGTAAAAAGTGTTTTTTTAGGCCAATGCATTCTTTTATATATGCGAGGCGACCTATGGTCGACTCGCATATATACGAGAATGCATTGGCACAGGGCATAACTGTAACTATCACAATGTGGTCAAGGAGCCGGTTCCAATTATATCCATATTTGTATGGTTCTATTGAGACAGACCGAAGATATTTTAGGCTGTTGAAGCTTTATTTGGCCGGTTTTGGCCGTTTTGTTGGGTAAAGGGTTAAATCAGGACACTCATTTTATATACAATCCTAACATCGCTTGTCACCTGTTATTCAGATTGAATATCAATAGCTATATAATCGTGAATTCCGATTAGATATTGTTTTATATATTTTTACAACTGACCCTTGGCGTATTGGCTATCCGCAGAGTGTCATGCAATAGGCGTTGTTTATCTCAGGTGACTAATAATTACCTAATTCTTCACACGATTTTCCTGCATGTCATGTTTGTCACCCGTCATTTTTGACGGGCAATCCCCTAGTAATATAGTAATTTACAAAACAGTAGTTTGCCCTCGTGTGTCCTTATATATAAACTTGGCATATACCATACAACAATACAATTAGCTTTAATAAACCGGCGGTGTCATGTTTCCACAAATAAAATTTCACCGATGTGACAAATTGTTCTTTTTCCGAAACTTCTTTCACCGACAACGAAGTGAGTCAGGAAAAACCACTTTAAAATATGGAATCCGAAGACATACATGCGTTACCTCCGGGTTCGATGTTAGACCTCGTCGTGTTTGGAAATACAATTTAAAGGTACTCAATCAGAAGCTCTTAAATTACTATTTCTTTGTCTTCGGGGGTAAACAATATTTGATTCGAGTCGAGGAACCCACCCATCAAAGCTCAGAGCGATCAGATATCGATTTTTTGAAGTTTGTTATTTCTCGAGAAGTGTAATAATATGTGGCCCAGAAACACGTGGTCAAGCGGAGGGTCTCGGACAAAATTGCGGATGACGTGATGCTTTAGTGATATTACGGCCATATTTTGTTGAACATGGTTTTGGAAATTTTGTACCATAGTTGACAGTGGTTAGCATTATTTTGTTGCAATAAATCGATTCTGAAAACTAAAGCGTATTTTAAAGAAATGTTGTTTTTGTTGTATCTTGATGGCATGGGGACCGTCTGATTGGATTGAGTACCTTTAAGGATTTAGACATAACATTTGGACAACTTCTTTTCTTTAAATAATTTTCGAATTTTTAAATTTAAATTTAGGTATGCATTGCTCGAATGTGATACGCAGAATGCCATTTCGATACACCCACAATCTTTAAAAATACTTCTTCAAAATTAATGTCTCCGTTATTTAGTCAATATTAATCCTCGATTAATCCTAAAATCAATTTTAAAGACATATTATGAACTTGTTCGGGTGCCTGAAACTGACAAGTTAGTATTCAGACGCTATATGCCACCTGGGGGATGTAGAATTCTACTAACATCGCCGAAAATATCAAGCAAATCGACCATACCACTCCATAGAAAACATTGTCCAAACTACGCGCAATTTCGGGACGCAACTATCTGCAATAAACTAACGAAAACAATTTCACCAGGGGCCTGTACTATAGATTTCCAATAGCCGTGTTTGAACACGTGGACAACGTGTCGAATACTATGGATACGGTAATTTACAAGTGTGTGCGATTCCCCGTCATTTACAAAAGCAGACAAAATCCAGTACTATGGATCTCCGTTTGCTGCGCGTGGAGGCGAACGCTTGTTAATGGATAAAAGGAACTAACTCTAATATTATACATTAATGGGTATAGTAATGCCTATATATATTTGAGTCAGTTGGCGAGTGGTTTAGTTGATGTATAAAGTCAATGCTATGATAGGCAATGGGGAACATGAAAACTACTTGCGAGCACCATAATCCCAATGGCACAAGCATCGCGAAAATACACAAACGCTTACAACATTTTACGCTGAACACGAGTACAAAATATCATCAGCGAAAACGCTCTTTATAAGAGATAGATGATTTATTGACCTACATCATAGAAGACAATATATATATATATATATATATATATATATATATATATATATAACTTTTAATTGACTTTCCTTGTATTTACATGTACGTGGTTCATGGTCAAATCTATTTAACGATGTATATACGAACACAAAGGGATAGAGACGGATAGAGTGATCACAAATAAACCCCATCGACAGAAAAACCTACATGGTGATTATATAGTGTCAGATTGAGCAGGGAAACTTTTAACTGGATGTCGTATATATATACATACGATTTCGATACATGTACAATGTAATTGAAAACAAACTGAATTGCCGGATATAATAGACTGATAAAAATATTTCCAAGTTAAAGGATGAAAATATATATTTCAAGTATATTTTCCAAAGGGTCGGTGTAACTTTTTGTTTAAGGAGAAACTTAGATTTAACAACCAAAATTACACTGAATGTAGGAAAACAGCATACTAGTGGTATAAAGTCTAATTTGCTGGAAAATTTAGCCATTGTAATGATTACAACCTATTCTCCAGTCTTAATTTTCAAATTCAGTGCCATTTTCTACCACGGTAACGTTCACGTATAAGGTCTCCGCTGCCCGAGTGCACCTCCTCCCTGAACCAGATATTATTTCCGAGTCCGGAAAACTATATTTGCACCCCTTTCGGTTGAAAATCTGCAATGGTTACTCAAGATTTCCAACTGTTAGAAATCCCCAACCCAACAACTCCAACCGATCGAAACTTCTCAACTAATTGCCAATTATCTCCATAAATCAATCATCACGAACTTTGGGACGAAGATTATGGTGATGCGCCAACACCCATCGACACGTCCCTGCATGAAATTCCCAATTGTTGAGTATTTTGGTTAGAATCGCCCCTGTCACAACATAATTTATGTGGAAACCCTTATTTATCAAAGCCAATTTGTCTCTGTTTATGAACCCCATCTCAAAAATATATCTATCTACGCCCATGCGTAATTTGAACATATCATCCCAATATGACTACGATTTTATTGACACCGTGAAACATCGCACATCGACAAAGGGTTAATACATGAGTGCGCAATACACCAAGCGATAATCCGATATATCGACATTCGCACGCGTTTCATTGCGGTGACAGCCACTAACTCAGCCTCGTATACTTGTAATTTTAACACCGTGTTCTACCCGATTTGTGTTATTTCTGTACTATGGAACTCCCTAAGTTGGTAATTTATCAGCCCGTCAAGCGAGTTCTTGTTTTTCCCCAAGATAGACAATTCGAGTACTATAGAATAACAAAAAGATGCACCGTTGGGACACTCCATTCACCCCAAAAACCGAGCAGCTTGCTGCTGAAATGAATCCCAGTTACAGAATGGCTCTCCGAGAATATTATATAAGTCAGTTCACAACGATGTATGGTGTGAAAAAGTGTAATCGCCTATTGTTAAATTCCAATATATACAATGCAAGGAATTTACAAGAATACAATTGCTCGAGTACTATAGAACACAAGTCTCGCTTTACAAGGCTAGGAAAATACCGAGGAACGTTGTCCACGTGTTCAAACACGGCTATTGGAAATCTATAGTACAGGGGCCTGGAGAGTCACTGTATTTAATTAATATATAAGAATGACGGTGTGAGTTCGCGACCTGAGTTCCAACTTGTCCGATGTGACATACTGGTACGAAACGTCCGTTCTATACTCACTAGGACCGAACTTTCAAGCTCTACCCGATGCGCTTACACCTGGTGCTGTAACTTGATTCTACGAAGAGTAAAATACAATTCCTGTTTGTCCGTTGTGCTCGAAAGTAGTATGAATTCAATTCCAATATGTCTCATTTATCCAACGCAGTTATAATTGTCGTTTCTGTTTTGTCCTTACGCACTTTTTTGCCCATAATCAAGTTCCGGGTTGTTCCATGTGTTGAAAAATCGAAATTTACCGACTTGGGACCATATGGAACCGAATTATATGACACGCGTTTAAAGAACTGAATGTTTTTGCCATACTAATTTAGTTCAAATTTGTTCCATCCGTTGATTCTACGTCATTTATGTCACTTGGAATAAATGAGGTCCAAATAACTACACGTTACGACACATCGGACAAAGTGGAACTGGTTGGTTAATTTAGATTTTGAACAGTTTGTGAGATACTGGATTTTAGCAACCCCTCCCCAAACACGTTTTTGGTCGAAAATTACATATTTTTGTTAACAACTGTACAAACATTTTCTAATTGATCTTAATGGGGCCCAACAAAAATCTTGTACTGAGCGTGTTGTCCAGAAATACCGTTTAATTGATTACAGATGTGTTCAGGTTTCCAGACCCCCAGTTACAACAACAACATATTTTATCGATAACAGGTAATTCTGCATGGATTAACGTCGATTGTATAATATCAGAAATATTTGTTATAAACAACACATGACCAACTATATAATTTATATGGCTCAGTAGTTATCTCGACATCACATGTATACACGAATTTGACAGAAATTGTGAACGGTTTGCCCATATTGGATTTTAGCAGCAACCGCTCCCCGAACACGTTTTATTTATGATAACGACAACTTTTCTAAATGATTCTAATTGGGACCAAATCATGATTCATATGATGAAAACCGGACCCGTAGACACAGCAAGCGTGGCTAAAGGTGTCAAAGGCTTCCAAATCACCAGTTACAACAACAACACATGCTGTTTATAACATGTAATTTTATATTAATATATAGCGACTTTGTAGAACTAAAGTATTTGTTCTAAATGACATATAATATAAACTAACATATACAAAACAAAATCATTGTTGCTGCAATAGTGATTGTTAGAGCTCCTCTAAATCGACCAAAATATAGAAACAATGGATAATGTATTGTATATCTCATAAATTATTCAGATCAAGGTGGCAAGCGTTAGTACATATATGTTCTATGGTTTGATGTCCCCCTACACTTTGAGAGGTCTTGAACACACCACAAACTGAAAGAATATGAGTTCAATATTAACTGAGGGTTTGTACAAAGGATATATAGTTATATAAGGAAATACACAATGTTTATGGATGGGTTGGTTCCCGAAATAGTGTGGCACTATAAACAACGCGGCTGCATGGCAAATATGAAAGACGAATTTTCTATTTTTCGAGAAAAGTCCTAGGACCATAAATAATGGTGTGATGTTTCTATTTTGCCACAACGACAGAGAGGTGACGTTTTAAAGTGATTACTCAATAGGCCATAGTTAAAACTACTGCATTTCAAATCTTAAGCGAGAATGGAGTACTCAGCTCACAACTGTCACAAAAAATGCAATCTCGAACTGGGACCACCCCTACTGTGAAGTAGATTATTGAGGAACAAGTATTAACAGAGAGGTATATTCCCCGTCCTGTTTGTTCAATGTCATAACGAGACAAAATGTGTGAAGAGCGAATTTACTATCAACATATTTGGTTGTCTGTGGGCATGGGCGTAACTGGCTAGGGTTCGATGGGGTTCGGACGAACCCGCCCTGGGAAGGACAATGCTCTATTGTCCTGTCCGACCATGCACTGTCTACAATATGCACGTTCTCCAAACATAAATGACATTGAGTGTTACCAAAATTACATTAATATCTACCATATTCGAAAAGGGTAGCAAATAATAATGGCTGTTTATGGCGCTTATCCTTGTTCTAAGAAGCTTTTAAACATTACACTATTGTCCCAGTCATATTGTACAAGCCAACCAATGAACCGGCTGCAACCATTATATTCATGTACATGCGCTGCTCTAGTTTGATCAGAACGAGATCTGATACTCACCAGTATGACAATCTGAGTGGTACTGGTACTGGTTTAACGCATGAATGTATGAAGTCGGCACAGTACGAGCGGCCTTTAACGTCGCTCAAATCTGCCAAGCCTCTGTTGTGTGAAAGCTCACAATAAACCACCGGCGGGCTGCGAATCACTCGACCAGCGTGTTCTAGTGGGGGGGCATGTCTCTATTCCGAAGGTTCGCTGTTCCGAAGGTTCGCTATTCCGAAGGTATACTATTCCGAAGGTTCGCTATTCCAAAGGTTCCGTTCTCTATTCCGAAGGTTCGCTATTCCGAAGGTTTTTGTTATTTTAAAGGTTAATTCTATATTCTAAGGTATTGAGAGGGTTCTTTATCACGAAGACTCTTTTTATGAAGGAAATAACTTAAAACATAAAAACAATATATGTGATTTTTGTTTTGTTTTCGCTGGTTTCCTTGAGATTTAATGTCATTACGTATGACGTTATTTCTCAATAGATAGTCACGTCACGCATTCCACACAATTGCTGTTTCCATACGATTTAATGACATTACGTGCGACGTTATATCTCAATAAGCTTAGAGGCAAGAATACGCCAGCTACAGGCGGATTATAACAGTGGAGCTATAACGCTTAATGAATTCATACTGCGTGGCAGAACATCGCTGAATAGAAGGGTATGAGATGAACCTAAATGCAATTGAGACTTTGTATTGACTTTAAAGGCCCACTTAATTTTCGAGTAACCGATTATTTTTTTACAGTGCCTTTGTATACGGTTTTAATAACAATCTACGTCATAAAATATGATTAATAAACTATATAATTTATCACTATTTGAAACGTCTGTGTCTCAGAAGATGCCCATAGATAACTCTATCTTTAAAATATAGAGTTATTCCCCCTCCAGAAAATAATACACTTTGCGCAACAAAACCAGACGAAACTTAAGCACAAGAACACATCGGCAACTCAACACAGACAACATGTTCACAGTTTATTGTACCGGATAAGTTGATAATACATTGTTAGAGAGCTTCCTATTTCAAATGGTATATAATATGGCATATCTATATCTATATTTGCGAATGTCGGTCTGTCTGTGTTCTATAGAAATGCACAGGGGACCATCTAGATGATACCAATGGGGTCTACTAGGGGTAACTTTTTACGAGAAAGATAACGGTGTGGGTTAGAATTTTTTAAAGTGACGCCGTTGTTGTCAGGGGCAGAAAATGGGGAGGGGCAGAATATATATAATCATCCCCATGATATGAAGAATCTAATGGTGTGGTTTAAATATGTCGAAAGTGGCGTCGTTCGAGTCAGGGATGTACGGAAGGGAGAGGGGCACCAAATTTGATAAAACTAATTTTAGCGCCGATTTCCACCAAATTGATACATATTCTTCTTCGTGATACAGGGAATCTAATTGTGCGATTTAACAACGTTAAATTGTTGTCGTTTGGGCGAGAGATTGGGGGTGGGCACTAAATTTGATAATAATGGGTTTAGTCGCCGATTGCCACCACACTTATACAAAATCATCCCCATGGTATGAGGAGTCTAATTTTGTGGCTTAAATCTGTCAAATATGGCCTCATTCGAGTCAGTGTGCACTGAAAGGGAGAGGGGCACCAAAATTGATACCCAATATTTTTAGCGCCTATTTCCACCAAATTGACACACGTTCTTATCCATGATACGAGTGGGCACCAAATTTGATAAAAATTTGTTTAGTCGGCGATTAGCACCAAACTTATAAATAATCATCTCCATGATATCACGAGTGTAATTGTGTGGTTCAAGGATGTCACAAGTGGGGCCATTCGAGTCAGTGGTGTATAGAGGTGAGAGGGACACAAAAAAATTATAACAATATCTTTAGCGCCGATTTCCACCGGATTGATATATATTCTTCTCCTTGATACGAGGAATCTTATCGTGTTGTTTAGATACAACAAATGGGTGCTCTCTGGGTGAGGGATATGGGGACCTTAAATTTGATACGAATTTGTATACTCGCCAGTTTTCACCAATTATATATATATGCGTCTCTAATCTCTAATGAGTCTAAGTGTGTGGTTTATCGGTGACAAAAGTGGCGCCGCTTGAGTCCGAAATAGGGACGGGAGGACCACCAAAACTGATTTTTAGTACCAATTACCATCAAATTCAGACATGTTCTTCTCAAATGATACGAGAAATCAAATCGTGCTGTCTTTCTGTCTGTATGTATGCGTTCTATATATAACTTAACGGGGTACAACCGAGATGGCACCAAGGCGTTCTAAGAGGGTAACTTTTTACGAGGAAGATAATGGTGCAGGTTACAATTTTCTAATGTAACGCTGTTTGTGTCAGCGGAAGAAAAGGGGGAGGTCGGAAAAATAAAAAAAATATTGTGAAATAGTTCTATCGCCGATTTCCACCAAACGCATACATAATCACCTCCGCGATATGGCGCTGTTCGAGTCAGCGTTGCAGGGGGCATCAACAATTAATTTAATAAACTATTTTTAGCGCAGATTTCCACAAAATTGATATATTATTCTTCTCTATGATATCGTGTGATTTAAAGACGCCAAATTGCTGCAGTTTGGGTGAGAGATGGGGGGGGGGGTCATAACTATTCTAAGAATTTGTTTAGTTGCTGATTACCACCACACCTATATATAATCATCTCCAATATATCATGCATCCATGAGTCTAATGGACGTGGTTTAAATATTTCAAAAGTCGTTAAATTCATGCATGAGGATGGCAGTTGCACCAAAGCTGATACAAATATATTTAGCACTAATTTCCACCAAATTCATACACGTTCATCTCTAATGATACGATTAATTAAATCACATTTGGCGTCGTTTTGGGTCACGGATGGCGAGAGGATATGCACTATCATTGATAAGATTGCTATTCGCCGATATCCACATATATAAGTTTATATATAGTCACCCAGGCCATCTCCATATCATTTTAAGGAGTTTTGAGCGTTACAATTTCACAATCTCGACAAATAGTGACCCAATTAAGTCACCTGAACAATTTTATCTTCTCAACTGTCATATTTAGATGGGGATGGCAATGAGCTAGCAAAAAAAGATACATAGAAGAAGCATTAAACGTATATTTATCATTCTATTTAAGAGATACATATATTCTTGCAAATTGAGAGACATCGAACCGTCAGAGGATTGCATATATATGATAACACAATTGAGTCTGTTCCATTCAATATAGTTTCCACAAAAAAGTTATAATTTGTCAAGAGATATGGAAATGTATCGAAAGCTTGTTCAAAAATAGTGGTCACAGTGTGCAGTCAAATATATTTTCTTCTTATATAAAAGCAAACGCAGTCAGTAGCACATGACTTTTCAGGATCCTCCAATACTGACATCTGACAAGGGCATCTGACAGCGGAATTTTTAGAACCGACTCATCGACTGACATAAACAACTCAAAATCTCGCTCTGTGTCTGGCACATGTATCTGATATACTTGCGCAGCAACATTTCTTTTGAACTGAGAATATTTAGCCAATATAAAGCACCATGAACAGAGGAGCACCTGTACATTTCTTTAAAACATCTGTATCTTCATGGAGATATGTTAGCCAAGTGTCCTCAAGATCTTAGTCCAACCCACTAGATTGATTGATACATCTATATGTAAAACCCAATTGTCGTCTTTTATTTTTGCGAACTAATGTGTTTATGGTGTTCATGTATCATATAATAACGTCTGAAGTATACGCAGTTGTAATAAATAAATACTTCATTATTGGTGGTACGGATTACTCGCGATAAACCAAATGACAATCGACAAGGTGAGCCACTACTTATATTCCATGACTGTAAAAATCATGTTATGTGATGCTATTTGAATATATAACTTATGAGAATACGTGTAACACTTTGAGCAAGAGTATTCTCTATTCCCAACAAATATCCACAGCATGCAGAGGGTTTCACATCACTTTAACCTGGGCAACGCCGGGTAACCCTGCATGCTATTAGTCTATATATCTGCTCTGGGGGTTCGAAAATTAAGTGAGCATTTAATGTTGATGTTTCTTTCAAATACAGATTGCCAGTTCGGACAGACTGTATCTCTGACGTGTAGTTTATTTCAGTCATGCATGCAGTCATCGTGTTTTCAACTTTCCATAATAAACGATAAACTGATACTGTCTTCTTGCTATTAATAACCGACATCTGGGAATTAGCATGGGGTGTATAAATGCACTATATTTGAATACTAGCGTAACAGTATTTTTCATTCCTCGTTTGGTTTTTGTGGGGGGGGGGGGTGTTGCAAATTTTGATTCATTTCTGTTTAAATACACCCAGAATAGAAAACCTTCGGAATAGCGAACATTCGGAATAGCGAACATTCGGAATAATGAACCTTCGGAATAGCGAACCTTCGGAATAATGAACCTTCGGAATAATGAACCTTCGGAATGGAGAACCCTACCCGTTCTAGTGACACATTTTCGATTTACAGAAGAGACAAAAAATCCAAGTTCGAAGCTGTTGGAGTCTACTCTTATGACGCCTCCGCTTAGTAGGGACTCGCGCCGAAGAGTCGGTAGCCGTCCAGAACCTTTCGTACTGAACTGTTGGATAAAAATAAACCAAGTTATAACCAGTTGGGGGTCTACTCTTATGACGTTTGCGCTTAGTAGGGGTCGCGCTATTTTAAATATTATGTTTGGTTCTCGAACTAAAGAATCGGCAGGGTCCAGAACCTTTCGAACTGAATTAATGGACACAATATTATCCCAGTTCGATACAGTTGGAGTCTACCCCAATGACGCTTACACTTAGTAGGGAATCCCGCGATTTTAAATATTTTGTTTGGTTCTCGAACTGAGTAATCAGCAGGCGTCCAGAAACGTTCGTACTGAGCTAATGGCGCTAATCCACTTAGACAATACTTGCATAGTATATCCATATGTCGTACACGAACCACCCGTGCAGTGGTTCGATTACAGCTTATATGGAAGAGAAATTAAAGTTAATGATTCATAACGTTCGTCATCAAGAAGGCTGAACGTTTTGTTGTGTGATATGAGTCCGTCACCATGCAGGTCATGCGAGGTGTTGTGCTGTAATCGCCCCATCCAATGTACTCCCTGCATCAATTATGGCGTTGCAATCTACTGACGAACCCGCCTTAGGAAAAAACGTCTGTGGGTTAATTAATATCAACGTATACGGCAATCGTTTTGCGATATTCTTTTAGCGGTATATTATCCCTACCGTCTCCGAAAAATTTATCAAAAAGTTCCCAAATAGAACCATTTTTATCGGAGTTATTAATAGACCGCCAACATCTTGGAATTTGCGTAATTTTCTGCAATTTTCTCGATCAAATAAATGTGGGGGAGGGATTTCAAAAAGTTTTGTGATAGTCTTGTAGATGGGTCTGTCCCCGTTACATTGTTACGTTGTCTTACATTTTGATTATATGTTGTAGATATTTGACTATATAGGTATGTGATCAGTATGTATTTCATCCCGGTTGACACCCCCTTGTTGTCAGTATCCGATTAGGTGTAAACATGCATACATGTAGTGGTGTTTGAATACATGTTCATCGGAGTAATTCGTCTCGTAAAACGTCAATGAGGGGTGGCGACCTATAGCGGCCACATGTTACGTGCCACTCGTCGTTCTAACAGTACTGCATAGTATACAGTTTACATGAATGTTCGACAGTTCGAGAGTCGCGCATACTATATAACTTCAGTTGCAATTTTACTTAGTTGGAATACAAATTTCGACCACTGTCTCCAGATCGAAGGATGTACTGCTTTGGGTCGAAATCAATGTAGTACGCCCTGTCACTATAACTCCCGTCCATATTGGATGCACCGGGTCCGGTTTCGTGGTTTTACTGCCACATGTCAAAGTTCTGGAGTAGCATATCCATATATGGAAGTCATGAATGTTCAAAAGCTCCGTATATGCATGAAATGGTTCCACAGAAGTTTCACCAATAGCTGTAGCACTAAAACCACGGAACCGGTGCTGATTAATCTCGGAAACTGCGGAACCTGACCAGGTGGAAACTGTCGCCATATGGCCGCGATTTGGTGACTGGGCGTATTAAAGCCAGCCTTAGAAATGAAGTAAAAAGAATCCAAGTCTTCCAAGTGAATACTGATTGAAAAATATCTGTATATGGGACAATATGACCATAATATATGTCTGATTGTCATTTTATATTATCTCAATAATGTATATATATTCAGTTACAATATGTTCTATGCGTCACTTAGAAAAGTATAACCCTGAAAAATACTTTAAAAGCACATATGTTTAAAAAAAAGCCATGTGTCAGTTTGGTTCCACATTGTTCCAAGTGCGAAAATTCCTACCCCACAGTCACAATCTTGTAAATAGACGAAACACCGTCAACTCAGCAACAGTGGCAGTAACACTGCGCGAAAGAATATATATTTATCTACATGCTGGTAGAAGCGTGACCTTTGAATTCCCTCTGGTGTGGTAGCATTTGCTTTCCAAACTTTAAAAATCGATTATCTTGAAAACATAAAAAATGCACATAGGACAAGATGGAACTCAGGTCGCGAGTTGTCAAATTGGATATAATATTTGTAAAAAAAATAACTACTTTGAGTAAGATTATTCTGCGTTTAAATTTGACCACCCTACCGTGTTATCACATCATTTTAATATATCTTGATTTAATACAGTGGTACTGAACGTGTGTCCCTGTGGTTGGGATTATATTAACCCTTTACCCAACAAAACGGCCAAAAACGTCCAAATAAAGCTTCAACAGCCTAAAATATCTTCGGTCTGTCTCAATAAAACCATACAAATATAGATATCATTGGAACCGGTTCATTGACTACATTGTGATGGTTACAGTTATGCCCTGTGCCAATGCATTCTCTTATATATGCGAGTCGACCATAGGTCGCCTCGCATATATAAGAGAATGCATTGGCCTAATTCTTTAACAATTTTATAATTTTGTTCTACATTCTTTGACAATTTTATCATTTTTAATATGTGTTAAGCCAATGCATTCTCTTATAGGTCGACTCGCATATATAAGAGAATGCATTGGCACAGGGCCGTTCTGTTGGGTAAAGGGTTAAACAATATCTATTCACCCCTCCGATTGATTAAGTATATTTATTTATATGTAATCCCATAAGAATGACCTGATTGTACACATGTGCATCCAGGCAGCCAATACGCACACGATTAAATATCGAAAGATACTTAAAGGGGTACTGTACACCATTAATCTGGCCATTAATGGGACCATCTCCTTTTAAACTCGACATAATATATGCAACAAATGAATGAATTTGAGCCATGAATTAGGGCAAAATACACTCGTTTGCACTATGAACTTTGCAAACAACATGGTCATAATAATGAAAATTAATTTATGACTCTTTTAATCGGCGTTCGCGATTGGATAGCGATTTATATTAAATCACAATAACACGTGGCACGCGAGGTTATGATTGAGGCTAGAATTCTTGACGAAATAACGGAGATGTTCGAAACAAGATTCATTTCTTAAAGGTACTCAATCCGATTCGATGGCCCCATATCATCAGATCCCAACAACAACCACAACTGTTTTTGAAATGCCGCTTTAGTTCGAGTAATTGCCCAAAAATAATGCTAACCAAGGTGAACTATAGTATAAAATTGCCCAAAACCTTTTATTTATCAATATTTTGTTCAACGAAATTTTGCCGGTTTGTCAAATATTTGACACAAAAAAGCCACTTGATTTTAGAGTTATCCATCTTCATCCGCAATTTGGTACGATCGACTCGAATCAACTATATTTTACCCCCGAGTTCAAGGAAATAGTAATTTGCGAGCCTTAACCCTTTCAGTGCCAGGTCCGATTTTTGTATCAACCCATATACCCTGTGCCAATGCATTCTCTTATATATGCGAGTCGACCATAGGTCGCCTCGCATATATAAGAGAATGCATTGGCCTAACAATTTTTCATCATTTGTAATTATTTTTTACAATTTTTTACAATTTTAATAATGTTTTCTTATATTCTTTAACAGACTTATTTTGTAGGTTTAGTGCCAGGGAATCTTACGTTTTTCATGGGCATCATAATTATTAATATGAATACTTGGTGATAGTTTTGAGTTATAACATGCCCCTAAGGTTTAATCCAGTTTGTTTTTAAATTCGCTATAGCATGCTTAAGCATACCCAAAACAAATTCAACCCCAAAAAAATCTTTACAGACCGTAAATTAGGGCCGATGAGATCGGTCCCTGGCACTGAAAGTGTTAATTCGGATTATGCATCTTTAAGTGAATATAATACTCAAGCGTCGTACGTCTCACCGCGGGAGTGGGACAATCAGTTTGTTTAGTTTCGTGCAGCTTGTACTGGGTCCGACAGTGCCACATTTGATTGAACATATTTATTGTGACCCACAAATGTATATACAAATTACACATATTATTATAGACATAGATAGTTGTGTGGGCACAGAGGATCGGAGCACAAGTTGTGGAACTTATCAGAGCCCCTCTCCTCTGGCATTCGGCTGCTAATAAAAGTATTTAGAGATAGGTTCAAAATTTGTGTTTAAAGTGGATGCTGCATGCTGTAGCTGTTTGGAGTGGCTATGGTCTCGCGGTAGAGGGTAGGGTAACATTTATGAGAAGCGGTCTGTCGAGGAAATAAATGAATGGACTGTCTCGAAAATGCGCGTATTTATTGCTTCACTATATAGTGCGGGATGCCGAACAGGAGGTCTTTTTCAGAGACGATAGATACATTAAGTTCATCCAACCTTGCCATATACGTTCTCTGGAGTCTGCGTACCAAGGACACAACTGAAGAAAAAATTGTTAGCGTCTTCACATGGAAATTAGATACCATTAGATACCATCATGTCTTTACAAGCTGGTTAATCCGACAACGGATGTCACTGTTTGTGACATTGCCGTCTTCTGGGGTCATTTCAAAGATTTGCTTTTGAAACCTTGTAGGTGCGTTTCTTGCCAACGATCCACGCGTGAGCGGATATCTAACACCAAGGTCCAATGATAAATCAGCGGTGAAGGAAGAATATTTTTATTTTGTAAAAACCGGATGTTTCGTTTTATTTGTGTGTTCTACCATGAATGTACCCAATTGTTTTACATGGCCATCATCTAATAACAAAGCACCATTATATTGGTGATGGGATTAAAAGTTGTCTTGTCGAGTCATCGGGCCTACGTCACTGTGCACACTGCATGGCCCATGGCTTTATTTGTGTGTTCCACCATTGTGTATGAATGTACCCAATTGTTTTACATGACCGTCATCTAATAACAAAGGACCATTATATAATTTATATTGGTGATAGCATTAAAAGTTGTCTTGTCGAGTCATCGAGTCTACGTCATCGTGCACACTCGCCTTTGGCTTTGTTTGTGCATTCTGCCATTGTGCATGGGTGCACCCAATTGATTACATGGCCATCATCTAATAACAAAGTTCCAAAGGACCATTATATTGGTGATGGGATTAAAAGTTGTCTTGTCGAGTCATCGGGCCTACGTCACTGTGCACACTGCATGGCCCATGGCTTTATTTGTGTGTTCCACCATTGTGTATGAATGTACCCAATTGTTTTACATGACCGTCATCTAATAACAAAGGACCATTATAAAATTTATATTGGTGATGGGATTAAAAGTTGTCTTGTCGAGTCATCGAGTCTACGTCATCGTGCACACTCGCCTGTGGCTTTATTTGTGCATTCTGCCATTGTGCATGGGTGTACCCAATTGTTTACATGGCCATCATCTAACAAGAAAACCATATTCAGAAATGGTAACGCCACCAAGATCATATTATTAGCCATAAATATAAATTATAATATAATTATAATATAAACTAGCTTTCAAATTTCATATGGGAAATTTGCAAACTTCCATATATCAAGTTTACCCGTTTCTCGTGTTATACATTACATTCTTCAAACTTTCTTCTTTATTACACTAGCTGATGGGCCCGACTTCGTCCGGGCTGTTTCCCATCTGATTTCCGGCGAAAGGCGCGATTTGACCTTGAATTGACTATTTTGAAAGTCAAGGTCAGGTCAGGGTCATGATTTGACCCGTCCAAAACACCCCCGGAGAAAAGTTCCCCTAGGTATCAAATTTCGTCGAAATCCGTCCGTTTTACCCGACTTGACCTTTAATTGACAATTTTGAAGGTCAAGGTCAGGTCGGAGTCATGATTTGACCCGTCCAAACCCCCCCCCCCGACAAAAGTACCCATAGGTATCAAATTTCGCCGAATTCATCCGTTTTACCCGATTTGACATTTGATTGACCATATTGAAGATCAAGATCACGCCGGGTCACGATTTGACCCGTTCAAAACACTCCCCGGACAACAGTATCCCTAGGTATCAAATTTCGTCGAAATCCGTCCGTTTTACCCAAATTGACCTTGCATTGACTGTTTTAAAGGTCAAGGTCAGGTCGGGATCACGATTTGACCCGTCCAAAACACTCACCGGACAAAGGTTACCCTAGGTATAACATTTCGTCGAAATCCGTCCGTTTTACCGGATTTGACCTTGAATTGACCATTTTAAAGGTCAAGGTCAGGGTCACGATTTGATCCGTCCAAAACACTTCCCGGACACAAGTATCCCTCGGTATCAAATTACGTCGAAATCTATGGAAAGCCGAAGGGGACATGCTAGTTGCTAATTGCTAGTTATACGACCCACGACTTGACGCGGTTTTTTAAAGGTGTTTCAGGGTGTTTCAAACTAGGAGATAGAAGTATTCTGCGTTTCAAATGGTGATGAATTATAGTATTTTATTCAAATTTTATGGCATAAATTGTTATAAAAACCGTATATACTATAAAACAAAATGGATGACTCGAAAATTAAGTGGGCCTTTAAAGTCAATACAAAGTCACAATTTCAGTTAGGTTCATCTCATACTCGTCTATTCCGCGATATTCTGCTACACAGTTTGTTATAGCCTCCAGTATTCATTAAGCGTTATAGCCCCACTGTTATAATCCGCCTTTAGCTGGCGTATTCATGCCTCTGAGATTATTGAGATATTACGTCACACGTAATGACATTAAATCGCATGGAAACATAGCAATTGTGTGGGCTGCGTGGCGTGAATATGTAATGAGAAATAAGGTCATACGTAATGACATTAAACTCAAGAAAACCCGCGAAAACAAAACAAAATCACATTTAATGTTTTAAGTTATTTCCTCCATAAAAAGAATATTCGTGATAATGAACCCTCTCAATAATTTAGAATATAGAATTAACCTTAAAATAACAAAAACCTTCGGAATAGAGAACCTTCGGAATAGCGAACATTCAGGGAACCTTCGGAATAGTGGACCGTCGGGATAGCGAACCTTCGGAATAGAGACATGCCTCCCCCAATATTCATATTATATGCCCAGAGTTCAAAGGTATGGGCCCATAAATTTCTAAATTTGGCCCTTAAAATGTTGAACCCCAAATTGGAGCCCGCGCAGAACAGAACTTAAGTCAACTATACCTGTGTCATGTCCCAATGCAGGAGGGTCCACATATACCGCAACATTCATAGTATATGCCAAGAATTCAAAGTTATGGGCCCACGTAATGACATTAAATCTCAAGAAAACCCGCGAGAACAAAACAAAATCACATTTAATGTTTTAAGTTATTTCCTTCATAAAAAGAATATTCGTGATAATGAACCCTCTCAATACTTTAGAATATAGAATTAACCTTAAAATAACAAAAACCTTCGGAATAGTGAACCTTCGGAATAGCGAATATTCAGAACAGAGAACTTTCGGAATAATGGACCTTCGGGATAGCGAACCTTCGGAATAGAGACATGTCCCCCAATTACACCGGTGGCGTAAACACATGTGCTAATCTGTGTCGGACTATCGTGACTATCGGTACGGTTTACTCAAGTACAAGAATACCTAATCACCCATAATGCATTCGCCCATTGGTCCACTCGTAAATAAAATTACCAAAACATCTTACACCTGTGGCGTAAAAAACAAAGTTTCAAAGGACCATTATATTGGTGATGGGATTAAAAGTTGTCTTGTCAGGTCATCGAGCCTACGTCACTGTGCACACTGCATGACCTATGGCTTTATTTGTGTGTTCTGCTATTGTGTGTGTATACCCAACTGTTTAACCCTTTCTGCATTGAGTGGATTCTCCCATACAGTTATAAAAGTCTACATTGGAATGGTTTGTTATTCATTTGGAGGGGTTTTCAGGGGGGAGTCGGAAAAGTTTGCAGGCACGTATGCTGATTTTTGACTTTCGACCCTTGTTGGGACCCACCCACCCCCGCGTCCAAATTTGTTTCTGTTTTCGGCAGTTTTTTCCGACCATTTTTGGACACCCACCCCCCTTTTAGTACAAAAACAGAGATTTGCGGGGGGATTCACCGTAAACAGCTGTATATGAATTTATGTACATACTATTTGTCAAGAATGTTAACATTGACATGTAAATAGGAACGAGTCATTTTGGGGTCATTCGGCCAACAAAACATGGCTGCCAGCGGCCATCTTGGATTTCAAAATGTGTAACAAAATACAACACGATAACTGCCTGCAGTCAGTTTAGCAGTTAGAATTACATTATTTCTCTCATTCTAAGTTGTTTTAAGCCAAACTCATTGCAAAAACTGTCAAAAAACTTGCAGGATATTTTTTTTTGAGTGGCGTAAAAAATTGATTGTTGGTCCCATTGACTACCCACCCACCCCGGCATACGTGCCCGGAAAAACTTTTTTTCCACCCCCCCCCCCCCCCCCCTGGGGTTTTCGGAAAAAATAAGCAGACGATGGGTAATACAAATACAACAAGAGTCAAATGTATTGGAGGGAAATGTTCAGATAATAAGTTGAATAAACGACCTACCTGAACATTTCCTAAGAGATAACTAACTACTCGTCAATGAGTATTTAGTATAGAAAGAGTTAACATGACCATCATCTAGTAACAAAGGACAATAATTATATTATATCGGCAATGGGGATTAAAAGTTGGCTTTCGAGCCGTC
This sequence comes from Siphonodentalium dalli, assembly GCA_032622095.1. Taxonomy (NCBI): domain Eukaryota; kingdom Metazoa; phylum Mollusca; class Scaphopoda; order Gadilida; family Siphonodentaliidae; genus Siphonodentalium; species Siphonodentalium dalli. Next base: position 2,222,738 of record CP136062.1, read on the forward strand.
GAGCAGTCCGCACGGTCCACATACATTATGGGCACTGCTAAAATCGACATCATGTATGATAATAATGTATAATATTTAATGTATCCTTTAAAGTCGATATATGTTTCCATAAGGACCGATGCACGCATTTGTTTGTTTATTTTTGGACCGACCCCCTTTTCATCAGTACATGCCTTATTCACACTTCAAATATCAATGCACTGTAATGTAATGTTTCAATGGTTGTTTCAGTGAACATTGGGGACGGTGAGCACTCCGTTTGTCATTATGCAGCTTTCATTGTATACATAAAGGATCTCTAATGAGTTGAAATTCTATACGATATTTATTAACCGAGTGCAATAACTTCGATTCGATTTTAGTGAGGTTCGAATTGAATTTAGTGGACGAGGTTAATAAATTTCGTATAGAATTGCGTTGAAATTGAGATCCTTTTTATCACATAATCACATTTTAGCAAGGGAAAATGATCTCGAAACGACTGGGGTTAAACAATTAATATTGATTTCCTTATCACAACTAAAGAGGATGTCAAGACTTCTTCAAGAAAATATAGTTCCATTTTAAATGTGTCTTTTCATGTTCACAAAATTGTTCATCGATCCTTATCACCAATGTTTATTTCACAGTCAACACTATATAACTCAACACAAATCGAATATCATAATTATATTCTAATTAACATACTAATAAAGTTCCGATATTGACATCGACATCATTAAGCTAAGCTATTGTGTCACTGCACGTGCCGATAATATATGTGTGTCTTACTAAAATATGACACCGGGTCTAGGGGCTAATTATGTGATAAAACGTGTTAAGGGGCACATGCCCGTTTTTGCATAAATCCCAACATTTTCAACAACGAATTTCTGTGGGTCTCTCTGGCGAAATATCTTGAATTCCACATATCATCTTCTTTGTATATAGAATCTGAACAATTATTAAGACACAACAATGGATTTTTAAAACATTTGAGAGGTTGAATCTATTGTTTTCTTTTTTGTCCCTTTGGGTACCAAGAAGCTGCTAAATAATCATTTCAACAACAACAACAACAATCCAATCACCAAATAGCTTATTGTGTTGACCCTGGGGAGGCTTCATTTGTGTTATAAGGATACATAATCCGAATGGACGCTCCTAGCTTACTATTTCTTTGGCTTCGATGGTACAAAATATTTGTTTCGAGTCGAGGAACCCACCCATCAAACTTGAAGCTCAGATTTATCAGATATGAGAGTCGATTTTTGTAATCTGCTAATTTTCACCACCTGGAATATTTGGTGGCCTAGCAAATATTCGATGAGTCGACCGACATACTTTCGATGCCAAATTGCGTTGAACAAAATGTTGATATATAACGCGTTTGGGGAATTATATACTGGAGTTGACAGTGGTTAGCATTATTTTTTGATAACCAATTTTGATAACTAAAGCGTCTTTTTAAGAAATGTTGTAGTTGTTGTTGTTGTTGTTGAAATCTGATGATACGAGAACCATCAAATCGGATTGTGTACCTTTAAATGTTTGGTTACATGATATAGCATCAAAATAAAGCAGCCACAATTATTCATCCCAATGGGCATGGGACCTAAAACTCATTCAGCCCAAAGTTTTATTGATCAGCAGGCATGACAGGAAAATTCTCAAATATAGAAATTTATTTATTGAATTTTTTTCTAATTTTCTAACTTTCTAATTAAAACTAGGTATGAACTGTCTCAAATCAAGGAAAATTAAGGGTCAGGCGCACGTTTTGCCAAAATGTCCTGGTATTTCAAAATGGATTTTCTCAAAATCTGCCAGGAATTTCTTTGTGAAATTTGGTACAAGCGATTATTGTGACATAATATTTAAAGAACAATCAACCTATTGGATATTATACTTTATTGGCATAAACAATATTTAAATGTTTACTATTTTCATGTTCCAAGAACTTGAGTAAAATAATTGTTTTCACAAGTGCAGTTCATATATCCACGATATCATAGCTCAAGATCACGAGAGAAGACTTAATTGTGCTTAATTCGGGATGTTAATTTTCATTTAGAAAAGCAGCTACCCATAAATAATTTTCTATATTTGAGAATGTACATGTCATGCCTGATGGTCAATGAAAAATGAGATGAGTTGTGGGTGCCATGGGTTCATAACCAAGTTAAAACTGACTACCATGTCTCTTAACATTGTGGCCCAATTCAAGCAAGTTTATTGCTCCCTGCTTGAGTGGACATAACTGCAAATCAATATTTGTTTTCATTGAGCTGAAATATTTGTGACTGCTTTATTGCTCATTACAATATATGGGGCTGTGATGCTATATGATGCACTTAAAACTCTAACTCAACAAATGAAGCCTCTTCTCAAGACAATAAGCTATTTGGTGATTGGAGTTTTGAGTGAAATTATTGATTATTCTACCAGTTCTTGGTACCGAAATGGACAAAAACATATATAATATTTTCAAACTCTCAAATTGATTGAAATCCATGTTTTTGTTTCTCTTAATAATTGCTGATTCTATATACAATGAAGATGGTGATATGAGAAACTCAAAATTGTTTGCCAAATAGATCCAGGGAAATTCTTTGTTGAAAATCTCTTGCCATTTTTGGCTGGATTCACTCAAAACGTGCGTCTCCCAGTAATGTAGGCACAAGGACTCAAACTGTTTGCTGTTGAAATCATTTTGAATGAATAATACACATGAGGGTACATGGAAATACCAAAGAAGTTAAGTAGATGGGGTGCACGGGTGGTCATACCAGCCCATGGACTAGATAAGATGGGAATAATTGAAGCTCGTTGGGTAGTAATTAGAGGAATATGCAAATTATGAGTTTATCATATCACAAATCTTGGTGATATTATGAATATGAATAGACAAAGTGTAGTTAGTGGTGATAAATATATAGTAAATGGTGTTATAATGTTTGATGATAAGGACCCTGTTTGACGGCAGTCTAGACAGTTTGTGACGTCACGGAAGTACATGACCTATATTCTCTGCAGTACCCCTGTTTGGGGTCAGCCTAGACATAGACAGAACACAACGCGCATCTTAATCGAGAATCTTTTATCGCATGAGTTGCGGATGGCGCAAGGATATATTTCGCGAGAGCGTAGCTCGAGCGAAATATAATTTGCGCCGTCCGTAACGAGTTCGATAAAAGATTCGAGATTATGATGCAAGTTGTGTTCTGTATTTATTCTACACCATTCAGTCATTTAAGTTCAATCCATGAATGTCACCTTCATTGTAACTATAGCTACCTTTATTGTGATTTAAGTCTGACAAATAACCAGTAATTATGGGGGGGGGGGATCACCGGAAGCGGACGATCGACGTAATGCACGTCATCTTTCTTGGCGAAAACGTCAACGAGAATAGTTCCGGCTTGTATTCCACTAGAGGTATACACTAATACGTATTCAATGGTTGGGATTCCATTGAATACATGTGACTCACGTCAATGGGTGTGGAATAAATAGACAGAACACAACGCGCATCTTAATCGAGAATCTTTTATCGAATGAGTTGCGGATGGCGCAAGGATATATTTCGCGAGAGCGTAGCTCGAGCGAAATATAACTTTGCGCCGTCTGCAACGAGTTCGATAAAAGATTCGAGATTATGATGCAAGTTGTGTTCTGTATTTATTCTACACCGTTCAGTCAGATAAGTTCAATCCATGAGGGTCACCTCCATTGTTACTATAGCCACCTTTATTGTGATTTAAGTCTGACAAATAGCCAGTAATTATGGGGGGATCACCGGAAGCGGATGATCGACGTAATGTACGTCATCTTTCTTGGCGACAACGTCAACAAGAATAGTTCCGGCTTGTATTACACTAGAGGTATACACTACTATGTATTCAATGGCTGGGATTCCGTTGAACACATGTGCCTCACGTCAATGGGTGTGGAATAAATATTGTTACATCATGGTCTATTTGTATGCCGGTCGGGCATGTCCGGACATGACCCCGCTGGTTAACTCCCGCCTTCTCCCTATGAACGGTATATTATCTACATGTATATCACATGATGATCTCGGTGGGGTAGCTTCAGCCTTGAATGTTAAAGAGACACTCAGCACTCACTATGGATGAATGTTAAAGTGACACTAGGCACTCACTATGGATGAATGTTAAAGTGACACTCGCAGTGAAAAACTTTGTTTTCAAAAAATAAAAAAATAAAAAATGGAAAAGTTTAAAAATTTCAAAAATTTCAAAAATTTCATAACTTCAAAAAGTTCAAAAAGTTCAAAAATTCAAAAAAATATATATAATTTTCCAAAACTTCAAAAATTAAAAAAATTCCTAAATTAAAAAAAAAATAAAAAAATATAAAAACTTAAAATTGTTTCTAAAATTTAAAAATAATTTAAAATGTTCAAAATTTTCAAAATTTTCAGGATTTAATCGGAAATATGGCTTGTTGCCATTCATCGGGAAGCTCTGGGGTACCATGCTACGGTGGCGAGCGCCACCGAAAAGAGCAAGTGAGCAAGGGAAAAAGAGAAAAATAACATGACATGTGGTACATACTACAATTTTTTTTTATTATATTAACTATTCACTGTCACTTTCGTCCGAATTGTCTTCACTTTCGTCAGATGTGTCATTTGTTTCGTCCATGAATTTTTCTAGCAATGGTTTGTACTTCAATATTGACATTTTCACTGCATCACGATCTTTTTAACCATTATTCAAATATTTGTCCACTTTATCCATGACTCTGTTGTGCAGAGTCCCATTGCGCAGCCACAGATTCTTTATTATTGTCCTAGCATAACCATTCATAAATTGCCTCATGCCTTCACTTTTAAGGTCCTTGTCAGCTTGTACTTTTGCCTCTTTTTCTGTCGAGCCATTTTCCGTATACATTTCCACTTTATCACTCCATTCTTCTTGTGCTTTATCTCTACTCTCATCACACAACCTTTTGAAGTATTCATCTTCATTCAGTTTAATTTTCTTATTCTGACTATCATCCGTGTCCTCAGTTAATTTTCGTTTTAACTTATTTTCTTGACACCAGTTTTTTACGTGTCTCTGAACATCATGCTGATCTTCGAACAAAAGCCCGCAGTTATTACAAGGGTACGATATGTCTTCTCGAATCTCTATGTTTTGACGGTTTTCCTTATTAATTTCATCGAGCTCACCAGGTGTCCTTATGTCCTTAGTATAGCCATTATGTTGACCCTGGGGCACAATATAATTATATGTCATGCCCTCCTGTTGACCAGGGAGTTCTCTGTCATCGTATTTCATCCCATTCCATTGACCCGGGCTATTGTTGTCATCATATTTCACCCCATTCTGTTCATCTGGGTGCTGAATGCTGAACATTTTTAAATTTTAGAAACAATTTAAGTTTTTTCATTTTTTTCATTTTTTTTTTAATTTAGGAATTTTTTTTAATTTTTGAAGTTTTTGGAAAATTTGATTTGTTTTTGAAGTTTTTGAAGTTTTTTTAATTTTTTAAACTTTCCCATTTTTTATTTTTTTTATTTTTTGAAAACAAAGTTTTTCACTGCGAGTGTCACTTTAACATTAATCCATAGTGAGTGCCTAGTGTCACTTTAACATTCATTCATAGTGAGTGCTGGGTGTCTCTTTAACATTCAAGGCTGAAGCTACCCAACCGAGATCATCATGTGATATACATGTAGATAATATACCGTTCATAGGGAGAAGGCGGGAGTTAACCAGCCGGGTCATGTCCGGACATGCCCGACCGGCATACAAATAGACCATGGTGTAACAATATGTCTAGGCTGACCCCAAACAGGGGTACTGCAGAGAATATAGGTCATGTACTTCCGTGATGTCACAAACTGTCTATACTGCCGTCAAACAGGGTCCTTATCATCAAATGTTCAACTAGTTATCACAAAATATCACCTGTACCAAATTTCAAAAATAAATTCCAGATAACTTTTTAGAAAATTCATTTTGAAATATTAGGACATCTTGATAAAACATGCTGCTGACCCATAACCCTGACGGTCATGACGGGAGCTGCGCTGGTCCTGTGCCAGTGCATACTCGTATATATAGAGAATCTACAACTCGTCCCCATTTTATAGCGGAATTTATAAAACGTGTTCAGTAAATTAGGTCTTGACCCAGCCTTTGGTGAGGTCCAGACCTAATTTACTGGACGAGTTTTGTAAATTTCGCTATAAACTGGGGACGAGTTGTAGATTCTATGTATTAGATGATCCAAAACCTCGTAAAAACCTACGTAAATCAACAAATGGGGCGCGAAACTAACATCGGCTTCTATAAGGCATACGATGACGTTTTACGTAACTATGCCCGCGTAAACAAATAGTCCCAGATAAATAAAGACCATTTGACGTATTTAATGCCGTATATTAATAAAAATAACTTTTCAAACTCTTCATTCATTATAGTTTGTTGGAAAAATATTGGAAGCCATGGTATTTTGAGACGTAGCGTGCGGAATGTAAACAGACGACAAACCGGAAGTCAAAGGTCACCTGGCACTATTTCCTGTTATTAAACGAAGGTTTAATATCACAATTTATAGAACGAGTTTATTGAATGGAATAAGGGTAGGATCATGTAACAAATAAGATATTGCACTCGGGTACAAGGTCAAGATAAATATTGCACGGCCTATGCATTCTCTTATACATGCCAGCCCCCCCCCCCCCCCCCCCCCCACGAGAGACTCGCATATATAAGAGAATGCATTGGCACAGGGTTTTCGCCAAAAAATCAGGAAGCTCGAGTCATGGAAGGGTTAACCTAAATCTATCCATATTACATCGAATGTCTTTACAGACTATACTTACAACAGTCGGTTTGATGTGTGGTACAGAATTGGGATCAAGTATAAGCAAACATGGCGCCAAAGCAAGATCCTGTGTGAATGTGAACGAGGTCATCTGTTCGAGGTTAAGAACCGAGAGATGCTGGATTGGTTGATCGGCGTTATTGCATATAATGGTGAGTATATGCTGGAGGGGGGCATATTATTGTTAGAGTGATTGATTAGTTGATCAGAATTATTGTATATACATGTGGGTATTGATGGTGGCTCTATAGTGCAGTAAGTCCTGGAACTATATATAGATCATGTCACGAATCTCTACTCTGGCTACGCCCGTAGTGATAATATTCCACCAGTTCAAAGTCTGTGCACGTTTTTAGTGTTATAACAGGAAACTTTATAACATTGATATAAAAAGATAAGTGAAACAACATTTCTGGGTCTAGAATTTGTGTGTCAAATTATTTCGAAGTCAAAAGTAAATTGTCTTTTGGATCAAGTAATAAATATAATCTTCAACTCGTCCCCAGTTTATAGCGAAACTTACAAATTTTTCGTCCAGTAAATTAGGTCTGAATCTCGCCAGGAGGTGCCAAGTGAACTTTTTTTTTTATTTCGTTATAATGAAATAAGATTTCGATGTATGACATCAAATAAGATTTCGTTATAAAGAAATATTTGATAATAGTGAGACAACGCAGTGTGTATAATTCATTGTGAGTTAATTATCAGCGTTATTGCATATACAGGTGGGTATTCATGGGACCAGGGTTCATGTTGACATAGGCCAAATTGGCCAATGGCCTATTCTTTTCAAAATAAATTTCAAGTCTTTTTTTAAACCCAAAAGCGGAAATCTAATTCAAAAACCCAAATTGATTTTGTAACAGGAGCGACAAGAAAATCAAATTTATACTGATTATCCGGTGATTGATTAGGTGATACAGCTTATTGTGTAAAAAAATGTACTCATATCAGCGCATTATCAAATAATGGGCCACCAAATGCATTAAACAGTAATGAGGATTAACACTAATGAATCCTATGTCTACAATGAGGCTAAATGGTAGATTTTGGGTATTGGTATATTGTCAAGTAACAATTAAAGAAGTCTGGACACGGTATTTGAAGATATGGACATAATTATATAGAATTTTAGATGTTAAAAAAAAATATTCACAAACTGTGATACCAGAAAATGGGGATTTAATTTGGCCAGTTTTTTTTATTTGGCCAAAAAAATCAGAATTGACCAAAAGATTATGGTGATGATGATGATGATGAGGATACTGGTGGTGATGATGATGATCATCATCATGATGGATGATGATGATGATGGATGATGATGATGGTGATGATGATGATGGTGATGATGATGATGGTCATGAGGATGATGGTGTTGACGACAACGATAAAAATGCGGATACACGACTCTATGGCAATGATCACACCCATAAGGACTATAGAAATATGTTTCCCGCGTGGCATGTTCAAAGTTATAAATTTCCCCGTCAAAACAGGTCAGAATATCAAAAAGTTCGCAGGTTTTTGAACTGGTGGAATATGATATCTAAGGGCGTAGCCAGAGTAGACATGGCACGATCTAGTTTAAGAAAATGACTAAAGAGTCTCTGGTTAGAATTCACCCGCCCTTGTAGACCGAAACTGAATTGATCGCGGCACCCATCCAATTTGAATTTGAATTTTCCAACTGGTTAGAAATTTCCAATCTAATTATAAATGTCCATATGGTATAAACTAATCATACATAATGTGTGTTATATATGTAACGAGATACACAAGTATGTAGCTAAATCTACGTATGACATTGCAGCCATATATCCCATATAGAAGACGCGACACTTGGAATCAAAACGCTATCTAAAGATTTACTTCTCCGCCAATTTGGTTCGAGTCTCAATAGTTATCATTCTAGGTAAATGACTGTCTTGGCTGCATTGGTGACAGTTCGAACCTCTCGTAATTATACATATTGTAGCAATCCACACACTGTCAAAAAAAATATTCTTATTTTGAGAGAAAAAAACTTAAAATAAGAAATATTATCCTGTGAGTATTCCTAGAAAATGTTCTTACATCAAATTTTCTAATATTCAGAAAATTGATTTCTTATAGAAATTATAATTATAATTATGATAATATTTTTCATTTTTAAAGAAAGGATCCATTAGTTTTCTCATGGTTTCTTAATAAAAGAACAAATTCTTAAATCCGTGAAAGTAATTTTCTCATAATCTAGAAAAAGGTAATAAATTATTTCTGATCAGTAAGAAATTATTTCTTAAATCGTAGAAAGTCATTTTCGCGGTACCTAGAAAAAGGTAAGAACTAATTTCTTAAATGTCAAGAAATTATTTTCTCACAAGACTAGAAAACTAGAAAATACTAGAAAATTTAGGAGTATACTTATAAAATTTTCTTGTTCTTATTTCTAGAAAATAGATGTCTTCAATTTAGAATTTTTTCCTAATACGTTATGACCTACTTTCCAGACAAAAGTAAGAAAGACATTCTCAAATGTCTAGAAGTATAAGATGTTTTTCTTGCAATTTCTAACAATTAGAAAAGATCATTTCTTATAGCTAGACAGTCGGATTCACCGACAACAGATTAGAGATCCCAGCACAAGGATGATCCCTCTAAGTGAGCATATTGATATATGTGGCAGAGGCATGTTCAAAATCTTCCCATTTTATAAGATGGTAAGTGACAATTGTTCGGAAAGACTGGCCAAGGAGGATTATTTCCGTCGCAAATTCCGGACAAAACTCAACAGTTCTTAACTCTGGCGTCAGGCAATTATCCCCCATGTTGCCATATGACGCCATAATACTATTCACGTCATTCCCGGAAAAGGCCTCGGAATAAAGGACGTATTTTAATAGAAAAAGTCGTCATGTTGATTCATAAAACCATTTATATATATTTCTGTACACATACTATAATCAGCTATATATATATATATATATATATATATATATACTAGAAGGTGACCCGACTTCGTCCGGGCTTTGACCTTGAATTGTCCATTTTGAAGGTGAAGGTAAGGTGGGGTCACGATTTGACCCGTCCAAAACACTGACCGGACAAAAGTACCCGACAAAAGTACACGTCGAAATCCATCCGGTTTTACCCGATTTGACCTTGAATTGATAATTTTGAAGGTCAAGGTCAGGTCGGGGTCACGATTTGACCCGTCCAAAACACACAGTGGACAAAAGTAACCCTATGTATAAAATTTCGTCGAAATACCATCAAAATTGGCGATTTGACCTTGAATTGACCCAAGTTCAAGGTCAAGTCGCACGGGCAAATGAATATGCTGCGATTTGACCTCGAATTGATCATTTTGAAGGTCAAGGTCAGGTCGGGGTCACGACCCGACCCGCCCAAAACACTCAGTGGACAAAAGTAACCCCACGTATCAAATTTCGTCGAAATCCCATCAAAATTCGCGATTTGACCTTGAATTTACCGATTTCAAGGTCACGTCGCACGGGCAAATGAATAGGCTTATGAGACTCCCCGGCCGAAAGTACCCACACATACCAAGTTTCATCGAAATCCCGTGATATTCGGGCGTTTGACCTTGAAATGACCCGATTTCAAGGTCAAGGTCACGTCGCACGGACAAATTAATAGGTTTATGCCGCTCCCCGGCCGAAGTACCCCCACATTCCAAGTTTCATCGAAATCCCGTGATATTCGGCCGTTTGAACATTAGGCTGAAAAAACTTTTTTCCGGCTCTTGTGTACCCACCACCGGAAGGAAAACATATTGTTTCCAATTTCATGCGGGGTACACAGGGGTACCCACTCCCTTTTTACCTCCAAATATGTAGTCTCACACCATTTAAGCTTGGTGGTCAGTATTACAGTTACCCTATTTTCGTTTCTGGTTCTTCTAAGTCATTCCAACTTTTGTAATAACACGAAACAGGAAGTGATCTAAAGAAAAAACCTGGAAAACCCAAAATAACACACAGCTTACATGTGCTGATCAGTAAATTATTGATTGTTTCGTCCCCAAATATTGTCTGAGGTAGCTCATTATACATGTAAACAAGTATAAAAGCATTAGTGTACCTTCCTTTCATCACAGCAAGTGTAACTTTAGATGTGTCGCATAGTATCACATGAATTTATGTCAATTATGATTTTTGAAAAAATATTAGGGCAACACCAGCTGGCAAGTAACTCTCCAACAATACAGGTATTCAGCTGAAATCCAACATGTAATTTTCATTTCCATGAGCTGAGTTCTTGGGCAAGGTACTGTGCTAAGGCCAGACTCAGGTCAAGCATTCAGACACATACATGTACGTGTAAATAGAAACTTGAAAATAAGACGGTCATATGCAGTCTGCAGAATAAGCTCCAAGGAGGTAGTGATGCTACCCAGCATAGTGGGCTATAGCATTACCAAATTCACCATATGTGACCCTCATTCTGTAGCTAGTTCTCCATGGTTGGTCGAGACCAAAATAGAATGAGGTCGTCAGAGGTTGAATTTGTTGATGCTATGCCGGGTAGTATCGCCAAATTCGCCCTCTGCAGACTTCGATCATTTTGCTGATGACCAGCACATTATTTTTAGACTTGCATATATATCAAGTTATATTATATTTTCTCTCCCTTCTTTTCACTCATCTGTTCTGATTCTGTTTATTCCTCTTAGCAGCCTTCTCCATATCTACACATTCAAGTTATATGTATGCTCGCCCAATCTTTTATCTGGGTCCCACCATCTCAAGATTCAATGGCTAATAGCGGACAAAACGACGGACACTAATGAAATACCCGAATGCTCTATACAAGGGTATGCTCTGTATCCCCAGACACCAGACGCATAATCCATAATTATGGATTTACTAACACGGTTTTGGAAAAAAATTCACCAAAAGTTTTGAAGAATATGTCCTTATATATATGTGTGAACATAAATTTTGATATGATGGCCTCGAGAGCTCTACCTGTTGACTTTGATAGCATTTCAGCTGTTATATTTAAACTACCAAACTCGTGGAAAATCACACCATGATATTTAATTGCTCAGTCATGTTTACAGCTTGATTTTCGAAAATGAAACTACAATTGGTTCTTTGAATGCGATTCTTTCTAAAAATGGACAATTTCGTTTTTTCTAAATAAACTGTCATTCGCCATTTTTTACACCAATTTTGAACTGTTTTCAACATTGTTTGCGTATCAGTTTCTGATAATGCAACAACAACCGGCTCAGTCCACGCTGTGGAATCACGTGGTTTCGAGTTGATGAGTATCACGCATTCAAAATGGCCGAAGCGATCGCAAACGCCACAAGAAACGAGGACAAAGGTAATAAACTAGGATAATTATATATTACTTAGCATTTTGGCAGCTACGAGCATAAGCTATACTATTTTTCAAACACGCTGATACCCCATTTGTGTCCAAACAAAGTGTATTTGCTCTAACATTCTGATTAGTAGCTGTGGAAGGTTCTTTATACCTATATATTACAGGTACATATACCATGCAGCACTATATTGACGGAACAGATGAATCGATCGTTGGTGCACGTGATTGGAGGAACAGAAATGGCGAGCCATTGTGGACTGCGGCTGACATGTATCTAGAAAATTATGGAGGAAATCAACGCTGCGCGACAATCATACACTGGCCAGCAAGTGTTCCTTGGATTGCGATGAACGATTATAACTGTGACACGGCAAACCCGGCTCAACGTCACAGCTATATTTGTGAGTTGTGAGAACAGTCGAAACATTGGCGGCGAGATGTATCAAACTTGTGCATAATTCACACGTGTATATCTCCAGGGGATATACACAAGCAAAACTCGGTCGTTCATTGGTCTCAGTGGCAAAGTCAAGACCTTGCCGGTGTATCCTGGTGTCGCGTTTTTATGCAATCCTTCGTCCGTGTCAGTTGATACCACACTAGTATCGGCATGCACACCGTGACCGTATAGAGTCGTTTTCATTTACCTTATAAGGTCTATCTAATTATACTAGAAATCAAGAGAAAAAACAATGTGCAAAATCCAAAATGAAAAGAGCGTCTATTTCCGACATTGAACAATTTTCTTGAAATGTAACACAACAGCAACATCGACCCGGAAACACAAACCGTTAATCAAATCTAACATCCGAGGTTAGTAAATGACCCAATCAAAGAATTACGCCATATATATATCAGACAATGACCAGCTATGACTACACGCACAATTCCACAATACACATGCAGTACTTTGCATGTGCATTGCCGGAGTGTATGTCGTGGATACAGGCGTGAATATAATACCCAAGCTTCGTACATCTCACCGCTGGTGTATTCGAATCTGTGTTCTTTCCTTGTGTTCGCGACCAGTAGACCACCGAGACGTGACACGGGTGTCAGGACTCGAAAACCGATAACAGGCCAGGAACGGATCATCATGACGAGACCCGGGTGTCAAGACGCGAACACCGAAAACAGGCCAGGAACAGACGGCAAAGTCGTGACCCGGGTGTCAAGACTCGAACACATACAACATGTCAGGGACAGACCCAAAACGTGACCCGGGTTTCAAGACTCGAGCACCGATAACAGGCCAGGAACAGACCATGCAAGAACATGTTTTCGGGTTTAGATTCTCACTCCAGATTCGAGTGAGAATACAAACCCGCGAACATGTTCTTGGTATGTTGGTGACCTGTCATTCGCTACGTAATGGTTAGAGCACAAGAATTCTTTACCAGAATCAATCGAGTCGAAGACGAGATTTATTCTGGTAACACACTATTCGCGTGCTCTGGCCGACTTAGAGCACAATTGATCCCACATAATTCAATCAACAATAAATGTGCCATTGAGCGTGTTTTGACCACGACCTAAAATCCGTGGGCTGACCGCGATTGGACACAATAGCCGGTTAGCCACGCCCAACAACGTGATTAACATGATCGCCGTTGAATGTGAATAGATCTGTCCGAAACAACACGGACTGGTCCCACTGCGATTTGTCTGTTATGAGTTGCGTGTGCCTAACAATGGGATAATCACTGAACTATTCGTTCGTCAGCCTTTGGAATTGGTGTGCTTTACCAAAAATCAGGGAACGATTGCAACAATAGGATAGTGCTGTAACCATCAAGCACGTGGATTAGAATGCACCATCGTGATCAGACCGCGGATTCGAATGCACCCATCGTGATCAGACCGGTCGACGAACAATGACATGAGTGGACACCTTTCGCATAATGATCTATACTACCAACAAGAAATGCGAAAGGCTATTTTACGTCACTGGAATGTGTGTTCTTTCTATCAGTTGGCGTTTTTTCCATATCCGTAGTTACGATTACGGTCTCGACAAGCCAAGCACGGTCACGAGAACTTTGCATACACTCGTTGACCCAACCATTGTCTTTGACCAGATAATAACATAATTAATTACAAAATAATCACGACAAACAGAAGCACATCACTTAATTACTGCGAGTGGCAAGCAGTTTGAACGGCATTATTTTCTCACAAACTTACCAGAAGTTCCCACTTTGCTAAAATAATTTTGGACCGTCCGAAAAATGTACGACTACTACTAGCTATTCGTAATTCTTATCAGTAGTAGTTCATTATGCGAAAGGTGTCCATTTTGATGAATATAACGGACCGGATATCCACTTATATTATCCAGCTTGCTATGCTCCGAACGAACGCGAGTCGTCAAATGTCCCAGATTGATTGTATGCGTATTATACCAGGAAATAAAATCAATATTAATTGACAGAAGCATTTTCGCCAGAGGTCTTCGATTCATATTCATTATTCTGCTATAGGGGATTGCCCGTCAAAAACGACGGGTGACAACATGACGTGTAGGAACATCGTGTGAAGAATTAGTTTAATTTGATAATAAACGCTCTTTATGGCTAATAGTGCCTTTAACCCTTTACCCAACAAAACGGCCAAAAACGCCCAAATAAAGCTTCAACAGCCTAAAATATATTCGGTCTGTCTCAATAACACCATACAAATATGGATATCATTGGAACCGGTTCATTGACCACATTGTGATGGTTACAGTTATGCCCTGTGCCAATGCATTCTCTTATATATGCGAGTCGACCATAGGTCGCCTCGCATATATAAGAGAATGCATTGGCCTAAAACAAAACAAAAATTTAACACATTTTACCATTTTTTGCTTACATTCTTAACAATTTTATAATATTTTTCTACATTCTTTTACAATTTTATCATTTTTAATATGTGTTAAGCCAATGCATTCTCTTATATATGCGAGGCGATCTATGGTCGACTCGCATATATAAGAGATTGCATTGGCACAGGGCCGTTCTGTTGGGTAAAGGGTTAAGTTACTTGAAGACAACGCCACCTATCCCGTGACATGTGTGGTGTCTCGTACCTCTGTGAACCAAATTTCCGACATATTTTCCGAGATGATAATAAACGGTCTTTATTAATCATGTAATTTATCAATCCACCTTTAAGTCATCTGAGGTCGAAGGCTCCTATCCCATGACATTCCCCTGGCCATGTGACCAATGTGTACCATTTCCCTACATAGATTCTAAGCGGATAAGGAAGGATCTTTTTTACTCGTTCATATGTCCCTTTAAGTGTCAATCCTCACCGGGCGCGAGGGCGCGATTTTTACAGCCATTTTCTGTCGTCCGTAGCTGTTCAAAGCGCGCGATTTTTATATTCACACCGAAAGCGACTGGATCACTTCGTGGCGCGCGATGAATTGGGTAGATAATCGTTTGAGTGTATGCATTAATTACAGTCAGTTCACAAATACTATGAATATGGACATTTCAATCAGAATTTGCTAAATATATGTCAAGTGGAATGGTGCACGCGCTTCCTAAATTCTCATAGCAATTGCATTGCATGCGTTTAATTGAATTTAATTCTATAATTCCCGTTTGTGAGTTTTTTTTATCGGGGGGGGGGGGGGCAATTGTGCGCGAGGTGACTTCGAAGCTTGGAATAGATTGGCACCAAAAATTAACCAGACGATCCTGTTATTGCGTCCAGCCAGCTCTTGCCAGGCATTTTCTCTTCTCAGTTATCAGCCTGTCGCTAAAGTCCCCCACCACTTTGTTATCGCGACGACGAATGCATGACTGTGTCGCCTTCAAATATATGAGGGCTTTCGCACGTAAAATATCCTATTTGACAGCGACCCAATTATCCCGCTATCGACGAAGTATAAAATGATCGCGTCGTGGTCAGCGATTCAGTCGCTTGCAGTGTGAATATAAAAATCGCGCGCTTTGAACTGCTGCGGACGACAGAAAACGGCCGTTATATTCGCGCGCTTGCGTCCGGTGTAGATTGACCTTAAGTCGGGTGACAAACATGACATGTCGCCACCACTGCACCGCTGATAAAGATATAAAGAAAGCGGACAAACGGTGCGCGGAGTTTGTCCGGAATTTATGACGGACGCCGCTGAAACCATATTCGTCTTTAGAGAAAGTAACGCATTTTCTCAGGATGTACCGATTGGCTCATGTTTCGCGTGTCGTATTCTAAAATGTGCCTCATGATATTGGATGCAATCGGAAATGGGGTGATAACCGTGATATAGATTTTAAACGCACCAAAATCGTGACAGGTAAACACACAAATAAACACACGCACAGACAAACACTTGGCTTTTTATATAGATAGATTCCCAGGAAACTATATGAAACTTGTTATGTGAAGAGATGGACCATCTTTAAATATTTGTGGACACATCAATCAGATCACCATAGTAACCCTTCCGGTCGCACCAACCAGTCATCAATACCGCAAATTCAAAGAGGCACAACATGAGCTTGAGTTTAAAGGTGTACTATGCGGTCTATAGTTTATAGAATATGTCAAGGAGGGCCAGGTATTTATTCTCTCGAGTAACGTCTTTAAACACAAAACGCCATATAGGATACCAGAGGAAGCCAGTGTGAATTTGCATATATAGGCTAACACAGTCACGTTCAGTGTTATGAATCTGTCAACTTTCACGGTTTTCCTGGCAACCATATGCCACGCGAAATGAAGAAAGTTTATGATAGTTGATGATTTATCACCGGTCGGGTGTGCACCATTCCCATCACGCGTTGAGACGGCTCACTCAGAGATTCAGTGCGCTGGGCTATGCGAGGGTTCATGTAAAGAGTTCTCTTATGACGAGGAGAAAAAAGAGTGCTCCTTGACAGAATTTGATGGTACACTTGCACGCACGTCCCGGAAAATTTTCAGAAGTTATGAGGGTAAGTTTATAATCCCCCTACTCGACCTTAAATTCGCGCAGTACCATTTTCGCTCAGTTTTGTATTCGCACACTTTGTATTCGCGCGAATTGAAGACTGAAACTAAATATTTTCGTAAAATATATAGTGGGTTTTTATAATTATTTAACCCCGACTGTGTGCCACGGTGTCACTCCATCATCCATGGTTGTGAATATGAAGACGCATGTTCGTGTTCCTTAATAATTCGCACTGGACTATGTATTTCTTACAAGCATTTCTTACAAGCAACATCGAAGATTTTACCATGATTTACATATAAATGATGGTGTTGAGATTGGATGCCCGCACGTAAATATAGGCCTATTGTCTTTCCGTCCAACCTTCTCCGATGTATGTAACTCATTTAACTAATTAACATTGGCCTCTGATTTTCCGTGTGGTTTATCTCATATATATTTTGATGACCTCTGTTTGTTTGTCTGTATGTATGTTTGTCTGTCATTTATACAAATGTCTGTCTGTCTGTCTGTCATTTATACAAATCTACAATTCTCGACCGATCGGGACGAAACTTGGTACGTGTGTGTAGTTTGACCAGGCGGTGAACGTTGTCGTATTGGCGAGCCCGTGCGGCGCCCGCTTCGCGCATGCGCAGACGATATCTCGGAAACGGGTGGAGCTATCGACTTGAAATTTGCTATGTGAATGTACCTTGCCCCGGATACGAATTTTATCGGATCGCCGAGCCCGTGCGACACCAGCTTCGCGCATGCGCAGACGAGATCTCGGAAACGGGTGGAGCTATCGACTTGAAATTTGCTATGTGAATGTATCTTGCCCCGGATACGAATTTTATCGGGTCGCCGAGCCCGTGCGACGCCAGCTTCGCGCATGCGCAGACCAGATCTCGGAAACGGGTAGAGCTATCGACTTGAAATTTTGTTTTTGAATAGCCCGGACAACGTCGGGCTCATCGGCTAGTCTCATATATATTTTGATGACCTCTGTTTGTTTGTCTGTATGTATGTTTGTCTGTCATTTATACAAATCTACGATTCTCGACCGATCGGGACCAAACTTGGTACGTGTGTGTAGTTTGACCAGGCGGTGGACGTTGTCGTATTGGCGAGTCCGTGCGGCGCCCGCTTCGGGCATGCGCAGACGAGATCTCGGAAACGGGTGGAGCTATCGACTTGAAATTTGCTATGTGAATGTATCTTGCCCCGGATACGAATTTTATCGGGTCGCCGAGCCCGTGCGACGCCAGCTTCGCGCATGCGCAGACGAGATATCGGAAACGGGTGGAGCTATCGACTTGAAATTTGGTACGTGAATGTATCTTGCCCCGGGTACGAATTTTATCGGGTCGCCGAGCCCGTGCGACGCCAGCTTCGCGCATGCGCAGACGAGATCTCGGAAACGGGTGGAGCTATCGACTTGAAATTTGGTATGTGAATGTATCTTGCCCCGGATACGAATTTTATCGGGTCGCCGAGCCCGTGCGACGCCAGCTTCGCGCATGCGCAGACCAGATCTCGGAAACGGGTAGAGCTATCGACTTGAAATTCGGTTTTCAGACCAGATCTCGGAAACGGGTGGAGCTATCGACTTGAAATTTGTTTTTTGAATAGCCCGGACAACGTCGGGCTCATCGGGTAGTCTCATATATATTTTGAAGACCTCTGTCTGTTTGTTTGTTTGTCTGTATGTTTGTCTGTCATTAATACAAATCTACGATTCTCGACCGATCGGGACGAAACTTGGTACGTGCGTGTAGTTTGACCAGGCGGTCGACGTTGTCGTATTGGCGAGCCCGTGCAGCGCCCGCTTCGCGCATGCGCAGACGAGATCTCGGAAACGGGTGGAGCTATCGACTTGAAATTTGCTATGTGAATATATCTTGTCCCGGATACGAATTTTATCGGGTCGCCGAGCCCGTGCGACGCCAGCTTCGCGCATGCGCAGACGAGATATCGGAAACGGGTGGAGCTATCGACTTGAAATTTGCAATGTGAATGTATCTTGCCCCGGATACGAATTTTATCGGGTCGCCGAGCCCGTGCGACGCCAGCTTCGCGGATGCGCAGACGAGATCTCGGAAACGGGTAGAGCTATCGACTTGAAATTTGGTTTTTGAATAGCCCGGACAACGTCGGGCTCATCGGCTAGTCTCATATATATTTTGAAGACCTCTGTCTGTATGTATGTCTGTATGTCATTGATACAAATCTACGATTCTCGACCGATCGGGACGAAACTTGGTACGTGTGTGTAATTTGACCAGGCGGTGGACGTTGTCGTATTTGCGAGCCCGTGCGGCGCCCGCTTCGCGCATGTCCAGACGAGATCTCGGAAACGGGTGGAGCTATCGACTTGAAATTTGCTATGTGAATGTATCTTGCCCCGGATACGAATTTTATCGGGTCGCCGAGCCCGTGCGACGCAAGCTTCGCGCATGCGCAGACCAGATCTCGGAAACGGGGAGAGCTATCGACTTGAAATTTGGTTTTTGAGTAGCCCGGACAACGTCGGGCTGGGTAGAGCTATCGCCGAGCCAGTGCGACGCCAGCTTCGCGCATGCACAGACGAGATCTCGGAAACGGGTGGAGCTATCGACTTGAAATTTGGTATGTGAATGTATCTTGCCCCGGATACGAATTTTATCGGGTCGCCGAGCCCGTGCGACGCCAGCTTCGCGCATGCGCAGACGAGATCTCGGAAACGGGTGGAGCTATCGACTTGAAATTTGCTATGTGAATGTATCTTGCCCCGGATACGAATTTTATCGGGTCGCCGAGTCCGTGCGACGCAAGCTTCGCGTATGCGCAGACCAGATCTCGGAAACGGGTGGAGCTATCGACTTGAAATTTGGTTTTTGAATAGCCCGGACAACGTCGGGCTCATCGGCTAGTCTATTATATATTTTTGGAAGATCTGTCTGTGTGTCTGTGTGTCTGTCTGTGTGTCTGTTCGCGATGGACTAGAAAACGACCGAACCGATTTCGATGAAACTTGGTATGTGGGGGTACTTTCGGCCGTGGAGTGGCATGGGCCTGTTAATTTTCCCGTGCGACGTGACATTGACCTTGAAATCGGGTCATTTCAAGGTCAAACGCCCGAATATCACGGGATTTCGATGAAACTTGGTATGTGGGATACTTTCGGCCGGGGAGTGGCATAGGCCTATTAATTTGCCCGTGCGACGTGACATTGACCTTAAAATCGGGTCATTTCAAGGTCAAACGCCCGAATATCACGGGATTTCGATGAAAATTAGTGTCTAGGGATACTTTCGTATGGGGAGTTTCATAAGCCTATTCATTTGCCCGTGCGACGTGACCTTGAAATCGGTAAATTCAAGGTCAAATCGCGAATTTTGATGGGATTTCCACGAAATTTGATACACAGTGTTACTTTTGTCCACTGAGTGTTTTGGACGGGTCAAATCGTGACCCCGACCTGACATTGACCTTCAAATTGATCAATTCAAGGTCAAATCTGGTAAAACCGGATGGATTTCGACGTGTACTTTTGTCGGGTACTTTTGTCCGGACAGTGTTTTGGACGGGTCAAATTGTGACCCCACCTGACCTTCACCTTCAAAACGGACATTTCAAGGTCAAATCGCGCAATTCGCCGAAAAGCAGAGGAGAAACAGCCCGGACGAAGTCGGGTCCACCTGCTAGTCTATTATATATTTTGGGAAATCTGTCTGTGTGGGTGTCTGTCTGTCTGTCTGTTCGCGATGGACTCGAAAACGGCCGAGCCGATTTCGATGAAACTTGGTATGTGGGGGTGCTTTCGGCCGGGGAGTGGCATTGGCCTATTAATTTGACCGTGCGACGTGACATTGACCTTGAAATCGGGTCATTTCAAGGTCGAACGCCCGAGTATCACGGGATTTCGATGAAAACTTGGTATGTGGGGGTGCTTTCGTATGGGGAGTGTCGTAATTAAGCCTATTCGTTTGCCCGTGCGACGTGACATTGACCTTGAAATCGGGTCAATTCAAGGTCAAATCGCGAATTTTGATGGGATTTCGACGAAATTTTATACGTATGGTTACTTTTGTCCACTGAGTGTTTTGGACGGGTCAAATCGTGACCCCGACCTGACCTTGATCTTCGAAATGATCAATTCGAGGTCAAATCGGGTAAAACCGGATGGATTTCGACGGGTACTTTTGTCGGGTACTTTTGTCCGGGCAGTGTTTTGGACGGGTCAAGTCGTGACCCCACCTGACCTTGACCTTCAAAATGGACAATTCAAGGTCAAATCGCGCAATTCGCCGAAAAGCAGAGGGGAATCAGCCCGGACGAAGTCGGGTCCACCTGCTAGTTATATATAAACTCAGAAGTCGTATACTATTTTTCGTTCAGTTTTAAATTCGCGTGAAAAATAGTAATCGCTATAATCACCCCTAGTCAAGTGGCCCTGTTGCTTTGCTATGATGTTGATAGGACAAACTTGTGGCGTTATTTGTTTATAGTTGTCATTTTCGCGGTGTTTTGGCTCTAATCTCAACGAATCGAAGAAAAGTCAGTATCTGAATGAAACATTCAAAAACCGATCTACTTTAAAGATGCATAATCCGAATTAACGCTAGCAAATTCCTATTTCCTTGGCTTCGGGGGTAAAACATATTTGATTCGAGTCGAGGAACCCGCCCATCAAAGTTCAGAGTGGTTCGATGTCGATGTTTGAAATATATTATTTTTCACAACCCAATATTTTAAGTGGCCCAGTAAACAGTCGAGGAGAAGACGGACTTGGACCAAAATATTTGATATTTGACAAAATTTTATTAAATAACAGGTTTTGGGCAATTTTATATTTGGCTTTCCAGCATCATACCACTGGTGACCACTGGTAGATGTTACCTCTATATATATAATCTCTACTTTATATAGCTATGCCCATAGAGACCATATTCCATCAGTACAAAACCTGGGAACTTTTGATGTTCTGACCCGTTCTGACAGGGAACTATAACATTGAACAAACAAGGCAGGAAATATATTTCTTTGTTAAATCTAACTTGTTTCTCGAATTCGCAATATTTTGTTAATGTTTTTTTTTTTGCCTTATCATGCATGGGGTCTATATGAAAGAGATAATAGAAGGCTAGTGTGGTCAATTGGAAGCTACAAGCTAGACCCTGGGGGAATATATACATATGGTCTATCTCTTCCTGCAATAAGTTTAAAAGGTGTACTGTACGCCATTTTCAATAAATTCTCGATATAATAAACAACGATCTCATATCAATAATATGTAGAAAAATAAGTAATTTGAGTCGAAGATGTATTATTTAAACGTTCAGGTTAATGGATTATCTTAAAATCAAAGTTAATAATTTTATATCAATTTAATTTATGGCTGGAGCCATAAATTAAATTACGAATTTCCGTGTACAAGACGTAATCAAATTAATTGACGGATAGTGGATTGGGTATACCGCGTGGCACACATGATCGCGTAGAAAATATGTTGATACGGGGCCCTATCTCAAGTCACTCACTGACTAGTGTCTATAAAATAACTTAAATGAGTATATGGGACTATTATGCATATAATATAACATTTATTTGATATATTTGCTTGAAAACTGTACAAACATTACTTGACGATGACAAATTGTATTTTCGCATTCTGGCTAATCTGCCATCCGTAAAATTACTTCGTTCTCAACAGACTTTCAAATAATGGACATCTGGTTACCTTATATTCTAAGATTCAGAGACTATAGAACTAACAACAACCTTTGAGTACAGTATCCCTTTAAATAGTTTCCTAGTTATAAAATATGAATCGAAGACCCATGTCCGGAAACTCTATCAATTAATATTGATTTTATTTAAAATTTTCTGGTATAAAACATCCGATCAATTTTGGAATATTTTATAGCTCGCGGAACATTCGGAGCGTAGCATGCGGGATAACTATAGCTCTGTCTGAGATCGCCTTCACGGTGATATGTTCTAAAACTAATAACGAAAAAATGTCTCAATTGATTATCGCATTATATAAGAAAATGTTGATATATATATAAAAACCAATGTTAAGGGTGCGTTTACACTGTGTATAGATCTGTATACAGATCTGTATGAAGTCACGTGTCGTGCATTGCTGTCATCACAACATGATGACTAATAGTGAACGCGCGCTGACCAGTACTCTGGTAATTGACAACTCACTACGAGTCGTTTCAGTTTAGGCCAGACATAAAAATAGATCAACTATCAGCAGACAACAGCGATTTGGTATGTGCCGTGTCAGCATATATCAGCATATATATATATATATATATATATATATATATATATATATATATATAGGTTTCCTGTTTGACACCATCTGGGAGGTAGCCATTTTGGATTGGTATGGAGTGGGTATCCATGCTACAACACCCTGTATTTGACCAAATGTAGCAAAAATTTCCAACGGATGACAATTCTAATGACAATGTTGACCAAATGTAGGACAATATTGCTTTTCTTAAATAACTAGCAGTTTTGACTGGCCACGGGGAGGCCGGGACCAGGGCACAATCTTTCCATATAAGGTAGGAATATTATGCAAATATTGGTCAGAAAACAATACTCCAAAATGTTTGAAAATCAAACTACAATATCATTTTCAACCCATTGTTGGTTTGGAAATTACAACTAATGTTTTGTCAGGTGTGAAATTTCCAACTGTTGATACTTTTGACCAAAGACACCCCTCACCCCCTCCCCCCCCCCCCCCCCCGTTGACACGTCCCTGTCCATCTTGAATATACGAATTACATACGAAAACTGTAACACATTCGCCAAGTCAGAGTAACAATTAATCAAAACAGATTTGCCTGTCGCAATGCTTCGGCGTTGACCCTGACGTATAGCGGACATGATTTTTGCTCACACGAACGAATACCGTTTTCTTTCTGTGTGCATTTCTATATCAACCCGTTCGCACTAGTCTGCGTGTAGATCTGTGTACAGTTCTATAGCAGTGTAAATGCACCCTAATTGATAGAAGCGTTTCCGGACAGATGTCTTCGACTCATATTTAGCATTTTATACCACGGAAACTATATAAAGCGTGATTAGGAAGATATGGACCATCTTTAAAGCCATATGGCGGTTGCGCTCCAAATACACCAACTAATATTCGTTTTTGAACTTATCCCGGTACCGAGATAGGTCGATAAATAATTTATCTACCTTTCTACGAGCATTATATGTCCCAGAAAGATGGATTGAAGTAGTCAAAAATACAATAGAACACGATGTTTGGGTCGCAAACCAAAAACAGCCATTTGCACGACATGGAAAGGAAAATAGAGTTCCGTGTTAGTCTATTCCTGATATGGTAGAAATAATGAGCGTCTGTTGTCCCAACTATTCCTTGTGTTTTCCACCTACATTAGTATACGTTGTCCATACGTAGACATAATTTGTAGCTTCAATTGAGCCATGTGCGTATATAAAGAGAACGACCAGATTAATATAGAATATACGCATAGTGTTTCTGAATAACAAATTTAATCCACGAGTGGGATTGGCGATTTACACCACGAGCTTCAGCGAGTGGTGTAAATCGCCAATCCCACGAGTGGATTAAATTTGTTATTCAGAAACACTATGCGTATATTTTGATTATGCCACGATCTTTACAATGCGATGGATAAACACTTTTCCGTTCAAATTGTTTGGAGATAGTTTAATCCACTCGGCGAAGTTTATGCCACGATCTTTACAATGCGATGGATAAACACTTTTCCGTTCAAATTGTATGGAGAAAGTTTAATCCACTCTGCGAAGTTTAATCAACAATAGGCACGTTTAATAAACAGGTGTTGATTAAATGTAAAATTTAAACAGATGGCTCTATTTATATAGTAAGATAGGCGATCGTGGTATAAACCAGAATATATACTATTTGACCAGCCCTGAGAGTCAAGTGAACAATTGAGCGTCACATCTAAAAAAAAAAATAGTGTCGAAAGGGGTACTGTACACTAAATCCGGCCATTTAAAGGGGTACTGTACACTAAATCCGGTCATTTATTGGACCATCTCCTTTTATACTCAACATAATATAAGCAACAAATGAGTTAAGTTGAGTCATGGATTAGTGAAAACGCACTCGTGCAAAAAACATGGTAATCATAATGAAATTGAATTTATGATTTGTTGTATATATATTCACAGGGGGGTGGGGGTATGAATGTTTTATTATAGATAATTTAATATTGGGAAAGGGACACAGCTTCTAAAAATAGTAGCTTCGGTATAAAACTTTCCTTTACAAAAAATAAAATATTATTTACTATTTGTCATCATTCATCACTCACAAGAGGCTACTCTATACGCGTAGAAAGAAAACCGTCCCGATCGGACATATAATTCCAGAGATA
Organism: Siphonodentalium dalli; assembly: GCA_032622095.1. Lineage (NCBI taxonomy): Eukaryota > Metazoa > Mollusca > Scaphopoda > Gadilida > Siphonodentaliidae > Siphonodentalium > Siphonodentalium dalli. The sequence goes on from CP136062.1 coordinate 2,248,232, forward strand.
TTCGTCAACAAATCCAGATCAATTCCATAATATTTCATCGAAAGTCTTAAGTTGTCATAAATATAATTTCAGAAAGACGAAATTTGATAAAAAAAAAAAACCCGCCATTCCGCTACGATAAAAACATCTTTTCAACACACCATTTCGTTTACTAAGATCTAACATTGGTTGAACCACGTCTGTGCTTTGACAATGACTGACATGCTCAAATTGGGGGTTTTTTGTGACTTTAAAACACGTTTTTGTCGCTCAAATGTGACATAGTACGTCAATTTGAATATTTTGATAATACTCACAGAGTGTAAGGGTGGATACACACATGCATGTAATCTCTGTATGTAAAATACATGTATTTTACATGGCCACACCAATAATTGACAACATTAATCACCTGCGCGCGAGCGGTTCATTGTTACCAGGCCAGACAAGTGAGTAGTCATAAGCAAAATCAAACTCTCTGTTATCGGGACATTTAAAGGTACTCAATCCGTAAAGAGGGTCCCCATCTCAACAGATTCCAACAACAACAATCCGATCAGAGGGTCCTATATTACTATTTCTTTGGCTTTGGGGGAAATTGCTCGAGATGAGTACTAATAACTGCCGTCAATTTGGTAACCTGCTCGAGATTTTAAGCCAAAACTCTATTCAAACAGACAAGGATGGATAACTCTATAATCAAGTGGTAATATTAACGAAATTTTGACTGTCTTCTGGGCCAGAAAGAATTCCCGATAATGAAAAATAATAGATTTCTAAAATCGATATCTAACAAATCTGAGCTTTGATGGGTGACTTCCTCGACTCGAATCAAATATTTTTGACCCCCGAAGCCATTGAAATAGTAATTGAGAGGAGTTTTATCGGATTGAGTACCTTTAAGGCCAGTCCAAAACATGTCTTCTCTTACGAATGTGGAAATTAGTTAAGTCTGTGTGATATCTGACATTTTATTAATGCACATCAACAGAAGCGACACATCTGGTGTATACAGGCTTGATATAGAGCATTTTCGACCATGATGCTTGCTTGGCGTGGGGTTTCGAAAGCTTCAAATCGCTAAGTGACTTAGTTGAATGTATCGGTCGGAATACTCTGGGCAAGAAGGTACAATAAATGTTTTACTTAAATAGCTCAGAGTTAGCCACCCCGTCTGGTAGCTTTCGGGATCATATACAGCCCCAAGTCGGGTGTCATATTTAGCCCCTGCGTCAGGAAATCCTGATAATATTGCCCCCATGTTGGGAATCATAGCCACTGGGTTGTGGAACTCCTGGGGCCATCATCGGTATAAAAATCAAGAGAAGACTGACAATGATTTAAACAGAAAGTCCAACATTTGGGTTATCGCGCGAACAATTATTCTAAGCGGCCTGACGACTTCGTTCAGTCACAGGAGCTTGGAATTTGGTCAAAACCCCTCTTTTATTGGCGGAACCACCACCCGGGACCAAAGGTCACGGAAGGAACGAAACAGAAAATTGTTGCCACCTATTTTGAACTCAACTGTATTCCTACAAAAAATATATTTTCACTAAAAACTTTTGGTACCTCTTACACCTTGGATGCCAATCTACAACATTCCATAGGTATATTTTTCCAGTTCTTCGAAAACCTCACTTTATTTCGGTAATGTATTGTAAATTCACCAACGAACACAAATCTGCGACACCTACATCACCCGTTCTAGAATCTGAATGACAAATGGCAAAAAAACATTTTTCCGGAATAACAAAGTCGGAACGAAATAAAATCGAAACCTAAATTTAAAGCCCGCGAAATTCAAAAATATTTGAAAGTGCGTGCGGTTTTCGAACTTAGGCGCCAGAAAACTTAAATCTGTTTATGTTTGCGTCATACTATGCTCGTTTTTGAAGATCTAATCCTGATGTTTTGTGCATTTTCCTGAAAAATGTCTGTATTTTTCTGTGTCTGCTGTTATCATCTCATGAAAATGACGACTACCCAAGAAGATATTCTTCATTTGACTGAATGGTAATTTGTACATATATTTCATATTTAATTTATTTCTATTTATGGCACGACCACCTGGTATTGTTTTTTTCTTCTTGTTTTATGTTCGTTATGTACAGGTAGGCCTATATGTACTACTTGACTTTGTAATGCTACTGGTTGCAATGATTGGTCATAAGGGGACCAAAACTCTCTAGCTCACTCTCTCTCTCATAGGAGCTTGTGTCGCGCTCCGTTGTATAGGCCTAAAATATCCACCATATAATAGTAATAGTAATCAACCAACTGATTACTGGTCGAATATCACGAAGTAGAAGAAAAAGATATATAGACTCACGGGGAGGCCTGGTATATATGCCTATGCATGAAGCGATTCCTTTGTGCGTTTTGGTGCAGATTCGTTGCCAGAATATCTTAATTATTTCCACATCAATTGCTGTTTTTTACTAGTTCTGACGAACAAATATATGTCTTAGTTGATGAGAGAAGACATTTTTCTTGAGTTAGGTAACGATATTGGCCATGCATATATAGAACGAGTGTTTAGTTTCGCGTAATTCAAATTTGTCAATGTAGGGTACAAAAACTCGCCATTAATATGCCAAATACAGTAACAAAATGTAATAAGATTCTTTAATGTAAGAGCACAAAATTAACCTGCGTATTCTTCACAGTATACGTTTTATTTGTGCGTTTGCAAGTTGTATATAATACAAACTGGTTTACCGAATAACTAGTTTATAAATTTGAGTTAGTGATAAACTCGCTAACATAAATTTTATTTAATAAGCAACTATAAGTATTGTCAACTGTACCGGTACCAGGATCTATAAATAGTATACGTCACTCGTGACTCGTGTGTCGTAACGAATCAGCACCAAAACTCTCAAAGAATGGCTTTATGCATATGATTATATAGCCTGTGCTCATGAATTGGAAATTCAATTTTTAAATTCAAGACAGCTAGCCACCATCGGCATTGTTTTTCTCAAAATCAAAAATACCAAAAAAATATTAAAAACATTACTTAATGCAACTTTCGCTGATGGGGTCATTGTCACAAGGCTCCGCGATCCGATCACATTCGTAGCCAGGTTTTTTAATCGATCACAAATGTAGCCACTTTTCTATGGCGATCACATTTGTAGCCAGCTTTTCATATTCAGGCGAGCCTCAATAAACACGATCAGGTTAATCTAATTTTTCTGAGTTGATGGATGAAAACAACTTGAATTTAGTTTTGATATAAGTTCATTTGTAACCTGATGTTTCGGATCAATGTCGTTGGAATGCTCGAATTATATTCCAATATAAGTTGATAAACGAAGTCAGTTTTGGAGCATGACGTCGACATTTTAGTCACGAACGTGATGACGTCATATTTCGGGCAATATAAACCACGAATTAGAAAAGCTGACTACGAATGTGATCGCCGGTGAAATAAGCTGGCTACACTGGCTACGAATGTGACCGTCACTGACCGGAGTCTTGTGACAATGACCCCATCGGCGTAACTTTCATGGTCGATGAAACGAGTGGCTGAAATCCGACGGCGGCCATGTTTCTATGACTAATTACACGACGATCGCACCAATGTCTCTACAGTCTCTAGCAATGATTCGTTAACTTTTTGATACCAATGTCATGACCCATGAACAATGTAACGATGATCGGTTCATCGACATATAGGCCTAGCCTCTCTAGGCAGTGTTATTGATTTAATTATATATGCGGTGTTGTCGCTGAAATCCGACGGCGGCCATGTTTCTGTGAGAATTCACAGCAAAATGACTCGTTCCCATCTATATGTCAATGTCAACCTCCGTGACAAATTTAATTATGATCGGACCAACACTGCGACCTCTTGCCCACGGTGCTAAATGATGCAATTTTGAAATCCAAGATGGCTGTTGGCGGCCATTTTATTCATGCAAATAAGCCCAAAATGACTCGGTGTCGTCTATATATCAATGTCATGATCGATGGACAATTTAGTGATGATATAGGAGCATCGACACAGGCTCTAGGCTGTGTTATTGATTAAGATGTATCTAGTATTATCACTTAAATCCACGATGGCTGCCAGTGGCCATGTTTTTATGCAAATGAGCCCAAAATAATTCGTTCCCATCTAGACGCCAATGTTATCATCCATAAAAAGTTCATGATGATCAGTGCATCGGTACGGTCATGTAATAAACATGTAATCAGCAGCTATGTTCGAAATTATAAACGGTACTGTCATGATATCCGTCTCCGGATCATAGTTTTAAAGTTTCCGCATATTTCGGTACCAGTTCCGCTACTCAGATTCTAGAACGGGTGATGTAGGTGTCGCAGATTTGTATTCGTTGGTGAATTTACAATACATTACCGAAATAAAGTGAGGTTTTCGAAGAACTGGAAAAATATACCTATGGAATGTTGTAGATTGGCATCTAAGGTGTAAGAGGTACCAAAAGTTTTTAGTGAAAATATATTTTTTGTAGGAATACAGTTGAGTTCAAAATAGGTGGCAACAATTTTCTGTTTCGTTTTTTCCGTGACCTTTGGTCCCGGGTGGTGGTTCCGCCAATAAAAGAGGGGTTTTGACCAAATTCCAAGCTCATGTGGTTCAGTCAACGGTTCTCTGCACGCTCAGAGCTTGGCTCACTGTGGTCAAACATAGCCGCAATGATTGGGTTGTCAACGGACACATATTACATGGTCTGTATGATCCATGTAAAACGCCAAATACACGATAATTACAGAGATTACATGCATGTGTGTATCCACCCTAACATGCGACGTAATTGGCTTATGTTATATTGTATAAACCTTAATACTGAACATGCCACGGGTACAGCATAATGATATATCGAATAAATAACTGAGATATTCAGAAATTTTAAAAACGTTTTAAAGAGCGTTTTTCTTTCATCCGAAGAAGTTATTTTAAATACTTAGTTTATATTGACTAAATATGTAACGGAGATATTCAGAAATAAAAACATGTTTAATTGAAAGAGCGTTTTTAGAGCGTTTTTTTTCTCGAAGAATTAGTTTTAAAGAGCTACCCCAAACCTGTATTTATTTCACCATTAACGGAGATATTCAGAAATAAAATAAAAATGTAAAGAACATTTTTTTAAAGAGCGTTTTTTTTCCTCTCGAATAAGTCATTTTAAAGAGTGACCATAAACCTCTCCCAAGACCTCCCACCCAATATGTACATATATACATGTATACATAATTTCGGGTTCTAACGATCCATTTCCGTTTAATACACTGTTTCTTTATCCCTTTCATGACGGGACATTAAAGACCCAGCTGTGCCAGTGTATTCTCTAATATATGCGAGTCTCCCATGGGGAGCCTTGCATATATAAGAGAATGCACAGGCTTACAATATCAAGGTAATGCATTCTCTTATATATACGAGGCGCCCTGTGGGTGACTCGCATATATAAGGGTTTTCGCAAAACACGTATTTTCAGCGCTATATCGACGAATTTGTTCGAAAAACTTAATCCAATGTATGTTTTGAAATGCATCTTACCAAATTATGTATATATAATTTTGGGGTCATGTCCGTTTATTCAGATAAGACATTGTTTTTGGCTATTAATCAAGTGTTTGAATTTTTCCTATAAATATTCTCACATTTTAAAAATTGGACCCACAGAAACACGCTAGAAGACACTGTCATACACCTTTTGGTCCATTTCAAATATTTTCTTTTGTAAACTTGTCAGTGCGTTCCTTGCCAACAATTCATACGTGAACGGATATCCAATACAAAAGAGTGGCTTGACCGATGTGTGGTGAAAGTGGAATATTTTTGCAAAAACAGGATGTCCCATTTTTGTGTGTATTTTCCTATTGTGGGTGTATCCGTTGGTTTAGCGTATAGCCATCATCTGATAACAAATGACTACATATATTGGCGATGGGATTAAAAGTAAGTAAACAGTTGTCTTGTTGAGTTGCCGACGGTACGTTCCAAATGGGAAATGCTAAAATCGACATCATTTTAGCAACTGATGCATACTATTTAATTTATCATAAAAGTCGATATGAGCGCGCATTTATATGTTTACTTTTGGACCGACCCCTTTCATTCAAGTACGTGTTATTCAGACTTGAAATGTCATTGCACTGCTGTGTGTAGTGTTTCAATTGCTGTTTTAGTTTAAAGGAACTCAATCCGATTCGATGGTCACCATATCATCAGATTCCAACAACAACAACAACAACAACATATTTTGAAATGCCCCTTCAGTTATCAGAATCGATTAATTGCCCAAAAATAATGATAATCAGAGTCAACTATATTATAAAATTGTCCAAAACGTGTTATTTATCAACATTTTGTTCAACGAAATATGGCCGGATTGTCAATATATCTAACGCCAAAGCCACTTGTTTTTAGAGTTATCCATCTTCATCCGCAGTTTGGTCCGAGACCATCGGTTTGACGACTTTTTACCAGGCCGCCAATAACTACACATCTCGAGAAATAACGAATTACAAAAATAGATATCTAATCACTCTGAGCTTTGACTCAAATCAATTATTTTTACCCCCGAAGCCAAGGATATAGTAATTTGGGAGCGTTAATTGTGATTATGCATCTTTCATGTGAACCTTTAGGATCGGATACCGTAGAAAAATATCCTACGTTTGCAGTTCTCCAGCTTATACAATGTGTTGAGGGCCAAACGCCGTTTTGCATAAATCCCGGCATGTGCACAACTTGCAGGACATTTTTAAAAAAGAATTTCTCTGGATCACTCTTGTGAAAAATCTTGAAATTCACATATTATGTTCTTTGTATAAATAATCTGAACAATTATTAAGAGCAGACAAAACAATGGATTTTAAATCATTTGAGTGCTTGAAAATGTTGTTTTCTTTTTACCGAGAACAGTTACTGCTGAAATAGTAATTTCAACAACAACAATCCAACCACCAAATAACTTATTGGCTTGTATATATGAGAGGAAGCTTCATTTGTGTCATAATGTTGAGCTAATGGTGATTTTCTCAAAAGCTGTTTTCCGGTACCAAGAACTTTTGTAAAATAGAATTTTTTTTTCAAAAGTGCAGTTCATATATCCATGCTATGATACCTGAAGATCACGAGAGGAGACTTAGTTTTTCTTGATTCATGAAATTTAATGGTTATTTTGGATTAGAATGGCAACTACCCATAACTAATGTGCTATATTTGAGAATGTTCATGCCATGCCTGTTGATCAGTGAACCATATGGCTGTGATGAGTTCTGGGTCATGGTTTCATAACTAACTTAAAGCTGAGCACCATATCTCTTAACTCTGTGGCCTAATTCCAGTTGATTGTTCCCTCCTTGGGTGGACCACACTGCATATCAACATTTGTTTTCATTGGGCTGGAATATTTGTGACTGCTTTATTCTTCGTTATAATATATGGGGGTATGATGTTATATTATGGTTTTACACAAGTTATGACCACTTACCTCACGGTTACATCTCCATAAAAACAGTCCACATGACAGTTAATCCTTATATTTATATACATTTAGCGAAAAAGCCACTTTTGTAAATGTATTTAAATCGAAAAGTGTATCGTGACAAAACCAGCCCAAAATACTCCATAGCACCCTTGGCAAAAGTTAACAGGAACAATTTCTCTTTATATTGAAACCCGATGATTTATTAAGTCAATCCTGCGCGAGTCCAAAACATTACGCTTTCGTCTTTCCCAAACCTATGACGCGTCGATGTAATTATGAGGCTGCAGTTATGAGCTGTTGCGCGTTCACCGAGAAATAAGTGCAACTAGCCACGTGGGCGCCGACCAATCAGAATACTTGATTTAGTGATAATCACACTTAGTATGTAAATATACAATTATAACGTTAACTTAACTTTATGATACAAATGAAGTATCCTCTCATAGAGCCAAGACAATAAACTATTTGGTGATTGGACTGTTGTGTGAAATTATTAAGCATTCTAGCAGTATTGGTACGAAAGGGATAAAAAAGAAACTAATATTTTCAACCTCTTAATTTTCGAATGCCCATATCACATTATATACAAGATATACCATATTGTATACCATTTGGAAGAGGAACCAAAATATATACATTCTGCCGGAATACGGAACAGCTGTGGCATAGGAGTGTCCACCAAGTGACAGAAATTCTCAGATTCACACCAAGAATTCCCCGTTATTTACCCAGAATGCATAATATTTCACAACCAAGATATATAGTTATTATCCTCCCATTGAGAATAATAGACTGGCAGTACAGACCAGATAGAAATTAAGCACAGAACACACGTCGGTACCTTGACAAAAACAACATGTTCACAGTTTATTCGACCGGATAAGTGGATAATCCAATATTTTGGAGCTTCCTCATTCAAATATAATATGGAATATGTTGTATATAATGTGATCTGGGGTTTCGAAAAATAAGTGGGCCTTTAATTGCTTGAACAAGTCAAGACAAGACAATGTTCACGCCCTCTTAAGGTGTGTATTGACAAGCGTATTTGTTCATGTCGTAGGTGATGGAGTAAATGTGATTAAAACGTACTCGGTATTTGCGTACCTGTTTTGTGTGTTCTCTGTATTATCGGCCAGATGACACTATGTACAAGTCGGTGCCGCACTAACGTTGTGATTTCGCTCTGATCAGTCATGCGTTCAGAATCTGTTGTCGATAATATACGATGTCGATAATCCGTAATTTACACCACGATCGATCAGGATTGGTGCGACTTTTGAATCCTGGCTTGTCTCGGTGATTTTTTTTTTATTTTGCGTTTAGTTTGGTTTGCGCACTGGCAGTCGTTGGCCCTTCGCCACCACGAAGACATAAACTTGTCTCCGCAGGCGGACGCTTTCATGTTAACCCTTTACCCAACAAACCGGCCAAAACCGGCCAAATAAAGCTTCAACAGCCTAAAATATCTTCGGTCTGTCTCAATAGAACCATACAAATATGGATATCATTGGAACCGGCTCCTTGGCCACATTGTGATAGTTACAGTTATACCCTGTGCCAATGCATTCTCTTATATATGCGAGTCGACCATAGGTCGCCTCACATATATAAGAGAATGCATTGGCCTAAAAAAAATCTTTTTTTTAACACTTTTTACCATTTTTTCTTACAATCTTTAACAATTTTATAATTTTTAATGTGTTAAGCCAATGCATTCTCTTATATATGCGAGGCGACCTATGGTCGACTCGCATATATAAGAGAATGCATTGGCACAGGGCCCTTCTGTTGGGTAAAGGGTTAAAGTAGAAGGCAAATACGTGCCTTGTTTACGCTAGAAGACAAACACTTAACTTACCTCGTAGAATGTAAAATGCTGCAAAACGGTGCCGTTCGTTTTTGGTAACTGGACATAGCGAGGAATTGTGGTCACTAGATTCGGTACGATCTTACGATCTACTTGTATTAGCAGTAGGCTAAACGTACTTTTACTGTATCATAGCACATGGACCTGTTATCAGGCACGTGGCGACAGGGTGTCTCACTCCCTAGATCATGCCATGAATCTCTACTCCAGCTACGCCCGTAGATATCATACTCAACTACTTCAAAACCTGGGACATGTTTGATGGTGTGACAGTGAATTCTATAAGGTTATAACATTGCTAAAAACAGTGCAGGTAATATATTTCTTAGTTAATATTTGTTTCTTAATAATGTATTTTATTATCCATCCCTTTACACTACTTCTCATTGAGCAAAAGCCGTCACATGATAATTCGAGAAAAGTATTATACAATACTGGACTCCGAAAGTGTCAAGCATATACTACATGACATCACAGGAGTCCCGAAAGTCACATGGACTGAGTAATTTTAATCAAAACGCAAGATGGTAATTCTAATCAAAACGCAAGATGGATAACAAAAATGTCATTATACAAAGTTGTGTATAGTATATACGTGTTTTCTTGTACTCACCCAGCTTGTGATGGAAAGTAATATGACTGTTAACAACAACCTGGACTCGTACAAGAAAAACACATACTGTACACACCATTGAATAATAACTTTATACAATGTTGTGTACATTATGTGTTTCTTGTACTCGTCCAGGTTATTGTGAAAAGTCATATTGGACACGAGACACATACTCGTAGCGTCTCGTCCAATATGGCTTTCACTACAACTTGGACGAGTACAAGAAACACATACTATACACAACATTGTATAACAACTTTATATCACTGTATGTGAAGGTTCCAAGCTCCAATATATTTTATATTATAAAGTTATTATATATATCTTTATATAATAACTTTATAATATAAAATATATTGGAGCTTGGAACCTTCACATACAGTGATATAAAGTTGTTATACAATGTTGTGTACAGTATGTGTTTTTCTTGTACTCGTCCAGGTTGTGATGAAAAGACATATTGGACACGAGACGCATACGCGTAGCGTCGAGTCCAATATTACTTTTCACCACAACCTGGACAAGTACAAGAAAAACACATACTGTACACAACATTGTATAATGACATTGTTATTATCCATCCGTATGTTTATCCAAATGATGTCACCCGGACTCCATTATGATTTTCGGCAGTCCAATATGACTTTTCCCCGGATTAGCATGTGACGGCTTTCGCCCAATCAGAAATAGTGTTAGTTAAAGGGGTACTGTACGCCATTTTCATTAAATTTCCGGTGACAACAACGATCTAATATCGATAATATATAGAAACATAAGTAATTTGAGTCGAAGATGTATTCTGTAAACGCTCAGGTTAATAGGCTATCTTAAAATTTAATAATTTAAAAGTTAATAATTTGATATAAATTGAATTTATGACTGGAGCCATAAAATGGCGTCAATTAAATTACGAATTTCCGTAATCAAAACAGTAATTGAGGGATATTGGATTGTTAAACCGATCGCACACACGATCGCTTAAAATATTATGATGATACGGGGAGAACACTCAAGCCACTCACTGACTAGCGACGATACAATAACTTAAATGATTATATGGGACTAGTATGCATATAATATAACTTTTATTTGATTCATTTGGTTGAAAACTTTACAAAAATTACTCGACAACGACAATTTGTATTTTTGCATTCCGGTAAATTTGTCATCCGTAACATGACTTCGTACTCAACAGACTTTCAAATAATGGAAAAATTGTTACCTTATTCTCCGACTCGGAGACTTTAGAAACCAACAACAACATTTGGCGTACAGTACCCCTTTAAGGGATGGATACTAAATGCCTAATAACATGATCTTGAGGGCGTTACCATTTCCGACTATAGGGAGCCTCGCATGTATAAGAGAATGCACTGACTTACAAGGTCAAGGTCAATATTGTTATGCCAAATGCCAATGCTATAAAGTTATTATACAATGTTTTGTACAGTATGTGTTTTTCTTGTAAGAGTCCAGGTTGTTGTGAAAAGTCATATTGGACGAGACACGCAGTGTCGTGTCCAATATGACTTTTCACCACAACCTGGACGAGTACAAGAAAAACTCATACTGTACACAACATTGTATAATGACATTGTTATTATCCATCTGTATTTTCATCCAAATTTTGGGAATAACACTTTAGTGGTTATTTTTGGTATTTGTCGGCTCTTAATAAAACTTAATTCTCTATAAAATTCTGTATTTGATCATCAAAAAGCATGATTTGGAACAATAAACATGGAAATGAAAAAAAAAACTCAACGCCGAAGTGAAACGTCTGCTAAATCTACCAGCGGGCGCATCACAATTTACCAATTCATTTCGCAATAGGGTTAATTTGTGACGTCACAGAGTCCCGATAAAAAAGTCATATTGCACACTTGGGAGTCCAATATGACATTCGGTAGTCCAATATGACTTGTTCCCGGATTATCGCTTGGCTGCTTTTGCCCAATCAGAAATAGTGTTAGTTAAGGGGTGGATAATAAATTCTCTTATATATGCGAGGCTCCCTGTGGACGCATTGGAACAGGGTTTTCACCAAATTTCAGGAAGCTCGAGTCATGAAAGGGGCCGCTCCATGCATGTTCACCGCCAATAAAAATCACCGTCAAACCTGGCGATCCACGGCGGACTAACTCCCGAATAAGTGCCACCGGTGTTGAGTGTTTTGCTTATCACACACGCTTTACATATTGTATTACATCCATTGTCTTTACAGATTATACTCACAACAGTCGGTTTGATGTGTGGTACAGAAGTGGGATCAAGTATAAGCAAACATGGCGCCAGAGCAAGATCCTGTGTGAATGTGAACGAGGTCATCTGTTCGAGGTTAAGAACCGAGAGATGCTGGATTGGTTGATCGGCGTTATTGCATATAATGGTGAGTATATGCTGGAGGGGGGGGGGGCAGGTTATTGTTAGAGTGATTGATTAGTTGATCGCATTATTGTATATACATGTGGGTATTGATGGTGGCTCTATAGTGCAGCAAGTCCTGGAACAATATATAGATCATGTCATGAATCTCTACTCGTCCCCAGTTTATAGCTAAACTTACAAATTTTTCGTCCAGTAAATTAGGTCTGAATCTCGCAGGGAGGTGCCAAGTGAACTTTTTTTTTATTTCGTTATAATGAAATAAGATTTCGAGGTATGATATCAAATAATATTTCGTTATAACGAAATAAGATATCGTTATATCGAAATAAGATTTAGATATAAAGAAATATTTGATAATAGTGAGACAACGCAGTGTGTATAATTCATTGTGAGTTAATTAATTGGTGATTTGGCGCAGGCCTAGTTCTTACTCCTTACATCACATTGAGTCGGCAGCACAAAATTCGACTCCTCTCCATTGTTACTTAGCCTAATCCTATATTGGGATGGCGTCATTTTTTTTGTCTGGGGACCTATTGATTTATAGTTGTAAAAAGAGACCATATAAGCTCAAATTTGACAACATCTCTTGTTAATGCTGAATGTTCGTGAAATTAGGCCTAAACAGTGTGGGCAAGGAAACGCACATAAGTTACACGGTTTTGTATAAAAACACAACTGTATAGTCCATGATGATGGATTATGTCAGTTCATATTATAATTATCGATATAACGAAATAAGTGTTCAATATAATATGAATGTGAAATATGAAAATGTGGATTTCGTACAGTCAAATTCAACTATATAACTATAATTAGTTGGGATGTGACAGAACTGTTCATTTGAGGTACAGTAATGCCCTCAGTAATCGACTCCATAAACGCAGCAGAATTATGGGTAACTTTTCAGGATTTAGTCTGATTTAGTCGGAAATATAGCTTGTTGCCATTCATCAGAAAGCTCCCGGGGAGAGCTTTCCGATGAATGGCAACAAGCCATATTTCCGACTAAATTAATCCTGAAAAGTTACCCATAATTTTGCTGTGTTTATGGAGTCGATTACTAAGGGCATTACTGTATTTAGGGGATGCGTCCCGATCGCATCCTAACTTTGGCCAAATTGTTCATCAGAAAGAAATTTCAGACCAAAACTAGGTAGAAATTGTTCTGGGACTTTGCATTTCCAACCACTATTTAAAGATGGATTATCTCTGTAAATTACGAATTTGAAATAGTTGCGTGGGTATAAAATAAGAAATATGAATTGAAGACCTCTGCCCTGAAACGCTTCTATCAATTAATATTTATTTTATTTCGAATATTTTATTATGAAATGAGATGATTAAATGGGACATTTTATTGTTCTATTTTTAGAACAGACTATTCAGCTGATACCATATAGCGATAGAGATCATTAGGCTGTTCCCATAACTACGTTCCGAACGTCAAATGTCGCAGATTCATTGTTTGTATTGTTTTATTCCATAGTTATAAGCGACAATGAGTCCAATTAACGTTTATTTGTGACAAAATTACACAATAAAATTTCTGGTCTCTGTTGACAGTAACTACTATTGTTCGTTAGCTAAATAACCACACGTTTTAGAGCAGAAAATATTCAAAATATAATCAATATTAATCGATAGAAGCATTTCCGGACAGGGGTCTTCGATTCATATCTACTATTTTATACCCTGGTAACTATATAACACATCTTTACAAAGAGATCATCTTTAATGTGTTGTTTTAGAACAAATTTAGTGGAACAATTTGCTACTTTTGTCCAATTTTTTAAAACTGAAATGTCTATCAGTGGGAAGTTTTCCATAGGGGGTGTCAGATCGAAAAATGTCCAACATTGGGAAATTTCAAGATCCCAGTTAGAAATCCTAACGCAAGGTGGGGCGGGCGTACAATTGAAATTTCGGGCAGTTGGAATTTCATGGTTCAAGGGGGGATTCCAATGTCCAAGTCGGACTACCCCCTCCCCCAACTGAAGTTTAAGCAAGGGACATTCATATTGAGCCATTGCGTGCATTCTATATACACATATAGGCATATGTTCATCTCTATATATGGTAGCCTATATGTATACGATGCGAAATATTATTTCATTATAACGATATCTGATTTCGTTACAACGAAATGTTATTTCGATATTTCGAAATCTTATTAAAGAAATGAATGTAGTGGGTGTGTGTTATTGTGGGATACGGCGCTGTGGCCATTGGGACACATTGTGTAAACCGCGGTCCGAAGCGGTTTACACTAAATGTACATGCAATAACTCATGTGTCTTGGCCCAATTTGGGGTTAATAAATTTTGATCAGAGGGGATGCTTCAAACAAATGGACTCGGCCAAGTTTTAAGTCAGATATTAGCTTCAAACTGTACTTCAAACTCGGTCTATACGGCCTCGATCGATCCATTCCCTGAAATAATGTACATTTTAAAGCCATTAGCCTATACTGAATCAGTGAATCGGCCGATTAACCCTTTACCCAACAAACCGGCCAAATAAAGCTTCAACAGCCTAAAATATCTTCGGTCTGTCTCAATAGAACCATACAAATATGGATATCATTGGAACCGGCTCCTTGACCACATTGTGATAGTTACAGTTAGCCCTGTGCCAATGCATTCTCTTATATATGCAAGTCGACCATAGGTCGCCTCGCATATATAAGAGAATGCATTGGCCTAAAATGCATTTTACCATTTTTTCTTACATTCTTTAACAATTTTATAATTTTTAATGTGTTAAGCCAATGCATTCTCTTATATATGCGAGGCGACCTATGGTCGACTCGCATATATAAGAGAATGCATTGGCACAGGGCCGTTCTGTTGGGTAAAGGGTTAAATAGAAGATTATTGTACACGTCATGCATAATCTGGTAGATCATGCTATCACTGCGCACGATAAGCAGTGCCTTGTCCGGTTTAATAATCCTACTCGTCATCGTCAATTTTGCAAAACCAATTTTTGACCCATGGGTTAGTGTGCTCTACTTGTAACGCCATGCTTTCGAACCCCGCTCTCTGACATTGAATGTAAAATGCTGCGTTGTTTGTCTTCAACAAGCTATATATCTCACACCAAGGAGATCACTACCATGGATCACATCAGGGATAAAAAGACTTATACATAGGCGCGACAGAGCATACCGACAAATGAAAAAGACCTCAAATAACCATCTAAAACAGAAACACCGAAGTCTTAAAATGCTGGTCAAAAAGAAACTGAAACTGGCACATGAAACCTATGTTGAAAACATCCTTGAAATTGGGCCCCCTACTGTTTCTACTGTATATTAATGACCTCCCTGACGAATTAATATCACAAACCAGACTTTTTGCAGATGACACAGCCATATATATAACCATCAAAAGCTCCTCAGATCACAACACTCTACAAACCGATCTAATTAAATTGGAGGAATGGGAAAGAAAATGGGACATGTCGTTCAATCCGGGAAAATGCCAAGTATTAACAGTGGCTCGCAAGAAAAACCCAGTTTACCATCAATACATCTTGCATGGGCAAATCTTGCAATATAACAGCACAGCCCGCTATCTCGGGGTTGATCTAACCACAAACATGTCATTCAACGAACATATAAACAAAATAACATCAAGTGCAAACCAAACTCTTGGATTCCTGAAAAGAAATATAAAAACCAAAATTGAAGTTATTCGTAAAATAGCATATCAAGCTGTGGTACGGCCTAAATTAGAATATGCAGCAAGCGCATGGTCACCTTACACAGCCACAAATATCATAGAAATTGAAAAAGTTCAGAACAGGGCTGTACGGTGGATAAAAAATCAATATTCGAGATATGCAAGTGTTTCGGCTATGACTTCTGATCTAAATTTAAAATCACTGGAGGCCAGAAGAACTATATCACGGCTGTGTCTCTTCCAAAAAACCATCCAAAACCATGTGGAAATTCAAATTCCAACATATCTTGAAAAAGAAAAACTCGATTCCACCATCAGGAAACATTCAGACGCATTCATACAGGCCCAAATTACTTCAGATATTCCTTCTTCCCTGCCACTGCAATTCTCTGGAATAACCTAAACCCTGACCTGGTCACACTCTCAGACCCTGACATGTTCAGAAAGGGTGTGTACCAGCATATCAAATAATTGGCTCAAATTATCATTCTTTTAACCTAGTGTTTTTAACTGTTTTTATCTCTCTTCTGTAACATAAAACCTATAAACTTTATTCTCCTATCTCACTGTCATCTCCTTTCTGAACAAACGCTACCTCTATTCTGCACAGACGCGCACTGGATATAATACCCCGATAAGGGGGGTCTCCAGTAACGATAGATAGATAGATCTCATACTACAGTTGTCGCGGGGACTCGCCCGTTAACCGAGTAACCTGTCGGGAGTCAGTGGATATTATCTGCGTGGATTCTTCCTACCAAGCGAGGATGGGTAACCGAGGTAAAAATCATGCAATGCGCATTGATACTAATTCACTGTGGAATGCAACATAAAAATGGATTGATTATATTTTTAAATGTATAGTCCTATAATTCTATCCGTGAGTTTGCAAAACAGCTGCAATTCTCGTAATTGTACCCATTACAGGTACCAAAACCATGCAGCACTATATTGACGGAACAGATGAATCGAGTGTTGGTGTTTGGAAAAACAGAAATGGCGAGTCACTATGGATTGCAGCTGATATGTATCTGGATGGAGGACAACAACGCTGCGCATCAATTATACACTGGTCGAATAATCCGACTGCTATGAACGATTATGAATGTGACACGGTATGGCCGCATCATCTCCACAGCTATATCTGTGAACTGTGAGAACATGTGAAACATTGGTGATATGTACGAAGCTTGTGTATTATACTGATGTGTCTTTATGCATGGGATATGTCCGTTATTTCATAAAAGGGATATTTAACGAAATAACGCGAATCTTAGATTTATCTCTCATTTTGAAAACACAACATTGGGCTACGAGAGAGCTAATGTCATACTATGACTAAAGTTGCATACATCTGACTGAAATTAGTGATTTTAGTATGATAGTGACAGCCCTTCGCGGCCTGTTTCAGTTAGTATATAATACTTTACATATGTTGCCCTTGATCGAGAAATCATCCAATAATGCAGGCTGCAGGGTGTGCCGATAGATTCAAATTTGAAATCAAAGATGGCTGCTGGTGGCCATGTTTTTTAACGAATTTCAGAAATCATTGGTGGCTCCCATCTAGAGGTCACCCTGATGATCCGTGTGAAGTTTGGTGATGATCGGATGAGGGATGTGGTTTATAGGGTGTGCCAAAGTATTTAATCATGCAAAGAGTAAAATCCAAGATGGCTGCCAGTGGCCATATTTTTTGGCCGAATAACCCTAAAATGACTAGTTCCAATCTATATTTCAATGTTAAAATCCAGGAAAAATTTCATGATGATCAGACAAACAGTACAGCCTGTAGCCCATGCTAATGGATTAAATTTTGAAATCCAAGATGGCATCTACATGTCAATATCAACAGCCATGACAAATTTCATAATGAGAATGACCTGTACCCCGTGCTAATGTAAATTGTTGACAGACACACACTGACGACAGATACCAACCCATGGCAACAGCTCAAGTTGAGCTATAAATGATTAGCTCCCATCTACAGACCACCCTGAAGATCCAAATGTAAAGTTGGGTGATAATCGGATCAGGGATGTGGCATGCAGGGTGTGCGGTACTCTTTGCATGAATTTGGTGAATAAATAAATCCTTTGGCACACATTGTGCCAAAGGATATATTTAGCCATGCAAATAATAACATCCAAGATGGCTGCCAGCATTTTTCATCATGCCTGTATATTTTCAATAATTGTGCAGTGTGTGCTGATCAATTGAAATTTGAA
The DNA here is from genome assembly GCA_032622095.1 of Siphonodentalium dalli. Taxonomy (NCBI): domain Eukaryota; kingdom Metazoa; phylum Mollusca; class Scaphopoda; order Gadilida; family Siphonodentaliidae; genus Siphonodentalium; species Siphonodentalium dalli. The sequence continues at coordinate 2,266,468 of CP136062.1, forward strand.
ATCCAAGATGGCTACTGGTGATCATGTTTTTAAAAAAATTTGGAAAAAAATGAGCTCCCATCTCGAGGTCACTCAGAGAATCCATATAAAGTTTGGTGACAATCGGATGAGGGATGTGGCCAGTAAGCTGTGCCAAAGGAAATATTTGACAGACATACACACAGACGACGGATGCCAACACATGGCAATAGCTCAAACTTGACTTTGTCAAGTTGAGCTAAAAAGGAAACCTACAGCTTTGACTGAATAAAGAATTATCTCATTCGTGGGTACAAGCACATACTCATGTATTTGCTTGTATTATAATTCTCGTATTCAGTAAAAATCTCTAGGTATCCTCTATTTATTTGGCCCAAGTGAAACAAACTATGGGGAATATCACATTCATACTATTTATTAACCAAATCTGTTATAAATAACACCTTTCTCTAAATTAGTTTATACAGACAATACTTCCTTACGCTACACAATACAGCACTATATATATATTACGGAATGACGTGAGATACTAACAGTTTCTCGCCTCATGCTCTCTTGGTTAAACATGATGTACATAATGATGTGATATAAATGTAGTTTCTATACTCACTCAAGCCTGAGAATAAGGTGCCTGTCATTTGCAGAGTGAGGTCCCCAGAGGGTGAATTTAGTGACACTATCCCGCATAATGGGCTAGCATCACTAAATTCACCCTCTGGAGACCTCATTCTGATCAGGCCTCATCTTGTCTGGAAAGTAAAAAAAATTCTATAGAGACTTAGATTCTATTCATTTTTTAGTGTAGTTTCTCTATATCCCCAAATAGGCAGACGACATAATGCATAATCAAGGTTCCCGATGCGTGTACATCACAATATTCACCATTTGGGAACTTCAATCTGAGTCAATGTCTCCCATAGCAGATGAGGCCATGCAGAATAAGGTCCCAAGAGGGTGAATTTGGTGATGCCAGCTCACTATGTGGGATAGCGTCACTAAATTCACCCTCTGGGGACCTCATTCTGCCAATGACAGTCACATTAAACTCAGGCTTGGACTCACTGCGTCTTGGTTAGACATGATGTGGTGACAAGATATTTGCAGATATAACAGCGACAATTGTCAGAATCTTGAGTTGAACTGTTGCTTTCCTTTTCACTTATAAGTAAAATGGCTCCTACAATTTTATTTCACCATTGCCATCACTATGGTAACAAAAAATGGCCTTTCTTTTGTGAAATAGGTCACCTTCCTGTAGAAAAATTTTGTGGCATGGAATCTCGTCAAGGATGGCAGCTCCTTGTTTTTGGCGATAAATGCTAAATCAAAATGTTGAAAAATATGTGGTTGTTTTCATCCTACTTACTGAAACACTGATTACATTTTCAAATAACTTGTCACCATATATATTTAATACACATAAATATATTTAATGTACACAACATTCTTCAAAATATGCATATTAGCTAGGTTTAGTCACGCATACGTGTAATTTAGTCACGGACATGTGAAATGTATAAGTTTATCACACATACGTGTAACTTGCAATGTGTTTTGATATTGTTGAAGAAATTCACTTTTGTTTATATGTATTGCTACACATTGGATCAAGATCTTTCTTTAAACATGTAGATTTGGCGACACAAAATCAGGTGTTTCCCTCCAACTGCATCTTTTTAGCAATACCATAATAATATGCATTTTATGCCAATGACGATATCATTTGATACAAGTTTTCATACTATGGACCAGCTTAGGGGCGACATCTTCCCCCTAAAATGTGCCATTTCTCCCTATTTTTGTCCTGGGGAGTGACTTCTTCCTCATATACCAGTGTATATTTTCAAAACAGCATATTTGAATTAACATGTATTTACGGACTATAATAGCGACTTACTAATTATAATTGTAATATAAATGGAATCTTGTATTGCATAATACATATTGGATCACATTAATGTGATATTACAGACTAACATGAACTTCAACCTTTACGATTTCTCCCTAATAATCTGATAGGTAGAAGTGAATTCCCAAGACTGGTCCCCATTTCATACTGGATGTCTCTGTAGAGTGAACCTGGAGATAAATCCTGATTGAGGCTTAGAAATCTAAATATAATGAAAGAACTGAGTTTAAATATTATTAACATGATTTAAAGGTACATATACAAGTCCATATAGCTAACATACCAACAAGACAATAAAATACTACAACGATATGTACGGAAGCGTGTGTATTCTACACATGTGTATCCAGGTGATATGCATAAGTAAAGATCGTTCGTTCTTGAGTAATGACAAGACATCGTCAGTGTATCCCCATGTTGTGTTTTCAGATGATCGGTCATCCATATCAGTTGATAACACAATAAGGGAAATTTTCAGGGCTGTTTTGATACCTGTTACAGGTATGGGCGACCAAACTCGAGAAGCCCAATTATCCCCAAATTCCTTGTGGACTGTATTGAGTCAATCTGAATTTTCCAAGGCAATTCAACAATATGCTATGTAAATAAAAAATCTGCAGTTGCAATAGCCTTTATTTGCATGTTTAATTTTAAAATCAGAAATATTACGTCATATTTATAATACATGTATATGTAAATGTATCTCTGTTGGTTTGGTACAGAAGCCTTATTAAGTCATATGGGAATAAATGTATCCTCTGCTGGAAACAGGTGTCCCTAAATTATCTCTGGATTCTTCTCTGAACACAATCACCGTCTTCTATGGCTGCATGATGTGACTGTGTGATTAGAATGCAGGGGAGTTTTCATTAACTGTATATGAGGTCTATGTAACTATACAAGAAATTAAAATGCCGAATGCGAAAAACAATATGCAAAATCCAATATGAATAGAGTGTTTATTTCCACCATTGACCAACCTTCATGACAAGTGACCCCAACAGCAACTCGGCAATATAATCTGTTAGTCTCAATGTCAATCTATCTCCCGAAGGTTAGCAAATGAGGATCCTATTGTAATAAAATAATCATGCCATAGCATACAGTGGCAGGCCGTGGATACAATACACAGGCAGTACTTAATGTGTGCATTACTTGAGTAGATAGCATGGATACATGCAAGAGTATAATACACAAGCTTCGTACATCTCGCAGTAGGTTGCATACCCGCATAGAGCATGATCAACAAACATAAAACATATGCAGTTTGGAAATGAAATAACAGAATGTTAATACTTAACAAGAGCAACGTCAAACGCTCCATACAGTCGCTCGGTTTTCATAAACTGTGAACTGCACATAACTCAGGTCAGAATATATGGGCAAGGCTGGAAATCATATTTGAACTGAATTTCAATATTAATGTTAGGGAATCACACTTTCCAAATATGAAGGAGATATATTTATTTTACTGGCTGCCATGACTGGAGCTTCCTCAAATTTTGTGAAAACTCTGTGCCAATGCATAGGGAGCCTCACATAGAAAGAGAATACAATGGCCTAACAATATTTACCCTGACCTTCTAAGCCAGTACATTCTGTTATATGGGAGACTTGCATATATTAGAGAATACAATGGCACAGGATCTTTAATGCTGCACCAGCGCAGCTCCCGTCATGAAAGTGTTAATGTTAGTGAATCACACTTTTAACAGTTTCCAACCACAATCTAATTTCAATAATGATCTTTCGCCATTTTTAAAGGTACATAACTCTGGTCAAAGTCATAAACAGGGGTGTTGTACTTAAATATGGGCATAAACTGTTTGTGATCGAACTGGCGTGCTAAGTTGATTAATTTTACCCTGTGCCAATGCATTCTCTTATATATGCGAGTCGACCATAGGTCGCCTCGATATAAGAAAATGCATTGGCCTAACAATTTTTTACAATTTTAATTATTTTTTCTTGTATTCTTTAACAATTTTATAATTTCACCCATACAGAGCCCCAGACAAACATGAGCAGACGACACTCTTCTATATGTTTCTATATATTTGTGGGGCTCCCTGCAGGGTAACGGATGTTTTTTTATTTTATGTCCTAAAAATTCAGGAGATAAACATACTTTGTTGAGTTGGGTATTCGGGATTCGAGCATAAAAACGGTTTGTGAACGAGCTGGCTTGCTGAATATCCAATGAAACAGTGTACGTTTATCTCCATTTTAATTCAATCCATCAAAAAGTTAAAAGAAACAGCATGAAAAGCACTTTTTATCGATACGACATGCAATGAAGTGATATATCCTTTTTATCGATACGACATGCAATGAAGTGATATATCCTTTTTATCGATACGACATGCAATGAAGTGATATATCCTTTTTCCGCAATCAAATCTATGGATATGTTCCATGTGGTTACTAGTAACAGCACCAGAATAACTTCTTGTTAACTGTGTCTAAAGAAAAGAATGTTCCGGTTGACTCGATTACTTGACTCCTGGAAGCACAGTGATGTACTTCACGCACCTTGTCAATAACACCATGCTCCATTCAACATTTGTGCACGGTTCAGCAACCAATGCTGGTTAATCAAAAACTAAAGTTAGCAGCTCTCGGCCAATCAGGATGCCTGTTTCAGTGACAAATATTCGACTTGCATTACAATTTCTGATGAATGCTCAAGAAATGGCATAGTTATAAGAATGACGGAAAGACAGCGAGACAAACATATGTTAAAATTAATACAATGGCGAATTTGTCTGCATATGGAATGTTAGAATCCACAAAATTTGGATGAAAACAAAATTGTTCCTATAGATGAATACAATATTAACAGATATGTAGGAATTTTATATAAAATTCTATGATTTTTAGCACTAAGGTTTGTACATGCACTTGCTAACCTATATGCTCTGAGACAGTGATGACATTTGTACAGGTATATATTGTATTGACAATATCAGTGTATGCAATAGTCATGCAGAGTGGCAAGGTGATTCAGTCTGGTCCATTTCATTCGGGACCATTGCCCAAACTAGTCCATGACCATCCAGTCCATTTCGCCCAGGACCCAAATTCATCGATGACCATCCAGTCCATTTCATCAGGAACCTAAACTCGTCCATGACCGTCCAGGCCATTCTACAGTAATGCCCTAAATAATTGACTCCTTAATCGCAGCAGAATTATGAGTAATTTTTCAGGATTTAGTCGGAAATATGGCTTGTTGCCATTCATCGGAAAGCTCTCAATGAGAGCTTTCCGATGAATGGCAACAAGCCATATTTCCGACTAAATCCTGAAAAATTACCCATAAATCTGCTGTGGTTAAGGAGTCGATTATTTAGGGCATTACTGTATGTGAATGGATTGCACATTTTAGCAAAGTATTCCTTTTATTAACAGAACATCTGGTTTAGAGTGGCAAGAAGGTTCTAGTATCAAATACTAGTATTGTAAATGTACGTACAGAGCTTTGTTCATTCAGCACTGCAGGAATACTCTCAGGTGCTGAATAATAGTGTCAGCATGATTATTAATTTTGGAGAAAATTCCCAACAATCACTATCATTTGGCATCGAGACATAGATAGAAATTGCCATCACTATTATTAACGCTTTCATGAAGGGAGGGGCGCTGACGCAGCATTAAAAGATCTTGTGCCAGTGCATTCTCTTATAAATACGAGTCTCCCATAGGGAGCCTCGCATATATAATAGAATGCTTATAATGTCAAGATAAATATTGTTAGGCCAATGCATTCTCGAGGCTCCCTACGGGAGACTCACATATATAAGAGAATGCATTGGCACAGGGTTTGCGCAATATTTCTGGAAGCTCCAATCATGAAATGGTTAATTTCAGCCAAAATCCCCACCATCGCTACTATTAGGCCTCGCGATTATTAGGCATCTGAGAGTACACCAACTTTAACATATCCAAATATAACTGGTAATGGATCACGAAGTGTGAAGATGATTTTGTGAAAGCATTATAGTGTAAACTATAACACACAATAATACAAGTAATATCAATCCTAGGCAAAGTTTCTTTTGACGTAAACCAGATGGTGAAATCGGTAAGTTGGATACTGGTTTATGTAAAAGTACCGTTGACTTACTCTTCTATAGTGAACTTTATGCCCAGATCCAGTGGTGGTATTTTTCATCAATTTTAATTGACGTTAATATCATACAAAATGCTACATTTATTGGAAACAGCGATATCTTACAGTCATATTGATGTATTATAACTTACCATTGTGTTAAATAAATTATGTACCGAATATGCCGAGGTATTAGGAGCAACCTCACATTTGAGCTGTTTATTTACGTCTAGTGAAGACCCGAACTGTTACGAAGGTCACGAGGTAAAATGGATTCGTATTCTTTGGAAATTATGTAAACGTTGTGATCAAATAAATTTTTCACAATAAATTACTACTTTCAGTGACAACTCTTGTGGAGTTCGGAAACAAATATAATTTTTTCTATGGAATAAAACAGGTTATTTTCACAATTGTGATATTTTATTACTGTCATTGATGATTTTAGAGGAGTCGCTGAGTGGTCTGCTATAGAAGAGTAACAGCAAGGCAACCATTATCCCTACCAACTGGTTTACATCGAAGGAACTTGGACTATATCAATCCCTGACATGTGTAAACACACTATCATTAAAATTGACTAGGGCACATTATCAAATGATTTTGTCCAACAGAAATATTTATTGCTCTTTCTTTGTTGGCCTAGAAGGTGTATACAAAGTTAAGTGGTTGAAATTAACCGCCTCGGAATGTACAAAGGTTAAAAGTAAGCTAGAAATAAAATGTTGCATAACAAGAATATGTATGTAGGCCACAAACTACGGTGCTGGAATATTGCAGAATGAGGTCACTGGAGGGTGAATTTAGTGACGCTACCCAACATGGTGGGCTAACATCACCAAATTCATCCTCTGGGGACCTCATTCTGCATAGTGCCATCTGCTATAGGAGACCTAGACACAGACTTAAGTTCCCAGATCATAGTGTTCAAAGTCGTTTTTTTCTGGGACACAGAAACGTGGTTAAAGTATTTATCAACCTATTTCAATACCGGGAAAAATTAAACAGCAAATATTAATAAGTGTATTTTGGAGCGCAAACCGCCATGGGGCTTATATTTATTTTAGTTTATGTTTGCTTATTTTAAAGTAAATGGAGATAAAAAGGCTTGAAAATCACCATAGCATGAAGACAAAGTTCTCTCTGTATTCCACAAACCAAGAACGTTTCTATGAATTGGGAATTTTTGGGGTCAGAAATTGGGTAAAACCTGACTATTTTTCCTTGGGAATAGGGCTTATTTTTCACTCATATAAACAAAATCTCTGTATACACCCTCGATAAATGGAAGTCGCATATCATAAAACAAAAATGATAATTCCATTAATGTCAGTGTAAACCATTGAGACAACCTCTGATACTTCAATTTATCATTGTGGTGTACATAGCATTACTTTCATTCAATTCCAAATAGAGTGTCGAGTCAAGATCGCTTTGTTCAATCCCAGTTTCCCAGTTGATATTCAATGAAATTTAAACACTAGATTTCATGTAACTAATTATAAAGATGTTGATTGTGTTTTTGCGCCTTTTTGGTGTGATGCATGTGCATCTCTCGGGTAATATTTGGCGAGTGTAGTCTGTGGTATTCTCTTCAGCATTTCTTTTGGGAAAATTCGTAATAAGTTCCATCCGATATCTAGAGAGTCAAACACAGATCTGTTTTCATAATGGCCTGAAAAAGAACAAGTGTGTAAACTGATTTATTTAACCCTTTACCCAACAGAACGGCCCTGTGCCAATGCATTCTCTTATATATGCGAGTCGACCATAGGTCGCCTCGCATATATAAGAGAATGCATTGGCTTAACACATTAAAAATTATAAAATTGTTAAAGAATGTAAGAAAAATGGTAAAAAGTGTTAAAAAAGATTTTTTTTAGGCCAATGCATTCTCTTATATATGCGAGGCGACCTATGGTCGACTCGCATATATAAGAGAATGCATTGACACAGGGCTAACTGTAACTATCACAATGTGGTCAAGGAGCCGGTTCCAATGATATCCATATTTGTATGGTTCTATTGAGACAGACCGAAGATATTTTAGGCTGTTGAAGCTTTATTTGGCCGGTTTTGGCCGGTTTGTTGGGTAAAGGGTTAACACCCATTGACGTCAGCCTCATGTATTCAACCAAATCCCAGCCATTGAATATATATCATTGTATACCTCGAGTGAAATACAAACCAGAACAATTATAGGGAGCCTTGCATATATAAGAGAATACAATGGCCTAACAATATTTACCTTGACCTTGTAAGCCAGTGCATTCTCTTATATATGTGAGTCTCTCTATCAGAGACTCACATATATAAGATAATGCACTGGCACAAGATCTGTAATGCTGCACCAGTGCAGCTCCAGTCATGCCCCCGATGCTAAGTTTAGAGAGTGAGCAACTGTTTCTAATGAGCAAGCCTGTATTTAGTGTGTCTGACTGAGGTCCCCAGATGGTGAATTTAATGATGCCATCTCACAGAGTGCCAGTTGGCTAGCATCACCAAATACACACTCTGGGGACTTCATTCTGCTTAGGCCTAATCTTCCAAGAAGTATATATAGTCTCAAATTAACATTGTTTTTAGTTATTTTTAACTTCTGTTCAGTTTCTATATCCCCTATTTTGCAGAAAAAAAATTGCATAATCGAGGTGACTAATAGGTGAACATTACTGGGGAATTTAAGCTGATCCTAGTAGGTGTCTCCCATAGCAGTTGAGGCCTCAATGAGGTTCACAGAGAGTGAATTTGGTGATGCTAGCCACCATGTGGGATACAATCACTCATTTCACCCTCTGGGGACCTCATTCTGCAAATGACAGACACACTAATTCCAGGCTTGGTAATAAGGAAAATTGTGCTGTTTTATTCTGGTGAAAATCAATCAATGCAACCCATCATATGAATGTATCCTTTCACTCATATTGGTCTATCAAAAAAAGATATTTAACCCTTTTAGTGCCAGGGTCTTAATTTATGGTCTGTAGAGTGCCCTAAAAAAAAAATTTAAATTTTTTTTTTTTTGGGTTAGGCCAATGCATTCTCTTATATATGCGAGGCGACCTATAGTCAACTCGCATATATAAGAGAATGCATTGGCACAGGGTATATGGGTTGATACAAAAATCGGACCTGGCACTGAAAGGGTTAAACAGACATGGCTTGTTCGTACTCCAAAATTTTGCATGTATAATTTGACAAAACAAACAAAAGCAGATTACAGAACATATTCGTCAATATAGTGCTGAAAAATTGTGTTTTATTTCTTATATTTTTTATCATTTCTTTTGTGTCGGTTCAATTGTTTTACTCAGCAGTAATATAAACAATGCACATGTAGATCATGGGAAGATTATCTACATCTCTAAGAGCTCTTTCCATCAATGTATCACATTATTATAATCAATAAATTTGAAAAATGATCAAGGAAATATGGGTTGATACAAAAATCAGACTTGGCACCGAAAGGGTTAAATTGTTTCATGCTAAAATAATTCTATCAACCTCTTCCGGACAGGCACCAGTGAATTCTAGTCAATGACATATTATTGTATTCTTACCTTGTGATATGAAATTCTTTTCAAATTTGGTTAAAAATTCTAAATATAGGAGATCTTCAGGTGTTAAGGCTTCTTCACCAACAACAGCCTTCATGGCCTGTACATCCTTACCAATAGCATAGCATGCATACTGAAAAGTGAAAAGGAAGAAAATAAAATGATTGATTGATTGATTGATACGGGTTTTATGTCGCTTTAGCCACTAAGGCCATATCACGACATTGCCAGTTTTAATGGTGGAGGAAATCCGCACACTTACGGCTTATCTAACGGTGATTTCAATGGCTGATAAACTCGTCGACCATGTGCGGCAAACCACCGGCCATTGGCAAGTAACTGGCAACTTTCCCAGATAACGATTTCGAGTTACAAAGTCCACGATGGAAACATGTGGATTTGAACCCTTATCGCCAGCGCTGGAAGGCGAAATGGCTTGGAGTTGTACCCCTAACCGATTGAGCCACCGAGGCCCCCGAAAATAAAATGAATACCAAGTACATTTGCATACATATTCAACATAAATTATGTATATTAACCCTTGATGGGAACCGTGTGTTGAAGCATTAAAGATCCTGTGCCAGTGCATTCTCTTACATATACAAGTCTCCCATAGGAGCAAGCCTTGAAATAGTGTGTCTGTCATTTGCAGAATGAGGTCCCCAGAGGGTGAATTTAGTGATGCTACCCCGCACAGCGGGCTAGCATCACCAAATTCACCCTCTGGGAACCTCATTCTGCTGAGGTGTAAGCAGAATGAGGTCATCAGAGGGTGAATTTAGTGATGCTAGCCCGCTATGCGGGGTAGCATCACTAAATTCACCCTCTGGGGACCTCATTCTGCAAATGACAGACACACTATTTCAAGGCTTGCATAGGAGCCTCGCATATACAAGAGAATGCACTGGCTTACAAGGTCAAGTTAAATATTGTTAGGCCAATATATTCTCTTATATATGCGGGACTCCCTATGGGAGACTCACATATATAAGAGAAAGCATTGGTACACGATTTTAGCAAAATTTCAGGAAGCTCCAATCATGGAAGGGATAATACTTACCAATTGGTTGGATACATCTGCATGATCTTCTCGTGTCATACCTTCTCCAATGGCGGATTTCATCAACCTCGACAATGATGGAAGGACGTTAATTGGTGGGTATATCTGTAACAGATATAGTCATATGTGAGAATTCATAAATATTTCCATATATGACATCTGAATTGGCTTGGAGCGGCACCTCCATCTCATCTACAGTAGGGCTCTGTGAATCGGCACTTTTCCACAGATTCAAAATCTTATATCAAATCGGGGAGCCAATACGGTGTCCATAAATTTCTGTTGAAGTATGTTGACAGAAAATGACATTGCATGTGCAATTATCCTGTTTTATAAACTATATTCATTTCGATTAGGTTTTATTAACCATTTCTACACTAAATACTCATTGATGAGTAGTTATCCCTTAGGAAATGTTCAGATAATAAGTTGTTGAACTTATTATCTGAACATTTCCCACCAATGAATATGAATTCTTATGCAATTGTGTTATCAGCAGTATACAAAACACATGGTTCCTGCACCTATTTTGTGATCAAATTCAAGGGTATTCCAGAAGTATCCTAGGCAGGATTCAAGGGTTTTTCAAGGATGTGTCCACGAGAAACCTAAAAAGATGCTTAAAATACATCTGCAGTTAAAAGTCAGTCTAAGAAATAAAAATCATAAAACAGCCATTAACGGTGAGATAAAGTCAGTTGACTCGATATGCAATTTTAAAAAGGTGAGTTTTTAAACGTTTGTGGAATTCCATATCATCACTAGTAAGTCTGAGATCATCGGGAAGATTGTTCCACAAGGTAGGTGCAGCAACACACGAAGCTCTACCCCCCCAATGTGCGATGACTGGAATTAGGGAGTGTTAGAAGTCATTTACGTCTGATCTCTTCTGCATCGATCCGGATGTCTGCTTCAGATTGACTAGTTCATTGATATAGTACAAATTATTTGGTGAAATAAAAGTGTTTTAACTAAATATATTGTGAACAATATTTTTTAGAATCGGAAACTAAGGCATATTACCCCGTATTGGCAACATCTAATGGTTCCATGGACTCGGTTCACTCGAATATTGATCCCACAAATGTTGGAAATAACATTTTCCACCCAGTATACTTTCATTTTAATACTAGTCCAACTAAATCAATTTAATTTTCGTGTGTGTATGCAATTGTGACTAACTAAAATATAATAAACAAGAGGTGTGCACTCGCGTGCTAGCATATCCCCACCATGGCAAATTCAACCCGCATTATCCGTAAACCCCCAAAAAGTTTTTTTAACTTTAATGAAAAATTTGGATTAATAATATCGATATGGTGTCGGAAGAAACTTGTACAGAAAAAAATATTCAAATTGGTTCATATTTGTTCGAATGATTGCAGAAACCCAAAAAAGGGTAGAAAATGAAACGCAACCTTAACATCTAAGATGGCTTTTGTCGAGTGTGATAGCATCCACAAAAACAAAATCACAAATAAGTCGAAAATGAAGTGTAATGTTAGGAAAAACAGTCCGAGCCAACCCTGAGCTGCATCATGTAGAGAGGGTGTTGTGTGAAGCATGTATACCAAAAATTATTGAAATCGGTTCATATTTGTTAAAGTTATTAAGTCAAAATAAGTTGAAAAGTAAGGCGTAACTTAAAAAAAGAAAGTCGCACCGCAATTAGCATCATGTGGAGAGGCGGTCCTAAGGAGATTGCATACAAAAAATTATTGAAATTGGTTCATAGTTGTTCGAGTTATGCGGTCGGATGGACGGACGGACGGACGGATGGGCGGCTCGACGGACACACAGAGGGAGAAAGTGTGACGGACAGACGCAGTCAATCCAGTATACCCCCCATTTTCTTTGAAAGTGGGGGTATAATGAAACAAACATGTTTACCCAATCCCAGAGCCCAAACAGTAATGAAGCTTGTTTTGTGAAACTGAAACCATAGATTAAATTTAGGAAAACAGAAATAGAGTTCTGGGTTTTTCCAGGAATTACCGTAAATACTCTAATTTTCTATCGCAAATAATTATTTTGCCGATTACTTCGTGTAATCATTCCAAATCCCGCAATCATAATGGAATGCCAACTTACTATTCAAGGGTTTTCAAACATTCAAGGATTTATACATGTCTATTATTCAAGGGTTTTCAAGGAATTATGTGAAATCCAAGGGTATTCAATAGCCTTGAAAATGGATTTTCATATTCAAAAGTGTTCAAGGACATTCAAGGAGCCGCGGGAACCATGGAAACAGCTATACAAAATTAGTATAAGACAAATATCATGGATGCATCACTCGTATATTTCTTCATCACCCCAAGCAAAATGTCCAACATAGTGTCAAAGATGGAGACGAATTTGGACATTCAAAAGATCACAATGACGATATCAACATCAAATAAAATCTCAATTATTTGACGGGCCCTAATGTATAATTTATATACGAGACAGTGAACATATGAACATATAGTTGTCCCTGCTATTATTATGCTCGCTGCTTTGAGTTCACTGTTTTAATAAAGGCCTTTCCACATTGAGTGCGACATGCATGAATAGTGTTAATCTGCTAAATTAGAAAATATAGGGTAATCTCATGGCAGTCCGAGAGGCGATTGATGATATAGCCTTCAAACTTGAACAATTTGGCAAAATTCAATTTTTTATGGCCATTTAAAATAAAAATTGACCAAATTGGACACTGACGGAGTGAAACGAGGGTAACTGGAGAAGTATTTTCTATCATAGATTTATTTGCAAGCCTGAGTTTAGTGTGCCTGTCATTTGCAGAATGAGGTCCACAGAGGGTGAATTTAGTTATGCTATCCCGCATATTGGGCTAGCATCACCAAATTCACCCTCTGGGGACCTCATTCTGCTTAGGCCTCATCTGCTATGGGAGACATAGACTCAGATTGAAGTTTCTAAATGGTGAATATTGCGATGTACACTCATTGAGAACCTCGATTATGCAATATGCCCTCTGTCAGTTTGGAGATATAGAGAAACTAAACTAAAAAAGAAATGGAATCTATGTGAAGAAGTGTCTATAGAAATTTGATAATAAAGAAACTTTCCAGAGAAGGATGCGGCCTAAGCAGAATGAGGTCACTAGAGGGTGAATTTAGTGATGCCTGCTATGTGGGATAGCGTCACTAAATTCACCCTCTGGGGACCTCATTCTGCAAATGACAGGCACACTAAACTCAGACTTGAACGGAGAAGTATATTCTCTGGAAAGTATCTTTATTATCAAATTAACAAGTTTTTTGGTTTCTTTTTCTATTTTAGTTCAGTTTCTCTATATCCCCAAATTGGCATAAAACACAATGCATAATCGAGGTGACCAATGGGTGCACATAATCATCTTCACTATCTGAGAACTTAAATATGTGTAAAGGTCTCCCATAGCAGATGAGGCCATTGCAAAATGAGGTCCCCAGATGATGAATTTTGTGATGCTAGCCTGCTGTGCAGGGTAGCGTCACTAAATTCACCCTCTGGGGGACCTCATTCTGCAAATGACAGGCACACTAAACTCATGACTTGAACGGAGAAGTATATTCTCTGGAAAGTATCTTTATTATCAAATTAACAAGTTTTTTGGTTTCTTTTTCTATTTTAGTTCAGTTTCTCTATATCCCCAATTTGGCATAAAACACAATGCATAATCGAGGTGACCAAAGGGTGCACATAATCATTTTCACTATCTGAGAACTTAAATCTGTGTAAAGGTCTCTCATAGCAGATGAGGCCCATGCAATATGAGGTCCCCAGATTATGAATTTTGTGATGCTAGCCTGCTGTGAGGTGTAGCGTCACTAAATTCACCCTCTCGGGACTATATTTTCAGGCCTGGTTATTTGCATACGTAGTTAGAATTACCTACGTAGTTAGTATTACCTATCTATTATGCATACGTAGTTAGTATTACCTGTCTATTATGCATACGTAGTTAGTATTACCTGTCTATTATGCATACGTAGTTAGTATTACCTGTCTATTATGCATACGTAGTTAGTATTACCTGTCTATTATGCATACGTAGTTAGCATTACCTGTCTATTATGCATACATAGTTAGTATTACCTGTCTATTATGCATACATAGTTAGTATTACCTGTCTATTATGCATACGTAGTTAGTATTACCTGTCTATTATGCATACGTAGTTAGTATTACCTGTCTATTATGCATACGTAGTTAGAATTACCTGTCTATTAGCCATACGTAGTTAGTATTACCTGTCTATTATGCAACTGTCTGTCTACGTAAATCTGCCCTTCTGTGATATAACCGGTCAGGTCAGGAATAGGATGGGTGATGTCTGAAAAATAAGATCAAATTTAAAATAAACTAGAATGCACTCACTGGAGCTGCCTATACTTGCGCCCATCACACATTTGGCATGTTGTGTGGTGTCTTGCCACAACAGTTTGAACCACGGGTGCTGGCCCCTCGTTTGAGAGATCGATATAAAAAATCTAGATATCAAATCTCTGTTCATCCATCGCTGAAATAGTTGTGTGTACGGATATAATATCCCTGTTATGATGATATGGACCCCAGTTGGTTGCATATTAGGAACGATAACTCTATCCGATCTAATTACAGGTGAGACATATTGGTAGTGTTTTTTACCTGTTAACCAACTATCAGATTTAGGCCACTCCGATGCATGGTGTATTATCTACATGTATATTACGTGAGGACCTTGATGGGGATAGCTTCAGTCTTCAATGTTAAAGTGACACACTGCGCTCGCTGAACGAAGTCTCTCCTTGTGAATGATGTATTATCTACATGTATATCACGTGATGACCTCAATGAACGATGGGCAGCTTCCGCCCTGAATATTAAAGGGACAAAATGCACTCAGTATTTGAATATTAAAGGGACAATAGGCGCTCACGGGGGATGATTGTTAAAGTGACACAAGGCACTCACTATGGATGAATGTTAAAGTGACACTAGGCACTCACTGTGGGATAATGTTAAAGTGACATTCGCATTGAAAACTTCAAAAACTTCAAACAAGTTGACGTGCGCGTTACTAGGACTGACCCGCAGTTTATAAGGGTATACGTCTTGGATGGTAATTTGGGCCTATAAAAATTACTAAGTTTTTTGAAATTTGTGAAGTTTTTGAAATGTTTGAAGTTTTTGAAATTTTTGAAGTTTTTGAAATTTTTGAAATTTTTGAAATTTTTGAAATTTTTGAACTTTTTCAATATTGTTCATTTATGAACGATTTTTTACCAAAATAAAACCAGATAACAATGCAAATTAAGTATTTATCACATAATTTGCCCATAAAAGCAGTTTCATAATTATCGATAAGAGACACGTTTAATATCAGCGCGTGCGATGACGTCACATCGTTCTTCAAATGACTTGCGATCGCTGCGTTTTTTTCGATGGATATTTCGCATTGCTTCGCGTTTATTTGATCATGTGATAAAAAGTATCTCACACTCGTCCTATTTTATACGTAATTTATCAACCTCGTCCACTAAATTCTATTTGAGCCTCGGTAAACCTCGGCTCAAATCGAATTTAGTGAACTCGGTTGATAAATTCCGTATAAAATAGAAACTCATGTGAGATCCTCTATATATGTGGATTTAAACTACAATTGATGCAACCATTTCATATTATCAGACATAATCAGTAATTCACACTCATTCAGCATCGGATATGATTGAAATTTCCAACTTCAACACTTCATAAAAATTACTGGAACAATAACGCATGCGCGTTGCCTCTTT
Organism: Siphonodentalium dalli; assembly: GCA_032622095.1. NCBI lineage: Eukaryota > Metazoa > Mollusca > Scaphopoda > Gadilida > Siphonodentaliidae > Siphonodentalium > Siphonodentalium dalli. The sequence goes on from CP136062.1 coordinate 2,282,849, forward strand.
TTCTGCTTCCGTTATCTCGGTCATGATTCCCGGAAGGACAGACAAAGATCCGGACCGAAAACATTACTTGCGTCCAGTATGGACTGGCGCAAGTAATAATAAAATCATCAAACAAGAGCATCGATAGGGCGTGGTAAAATATGCCCATGGTTATTCTGACAAAGGGCCATAACTCTGGTAAAAATTGGCGGGTGGAACTAGGGTCCTGCGAATATTCGATATTCGAAAGTCAAATTCGATTTGAATTTGAGTCGAAATTTCCAACTCGAAATTTCGAATATATATGGATGAAATTATTAGCTGCTTACGAACACGTACACACGTCGATCTTAGCTGTTTCTGTGCCATTTAATTCCCTAAAATTATGAATATGTGCGCTTTATAATTCTTATTGTACATCACGAATGTACGCATGCTATTAAATATATTTATGGCCAGTAATTAGCCACCAGATTAGGACCACTAAATACGTCTGAATTCCAGCTTTGAACATGGTTGCCAAAAGCTCTGACGACGCACGTAAAATATAATAACTATGAGACTGAGCAACTGCTAGCGTTATCCGCCGACTGTCTATCTCAGGTTCCTCGTTATTTGTATGTGACATCGTTGATGATGTAAACTTCACGTGTTTCAGGGGTCGAAAAGTGCATGTTGGTGGAGTTTTCTTTTGAAGTTGACTGTCAGTTTCGGAGCGTTCCATTGACACTTGACAATAAGTCGTCCGTTATTCATGTTTATTTTAAACATGATAAGCTTCTCAGGCAGTGCAAGAACTTACACGTGTGACGAATACAACATGGTGTATAAATCCCAAGCATCTGGGACAACGACCCATCTATGGAATCATCAGTTCCAGAAGCACCCAGTAATACATAAACAGACTACCCTGCGACTGTTGTTGCATCTTCAAGTTTACAACAACGGGTGTTCCCGAATGCCCATTTGCAATTTTGCATGTACATGCAAACTGTACAAACTTTGCATGATTTTAGTTCCGATAGGCCGGTTTATATATTAATCATCGTGACGTCCGCATGGACGTTTTGATAATATTTCTTTTCTTCTCGACAATAATCAATTGAATTTAATAGTATCGCGATTGACGGTTAATCGCCACATAAGTTATGATGGAACTTCATGGAAGTTCATAAAACGTTTCAAACATCATCTAATCCTTGGCAAAACATGCCTAATTGAGAAAGCAACACACATGTATAATTCGATTTGATATTCGATTCGATTCAAATTCTTCAATTCGATTCGATATTCGATTCGATCAAAATCTCCAATTCGCAGGACCCTAGGTGGAACCCTAATTCAAATTTGATCTGTATTCTGTGCTTGAAAACCCAAATACCAAATTTCATACCATTCAGTTGAGACTATCTAAAGTTAACATCTGGAAACCAAATGCAAACGGGCCATCAGATGGACAGACGGATGGACAATCTGATTCCAGGGTGGGGGCTAATTAGAGATAAGTGGCATAACTCTGGTTAGAAGTCGGGGAGGCCTGATTTTCAGTGGCTATAGCAACAGACGTTCTCACTCATTAATTGTTGCCATTCATCGGAAAGCTCTCCCCACTGAACCGGTATACCCTATATGAATGACCCTTGTTATAGTAATTGAAGCGTGTCTGCGTATAGAGCTCTTGTCTATTGAGGCAAAATTAGTTGTCTGAAGACAACATGACAAGTGTAGCCTTGGGTGTATTCTGGCTCGCAAAGACAAATAATGTTTTGACGTCATCAAACAGCAACGTACTGAATTTCATTAAGCTATAGCTCTGATTCATATCGTTGAGATATTCTTACTGGTGCTTACCGTCATTTGGCATAGTTAAAATTGGAATCTGTGTGATGGATCCGTTCCTCCCTTCAACTCGACCAGCACGCTCATATATGGTGGCCAAATCGGTGTACATGTAACCTGGGAAACCACGGCGACCAGGTACCTCCTCCCTGGCAGCTGACACCTGGAACAAGTTGAATAGACGCATTATGGTCACATCAATAAACAAGAACTGGGATGTCACCTGGAGCATATCCTCACGTGGCATACCACCTGGGGTGGGCATACTTTAAGACGATGAACATCCAAACCACCATGATCCTATATAGTAGCCTTGTAAAAAAATGAAAGTGTCAATGACACTGTAGCTCAACTTAGGTAAGGGAATAATTTAATGGTTGACAGTAATGGAGGAATAGGAAAGGTGCTAATTGAAATTTCTAACCTACATGCCAAAGGATTTAGTCATGCAAAGAGTAAAATCAAAGATGGCTGCTGGCGGCCATGTTTTTTGGCCGAACGACCCCAAAATGACTCGTTCCAATCTACATGTCATTTTTAACATCCATGACAAATTTCATGAAGTTCCGACCAAAGCTACAACCTGTAGCCCGCGCCAAACGATTTAGTCATGCAAAGAGTAAAATCCAAGATGGCTGCTGGCGGCCATGTTTTTTGGCCAAACGACCCCAAAATCACTCGTTCCGATCTGCATGTCAATATTAACATCCATGACAAATTTCATGATGATCAGACGAACAGTACGACCTGTAGACCGCGCCAATGGATTCAATTTTGAAATCCAAGATGGCCACCAGCGGCCATGTTTTTTGTCCGAATGACCCCAAAATGACTCATTCCCATCTACATGTCAATGTCAACATTCATAACAAATTTCATAAAGATCAGACCAAAGGTACGACCTGTAGCCCGCGCCAAAGGAAATTGTTCACGGACACACAGACGACAGACGCCAACCCATGGCAATAGCTCAAACTTACAAAGTAAGTTGAGCTAAAAATGGGTTTCGTACATTTTTGGGGGGATTTGTATACTATATTTTTTCTTAAAGCCAATATACTGGAGACATTGCTTCAAAAATAGTGTTACCATAGCAAAGTGTATGATTTCTGAGAATTCTGGAAAATGGTGGATATTGTTATATAGATAGGTTCATAATCAAGACCTACAGTGATAAAAAAAAATTGTTTACAATAACCTTGATTTTTCTCTGTGACCTTGACCCATGAGGTGAGTATTGGCGGTCCTTCATGGAGAATGTACACATCAAAATATGATTTTGGTATGGGGGAAAATATTTGCGTCCAGAAATAGGGTCAGAATCACACCTATATTTCTGTTTTGCCTATTAATTCACACCATTCAGTTAGCGGTAAAAAGTGGCATATCAGCCATAAGTGTTACTGACCTCTCGTAGAGCTTCTGCATAAGACGACATGTCTGTTAGGATAACAAGCACGTGCTTCTCACATTGGTATGCCAGATATTCAGCAGATGTTAGTGCAATACGAGGTGTGATTATACGCTCAATTCTGAAAATAAAACAATGCAAATCCAGGTGTAAATATATGTTTAATTCTGTAAATAAAACAATGCAATATGAGGTGTGAAATTACGGTGCTCAATTATTGAAATAAAACAACACTAAACAAGGTGTCACAAGATGCTCTAGGTAATTCAACCCTGATCATAGGGAAATTCTCAACTGTTGAGAGAGAATCTGTACCATGTAGTCCATTTCAACATTCATACTGTATTTGATGGTGACACGGGGGGAAAGCATGAATGCTTACCAGACCTCAAACTATGGTGCTGGTCATTTGCAGAATGAGGTCCCCAGAGGGTGAATTTAGTGATGCTACCCTGCACAGCGGGCTAGCATAAGTAAACTCACCCTCTGGAAACTATCTTTATTATCAAATTAACAATTTAGAAACTTCTTTAGAAAGTTGCTTTTTCTTTTTTTTAGCTGTTTCTCTATATCCTCAAATTGGCAGACTACACAATGCATAATCTAGGTGCCCAATGGGAGCACATCACCATCTGGGAACATAAATATGTGTCTAGGTCTCCCATGGCATATTAACCCTTTACCCAACAGAACGGCCCTGTGCCAATGCATTCTCTTATATATGCGAGTCGACCATAGGTCGCCTCGCATATATAAGAGAATGCATTGGCTTAACACATTAAAAATTATAAAATTGTTAAAGGCCAATGCATTCTCTTATATATGCGAGGCGACCTATGGTCGACTCGCATATATAAGAGAATGCATTGGCACAGGGCTAACTGTAACTATCACAATGTGGTCAAGGGGCCGATTCCAATGATATCCATATTTGTATGGTTCTATTGAGACAGACCGAAGATATTTTAGGCTGTTGAAGCTTTATTTGGCCGGTTTTGGCCGGTTTGTTGGGTAAAGGGTTAACCCTTTTCCCAACAGCAAATGTAGTTAAACCACGTCATATAGCCAAAGTCACCAGGTATGAAGGTATTAAGTTAGCCAACAGGAATTTGACGTTATAATATCATTGGGTGTTTCCCCGCACTGGCCACAGGTATATGTGCCATGTGTATCATCCGATATGCAACAACAAACATGCTTTCACTTAAGTGTCATCTGTGAATACGATAATGGAAACATAAACCAGTCGACGAACTAAATATGTGCATATAAACAACCATTTATCTTCATTTTATCACACATGTGAGTAAAAAATGATATTTTATGCAAATTTGCGGTATGCCTATGCGAGTATGTCCTTTAAGTTTGTTTACCCACGGACTCGTGTCCTGATTGAAAAAAAAATAATTCATGATTTTTGAAAACAAAAAAGCGTATTATAAATAAAATAATTAAACCAAATGTCTTTATATTTGATGTGCATTAATCATATAAACCATGATTTGACAAAAGTCGTAAAAAAAACTTCCGATAAAAGCGCAAATTATTAGCAATTACGTCACGTTGCTTTGTGAAAGTTTGTAAATTTTCGTGCAAAAACCACATGTTCAAAGGTCACTTTTTGTTGATTCTAAGAATGTTTTCATTGACAACCAATGACATCAATGATTAGAAGTTTGAACTGATTTCATTGGCTCAAGTTTAGGGGTGGAGTTTCCCCATTGATGCTAATTAGATGACAGAAAACGAACGCGAATTGTTTGAAATGGCAGTGGGCTAACTTAGTAAGACGTCGCCAGCAGGTGCTCGAATGTGTCGCTTGGGATATTCTTTGTTTTATCAACATTGCGTTGATATAAGTACCCTATTACTTTATACTCGGTAATTATATATGCATACACACAAAGAAACTTCCCAAGATGAATTTGAGATATCTGCATGTCAACTGTAAACTCGCCTTTATTTAGAAGCACCCGCATTGGGCTGACTTGATGTCAAACCAGGAGATATTTACTTTTTTTTTATTGATTTCTTTCTCGATCGATCAGGGTCGATGGTCTTTTGCGCGGTATATTTGAAATCTTCAACAGATTGATATATAAAAGTAATATCTCATCAATTTATTATACTAAATTTGTAGATAATTTATGAAAAAAAAGTTTTAATTATGTTGTCAGAATCCCGCCGATAGCACAACAACGGCCGCGTCCGTAGTTACATTACAACCTGAAATAATATTCCGATGCTCCGACATAACCTGATTTCGCAGAGTAAATTTGTGCAATAAAAGCAGAAAGGTCCACTTTGAGTCATCAATTTGGAATTGCAATGTTCGAGTTCTCAAATTAAACAACAATTGTGACACTCAATGAATATGTTTCACAACATTTGGTTTGTGGAGAAGTTCACCTACGTTAAATATTGATAAAATTTCGTCTTCGTCGAAAATTCGCTCTACCAGTGAACCACATGTTTCTGTTTCGTTTGGTTTCATTTTGTCAGCCAATACGAGACTGATAACATACTCTATGTCAACATTTTTTAATATCTAGGAAGGCAAGGTGGAAATACGTGCCTTCATTATGTAGTTAGTGCATTAAAAAAAATATTATTATAAAAATCTTTTTTCACGGGTGAAGTGACAATCATAATGGCACTCGACAGGAAAAACATTCCAATGGCCAGTTCCGCAACTGTCACGCTGAGATTTTGCTTAGCTGTGGCCGATTTAATTACGACTGGGAAAAATGTTCAAATTGCACTATTTGGAAATATAAAATCACCACCTAAGAAATAATACATAATCCAATATAAATATCAATTTCAAGTTGTCATATTTTACATAGATTACCCTCGCGGCCACGCATAACGCAATGAACAAGGAAGCGTCTCTGACAACTTTCGTTTTCGTCGAAACCATGTGTTTCTATTTCGTTTGTTTTCATTTTGTCGGCCAAAACAGTATTCTAAGTAAACATTTTGCAAATCTAAAGCCTAGCAAAGGAAGAAAGGATTTAATATGTGCCCTTCATGATCTTAACCATCAGCGGAACAAAACACAATCAATTTAAATCGTCATTATTACTCTTTATTCGAGTCTCAAATCCGAGTGTTGAAAATGCAAATATTAAAGACGTCAAAAGACGATATGGACGCTACAACAAAAGACTTCAAAAGCCGATATGGACGCTACAACAAAAGACGTCAAAAGACGATATGTTGGAATAAGGGTTAAGCCATGCAGAATAAAGCAATGGATATCAACATAAATTAGCACTGATTCACCAAAATATAATATTGTCTTATTTTGATACAACAAAGCAGTAAAGTATTGTCACTTGATTGAGAAAGGATGGCGTTCTAGCAGCTAATTATCATGGTTTTGATATTTAAATTAATCATGTGTGAATTTTTATCAATTGTTATTCAAACACAGGCGAGCAACTGCTGATTACAGGCTGAAGACCTGATGATAATTTGAGAGGTGATTGCGGACTATAGTCTTGAAACTTTTTGGCCAAAAAGTTTGGTCAAATGAAATTTTCTGTGTGAATCATGGAGAAATTCATAATACTGAACTTACGTTGGATCATTGGCTAAATTCAAGAATAAACAAACATTCTCCATGGAACCATTCTCTTCAAAGTCCTGTTTGAAAAACTTAGCTGTTTCCATGTTTACCTGAAATGATAGCAATGTAAACATGAAGTTGTACCAGGTGCTGGCATACTACGATGGTGCTGTCATTTTAACATGGTGCCAAATTCACCATATACCAAATATGAATGAAATTGGTCGACGTCTGGTTAACACTTTCATGACAGGAGCTTCATGAATTTTTGTGAAAACCCTCATATATGCGAGTTTTATCATAGGTCGTCTCGCATATATAAGAGAATGCATTGGCCTAACAAATTTTATATTAATTTTTATATTTGTTCAAGAATGTAAGAAAAAATGAAAGAAATTAAAAAAAATTGTTAAAGAATGTAAGAAATAATGATAAAAATGATACAAATTGTTAAAGAATGAAAGAAAAAATTATCAAAAATTATCAAAATTGTTAGAGAATGTAAAACAAAAATGATAAAAAATTATAAAAATTGTTAACTACTAGTTATGTAATAAAAATTGATCAATTATAAAAAATTGTTAGGCCAATGCATTTTCTTATATAATCGAGGCGACCTATGGTCGACTCGCATATATAAGAGAATGTATTGGCAAAGGGTTTTTAATGTTATGCCAGCGCAGATCCCACCATGAAAGGGTTAACATACATGCTAACAGGCATCAAATCTCTATAAATAGAAACAAGTGGCATAACTCTGGTTAAGAAAGTCGGGACTGACCTGATTTTCTGTGTCTCAAGAGACAATTAACTCACAAACACAAAATTGTCAGAATCCATCAATAAATGGCTATGCTGTCAGAATCCATCAATAAATGGCTATGCTGTCAGAATCCATTAATAAATGGCTATGTTATATAAGGACGCCGCCCGCAAACCATCCCTCGCCGAAGCAATTGTCGAGTTTTATAAAAACTCAACTAAAACTCAAATCTAATAACTCGACTCAAGTCAATTATTTTTCACATCCAAAGCCAAAGAAATAGTAAAATAGGGGTGTTAAATAAAATAGGGGTGTTAAATAAAATAGAGGTGTTTAAATAAAATAGGGGTGTTCAATTGGACATGGTATCCTCAAATAATAACATGAACAGAAATATTGTTCCTGTTTTGCATACTTACCTCCAAGACTGAGCATGGTGAGCTAGCATAACCAAATTCACCCTATGGGGACCTCATTCTGATTAGGCCTCAACTGCTATGGGAGATCTAGGATCAGATTGAAGTTCCCCAGTTGAAGTTGGTGATGTTCATCCATTAGTCACCTCAATTATGCATTTTATATTCTGCAAATTAGGGGATATAGAAACTTCCAGAGGGGGGAAAGTAACTAAAAACATTTTTAATTTGAGACTATAGATGCTTCCCAGAAGATGAAGCTTCAGAAGGCGCCCATTCATGAATTAAAACAAATTCTCAATTTCATACTATCAATCTGAAGGAAAAAATATTTATCCTTTAATTTATAACCAATGCATGCTATAGTTCTATAACAACACCTGTTTACCTTCACAATATGAGAGATATGTTCAAATGTCAGACACACTATATCCAGGCATCATGCTTACACACATGGCGGCAATAAATATGAATTTGTTAACTGTTTTTCTATCTGTCATATGTTCTTATAACCTGAACATCCCTCCAAATGAATAATAGACCATTCTAATGTATACTTTTATAACTGAATGGGAGTATCCATTTAATATAGAAACAAGCCTGAGTTTAGTATGCCTGTCATTTGCAGAATTAGGTCCCCAGAGGGTGAATTTAGTGACACTATCCCACAGAGCGGCTAGCATCACTAAATTCACTCTGGGGACCTCATTCTGCTTAGGCCTCAACTTCTCTGTAAAGTTTCTTTATTATCAATTTCTATAGAAACTTCTCATAGATTCTATTTTTTAGTTTTTTTTCTCAATATCCCAAAATTGACAGACGACACATTGCATATTCGAGGTTCCCAATGGGTGCACATCACAATATTCACCATTTGGGAACTTAAATCTGAGTCTATGCCTCCCATAGCAGATGAGGCCTAAGCAGAATGAGGTCCACAGAGGGTGAATTTGGTGATGCTAGCCCGCTATTTGGGATAGCGTCACTAAATTAACCCTCTGGGGACCTCATTCTGCAAATGAGAGGCATACTAAGCTTTAGAAAGGGTTAAAGAATAACATGAACAGAGATATCGTGCCTGTTTTATATACTCACACCCATGGCGGCAAATACTATAGCGAAATTATCACTGTGATCATCCATCACGCTCTTTCCAGGCAATTTGACTAGACCACCTTGTCTGCAAATCTGTGCAGCAATCTGTAAAATGGAAATATAGCATCCAAACATGAATTCTCGGTAATAACAGCCAAGCCTTGAAATAGTGCGTCTGTCATTTGCAGAATGAGGTTCCCAGAGGGTGAATTTAGTGATGCTACCCCGCATAGCGGGCTAGCATCACCAAATTCACCCTCTGGGAACCTCATTCTGCTGAGGTGTAAGCAGAATGAGGTTCCCAGAGGGTGAATTTGGTGATGCTAGCCCACTATGCGGGGTAGAAGCAGAATGAGGTTCCCAGAGGGTGAATTTGGTGATGCTAGCCCACTATGCGGGGTAGCATCACTAAATTCACCCTCTGGGGACCTCATTCTGCAAATGACAGACACTATTTCAAGGCTTGATAACAGCTATCTAATATAAAGAAAATAAATTAATATGAGTCGAAGATGTCTTCTGTAAACGTTTAGCTTAACAGGTTATCTTAAAGGGGGACCTTCACCTTTTATAATCAACAGAATATATGCAACAAATGAATGAATTTGAGCCATGGGTTATTGCAAAATACCCTCATGTGCTCTATGAACGATGCAAACAATAATAATTATAATGATAAATGAATTTATGACTTAACCCTTCCATGACTAGAGCTTCCTGAAATATTGCGAAAACCATGTGCCAATGCATTCTCTTATATATTAGGCCTGTAACGATACGCTTGGTCACGATACGATACATATCGCGATACGGGGCCAACGATACGATACGTATCGCGATACGCAAAATTTGATCCCACGAGTAAATAGTTATTCAAGTTCAACACTCCAAATTTGCACAACTCTCAGGTGTTACCGTAGAATGATGAACTATACTAAATTTAGTGAACAGTATATCATTTCACAGTTGGCAGTCAGTTGCTGGAGTTTCTGACTGAAAATGAGCTTCTCTGACAATATACTCAGATATAACTATTGACAAGTAGTGTTAGCACCCAGCGACAGTTCGCCATGCACCATTAAACTACATGCCTAATAATGGCACATGACGAAATGTCGCTGGGCAGCTGGGCTCTTATACACTACTTTGTATTATGCTCATAGTTATATCTGAGTATATTGTCAGAAAAGCTAATTTTCAATCCGAAACTCATGCAACAGTGATTCAAGTCTTATTTTTAAAATTCATTTCATATTTTAATCAACAGTAATTCAACACAACAATGTGACATTAGTCACAACTCACAACATGTAACAGATAACACTGTCACTGTCAGAACCGAACCGAAGTGGCGAGCATGATGGAGCATCAAACATTAACTGAGTGTTTGTAAGTAAGTTCACCCGAAGTTGATGTTCTTATTCATGAGGCATTGAAGTTATGCTAGGTTTTTACATGTTGGTCGTAACACCAGTTTTGTAAGAGGTTGCCGTCGAACATAATTTGCAGATCGTTTTAGTTCTGTCTGCCTTAATGCGTCCATCCTCTTCAAGTTCAACGGTGTACGTCCAAAAACCGAAATATTGCCAGACTTTCGACCTGTAGGCCGCTGGCGGATTCACAAGTTTTAAGCTTTGAGCAGACATCTTTCCACGGCCCACGTGTTGTTGTTTTGCCGCAGACGATATATCCAATATACTAGTATTTGATTGGTTGAAATCACAGCAGTTCATCAAATTAAACCAATCAGAGCATGGCTTACAGTCTGAGGCTAGGTTACGGAGGTCAGTCATTTCACTTCCGCCAACGTTTGTGTCAAAGGTCAAAGTGCGAGCTCACGGAAACAAACGAAATTTACAGATTCACTTCCGATAACACTTTGTAAGCATAATAGCGGAACTGTATCGTAGTGTATCGAAATTACAGTCAAATGAATCGCGTATAGAATCGTGAATGACGAATCGCGATGCATCGAAATCGCGATGAATCGTTACAGGCCTATTATATATGTGAGTCTCCCATGGGGAGCCTTGCATATATAAGAGAATACATTGGGCTAACACTATTTACCTTCACCTTGTAAGCCAGTGCATTCTCCTTTATATGCGAGGCTCCCTATGGGAGACTCGCATATATAAAAGAATGTACTGGTACAGGATCTTTAATGCTGCACCAGCGCAGCTCCCATCATAAATGGGTTAACGATGAAACATGCATTAACTATAACTCACTTCATTATGTGGCAGACCAGCAGCAGAGAAGATTGGAATCTTTTGCCCCCGAGCAATACTGTTCATTGTATCTATAGCTGATATCCCCGTCTGAATCATCTCCTCAGGATAAATTCTCGACCAGGGATTTATAGGCTGCCCTGAAATTAACATGGGTCAATTTATAGGCTGCCTTGTAAATAACATGGGAAAATAACAGGGGTAAATTTATAGGCGGCCCTGAAAATAACACGGGTAAATTTATAGGCTGCCCTGAAAATAACACAGGTAAATGTATAGGCTGCCCTGAAAATAACACGGTAGATTTATAGGCTGCCCTGAAAATAACATGGCTAAATTTATAGGCTGCCTTGAAAATAACATGGTTAAATTAATAGGCTGTCCTAAACATAATACGGGTAAATTTATAAGCTGCCTGAAAATAACAGGTAAATTTATGGGCTGCCCTGAAAATAACATGGGTATATTAATAGGCTGCCCTGAAAATAACACGGGTAAATTTATAGGCTGCCTGAAAATAACATGGGTAAATTGCGAGAGAAACTGAAAATATCAAAGTAGACTTTATAGGCTGCTCTGAAAATAACATGGGTATATTTATAGGCTACCCTGAAAATAACATGGGTAAATTTACAGGTTGCCCTGAAAATAACACGAGTAAACTTACAGACTGCCCTGAAAATAAGACTGGTAAATTTAGAGAATAACTGAAAATATCACAGTAGACTTTAGACTTAGGATGACTTGATAAAACCCAGATAAATATTTTAATAGCGACTGTTGGGCATATTTAAAACCTGAAATCAATGGTAGATGATTGTTTTTGAAATATTAAATAACTAAAATTTAGAAAATTCACTCATCAACAGTTTAGGCTTAACTATTATGAAAATAGCAGGAATCTATTTTTAATCCTGACATAGGCTAGCAAGAGTGGCCAATGGCCAATTTTGTTTTTCACCCTGATAATCAAGCCTTGAAATAGGGTGTCTGTCATTTGCAGAATGGGGACCTCATTCTGCTTACACCTCAGTAGAATGAGGTTCCCAGAGGGTGAATTTGGTGATGCTAGCCCGCTATGTGGGATAGCATCACTAAATTCACCCTCTGGATAGCGGGCTAGCATCACCAAATTCACCCTCTGGGAACCTCATTCTGCAAATGACAGACACCCTATTTCAAGGCTTGCTGATAATACTAGTATGGTCCAGGCTGGTCCCTGATAATACTAGTATGGTCCAGGCTTGTCCCTGATAATACTAGTATGGTCCAAGCTGGTCCCTGAATATGATAATTATATCTTACCCTGAATATCCAGATAATCTTCAGCCAACACAGGAGGTCCCTTGTCTATTGGCTTTCCTGATCCATTGAACACTCGACCTAGAAAACAAATAAATAATGAGATGCAAATTGGAACAAAACATGCGACAGAGGGAACATAGACCCACGTCAGCACCTTGGGGTTACAGGCCTGTAGATTAAAAAATTATGTGCAACCTATTTTTTGTTCGCCTGGTTTGTGCTTTGGTAACTCATATTATAGGTTACCGGAAGAGTTACACAAACTATTATAATCACTATAACTGGTATTATTAAACGGACATGGCTCATTCGAACCTACAATTTTTTTTCTACGTAATTGGATCAACGGATACGATAGGTCGATAAATAAACAAACTATTGATATACTGGCTTCATATGCCCTGAAAAACACTTCCCCAAGTCACAGCCATTTTTCAGCCATTTTCAACTTTTCACCAGATTTCAGACAAACGTTCTTTATTGCTACCATATCAGGAATAGACTAGAACGGAACCTCTTTTCTGTTCCATGTCATGCAAATGGCTGTTTTGTATTTGGGACCCAAACACTGTATTCACAGTTGTATTTTTCATTACTTCAATGCGTCTTTTTGGGTTACAGAATGATCGTAGAAAGGTAGTCAAGATATTTATCAACCTATTTCGATACTGAGAAAAATTCAAAAGCGATTTAACATTATGTGTATTTGGAGCGCAAACTGCCATGTGGCTTTAACTACTAATGGGCAACTCATTGAACTAATAATTTTGAATGTCCAGATCATTTTGGGTCTTGACTGAGCAATAATTAAGGTGAGAATCAGTTATAGCGAGACCTACAGAAAACTTTGGTGCGACCTGTTTTAGGTTCGCTGCATTTTCATTTTAGGTAACCTCCAGGCGAACTGATGATCTGGGTTACAGTAAAAAAATCAAGAAGGGAGGGGAGTGTGTGAAAATATCATTTCGTAGGGCTGTAATGATTCATGGTCAATTCAATGTATCACGATACACTTTCGAAAGATACAAGTATCGCATTGTGGCACATGTATCTTGATACAAGGAATCAAGTAATTTCTCGTGAGTGGTGCAGACTATGCACGATTTCATTGGTTTACGGCATAACAGATCACTTCACAGATCAGAGGTCAATGACGTGTTGATAATCTTCCCACACATTGTCAAACTCAACTATTGTTAGAAAACTGAATACAGGCGTTATATCCATAATTCATTATACTCATCCCAATATGGGAGACATCATCTTCGAGTTTTATTCAGTCAATGATTTTCATGACTGATTATTCTTTCACATCTTGTATTTTTAACTATTTCTAACGCCGGACCGAAATTTAGTTTTGCCAAATAATTTGCCAAATGAAAATATCTTTTGCCAAATTATTTTAGCAGTTGCCAAATGTTATCCCTGATAGTACCATTTTCTATCAAGTCTTATGTTTCGACAATTAATAATTATATATACTCGCATCTCTGTTGTGGTTTATCATACAACATTAAGCCAATACAATGGTAGAATGGTTTCTCCATCAGTAGGGCACATCACAGGAGGATCAGTAATCCCTTCAACCATCAGTACTAATGCTATGAGATTAACTGCATCTAAATAGAGGTGTTAACTTTACCTCAACCTTATAAAACACCACTAATATAATTACAATGTAAGAGTTTCCTGAAATTAAAGGTATTGATTGACCAATATTTTTCAAATTGCTTGAGGAATTAAAATGTGACTTGCCAAAACTTTTGCCAAATGAAAATATTTTTTGCCAAATGTGAATTATTTTTGCCATTGGCAAATTTGGCAAGTGGCAGCGCGAACCGTGATCACACTGATTAATAAACCGCATTTTTTTTAAAAATTAACTTTATCTCCACTTGCTTGTTCTGATATTTCAGGTGGTAAATCGTTTGAGAACACTAATTTAGGTTACCATGTGTATCATGAGCAGGCCCCAGACAGTGAACTGTATCAGTGGGCTATCACCATCAAATTCCACCCTCTGGGGACCTCATTCTGCTTATGCCTCATCTTCTGGGAAGTATCTATAGTCTCAAATTAACAATGTTTTTAGTTACTTTTTCCCCTTCTGGGAAGTTTCTATATCCCCTAATTTGCAGAAGATACACTGCATAATCGATGTGATTAATGGGTGAACATCAGCAACTTTAACTGGGGAACTTCATTCTGCTCCTAGTTCTCACATAGCAGTTGAGGCCTAAGCAGAATGAGGTCCCCAAAGGGTGAATTTGGTGATCCTAGCCCACCGTGCGAGATAGCGTCACTAAATTCACAATCTGGGACGTCATTCTGCAAATGTCAGATGCACTAAATCCAGGTTTGGAAACAAATCCCAGATATAACCCATAGGTATGCTGGTAGTTACTAATAATAGACCAGTTAGGATGATAAATGGTTAACCCACAAAAATAGTACACTTACCTAACATATCTTCCGAGACAGGCATTCGTAGGATATCTGCAGTAAATTCGCATAGTGTATGCTTTGCATCAATACCAGATGTTCCCTCAAATACCTGAAAATATGAGACAAAATATTAATGACGTTAGCCCAACATACATGAATTTAGTGATATTATTTTTAATTGCTTTTCTGACTTGCTGCAACCCATCAATTCCAAAATTAGCAACAAACCATTATACTAAAAAATATTATGAAATCGAAGGCTTAGCTCTCAACCTATTATTATGGAGATTTTCTATCAATGATTACACATCAACTCTATTATATAGGTCCTCAACTTTGCCACCACCCATACTGTGTCTACTGTACACAGCGATGATGGCATACAACTAATAAATTGTAAATGAAAGTGTCAATGACACTGTAGCTCAACTGTGTAAAGAAGGTAATTTTTTGGTGATGAGCAATGAATAGAGATTAAACAGGAGTGTAAATGAAAGTGTCAATGACACTGTAGCTCAACTTAGGTAGGGGAATAATTTAATGGTTAATTGCAATGTCTGACCTGTGCCAAAGGATTTAGTCATGCAAAGAGTAAAATCCAAGATGGCTGCTGGCGGCCATGTTTTTGGCCAATTGACCCCAAAGGACTCGTTCCCATCTACATGTCATTGTTAACATCCATGACAAATTTCATGAAGATCTGACCAAAGCTACGACCTGTAGCCCGCGCCAAAGGATTTAGTCATGCAAAGAGTAAAATCCAAGATGGCTGCTGGCGGACATGTTTTTTGGCCGAACGACCCCAAAATGACTCGTTCCCATCTACATGTGAATATTAACATCCATGAAAAATTTCATGATGATCAGACGAATAGTACGACCTGTAGCCCGTGCCAAAGGATTTAGTCATGCAAAGAGTAAAATCCAAGATGGCTGCTGGCGGCCATGTTTTTTGGCCGAACGACCCCAAATTCACTCGTTCCCATCTACATGTCAATATTAACATCCATCACAAATTTCATGATGATCAGACGAACAGTACGACCTGTAGCCCGCGCCAATGGATTGAATTTTGAAATCCAAGATGGCTGCCAGTGGCCATGTTTTTTGGCCAAATTACACCAAAATCAAAATGACTCGTTCCCATCTACATGTCAATGTCAACATTAATGACAAATTTCATAAAGATCAGAACAAAGGTACGACCTGTAGTCCGCGCCAAAGGAAATTGTTGACGGACACACGCACACACGGACGACGGACGCCAAACCATGGCAATAGCTCAAACTTACAAAGTAAGTTGAGCTAAAAATGAGCAGTAAAGGATTTAGTCATACACAGAGTAAAATCCAAGATGGCTGCAGGCGGCCATGTTTTTTGGCCGAATGACCCCAAAATTAATCGTTCCCATCTACATGTTAATATTAACATCCATGACAAATTTCATGATGATCAGACGAACAGTATGACCTGTAGCCCGTGCTAATGGATTGAATTTTTAAATCAAAGATGGCCACTGGCAGCCATGTTTTTTGTCCGAATGACCCCAAAATGACTCTTTCCCATCTACATTCTAATTTCAACAGCCATGAAAAATTTCATGATGATCAGACTAAAGGTACGACCTGTAGCCCGTGCTAAAGGATTTAGTCATACAAAGAGTAAAATCCAAGATGGCTGCTGGTGGCCATATTTTTTGGCCGAATGACCCCAAAATGACTCGTTCCCATCTACATGTCAATATTAACATCCATGACAAATTTTATGATGATCAGACTAAAAGTACGACCTGTAGCCCGTGCTAAAGGATTTAGTCATACAAAGAGTAAAATCCAAGATGGCTGCTGGCGGCCATGTTTTTGGGCCGAATGACTCGTTCCCATCTACTTGTCAATATTAACATCCATGACAAATTTCATGATGATCAGACGAACAGTACGACCTGTAGCCGGTGCTAATGGATTGAATTTTGAAATTAAAGATGGCCGCTGGTGGCCATGTTTTTTGTCTGCATGACCCCAAAATGACTTGTTCCCATCTACATGTCTTTATTAACATCCATGACAAATTTTATGATGATCAGACTAAAGGTACGACCTGTAGCCCGTGCAAAAGGATTTAGTCATACAAAGAGTAAAATCCAAGATGGCTGCTGGCGGCCATGTGTTCTGGCCGAATGACCCCAAAATTAATCGTTCCCATCTACATGTCAATATTAACATCCATGACAAATTTCATGACGATCAGATGAACAGTACGACCTGTAGCCCGTGCTAATGGATTGAATTTTTAAATCAAAGATGGCCACTGGCAGCCATGTTTTTCGTCCGAATGACCCCAAAATGACTCTTTCCCATCTACATTCCAATTTCAACAGCCATGAAAAATTTCATGATGATCAGACTAAAGGTACGACCTGTAGCCCGTGCTAAAGGATTTAGTCATACAAAGAGTAAAATCCAAAATGGCTGTGAGCGACCATGTTTTTTTTTGCCGAATGACCCCAAAATGACTCGTTTCCATCTACATGTCATTGTTAACATCCATGACAAATTTTATGATGATCCGACCAAAGGTACGACCTGTAGGCCGTGCCAAAGAATTTAGTCATGCAAAGTGTAAAATCTAAGATGGCTGCCGGCGGCCATGTTTTTTGGCCGAATGACCCCAAAATTACTCGTTCCCATCTACATGTCAATATTAATATCCATGACAAATTTCATGATGATCAGACAAACAGTACGACCTGTAGCCTGTGCTAATGGATTGAATATTGAAATCCAGGATGGCCACTGGCGGCCATGTTTTTTTTCCGAATGACCCCAAAAAATGAATCGTTCCTGTCTAAATGTTGATGTCAACAGCTATGTCAAATTTCATAATGATCCAACCAAAGGTACGACCTGTAGCCTGTATTGTTGACGCATCACACACACGGAGACAAAGCCATGGCAATAGCTCAAACTTTACAAAGTAAAGTTGAGCTAATAAGAATAAGGATTATATGGTTGGTCAAATGCTATGTACAATAGAAAAATATTATATGTATTAAATGATATCCTTATCGGTCCATGAAATGAGTCATTTATAACCACGTAAATTGCAATTATAAATTAATACATGCATTTGTTTACTAAGATTAGGGGATTTCCCACATAAATTCTGAAAAATCTAAGGATCCACATGCAAATTATTGACCTTCACTGATTAGCAGTTAACTGATTTAAATAGCAGCCAATCAATCACAGATCGGTGAACAGGTTGTCAGTATTTTTCAAGTGTGATGACCAACTTCTGTCAACACAGTGTGTATGTTTATTCCGCAGTAAGACAAAATGTGTCATAAATGTACTTTGTACTGCAATTTCTCTTAATGTTTGGACAATTGATTACTTTTGATTATATATCAAATTATCAATGGATTATATCGTTACCACGTGATGATTAAGTAGATAAGGGTATTGCTAAAATGGTAACTTTGTTAAAGACATTATTATGGACTTGTTCGGGTGTTCGTGAAACTGATAAGTTACTATTCAGGCACTATGCCAACTGGAGGAATGTAGCATTCTACAAACACTGTCAAAAATCTCAAGCAAATTGACCGTTCCACTCCATAGAAAACATCATCTGAATTATGCTCAATTGTAAATATTTACCTCTCGTTTCGGGATGCAACTATCGGCGATAAACTAATGAAAACGATATCGCCACCAAGAGTCACTGCATTTAATTAATATATAAGAATGACAATGTGTGTTGTCAATTTGGATAAAATATTTGTAAAAATAACTACTTTCGGCAAGATTGTTATCCATTTATATTTGATCACCCTAATAATAATATAACTATAAAAGAGTGTTTCTTATCACTTCAACTCTATAGTGAAGGTAACTGACCGAATAAAGTTGAATAATTAACTAGCCCTCACCTGTACTACAGCCTTCGAGCCACTGACTTCCAACACCTGGCCGGTTCTCTGACTTCCATCAGCTAATGTCAAGTGAACAATTTCAGCGAATTTTGGAAACTAAAAGAACAGAGGCACAGTGGATTATAATTGCTTATGTGGCACTCATATTTTTAGCACTGTTTCCACGGTTCTGCCAGCACAAGATTCTCAGACTAGAAAATGCTCTCATAGTCCAATGATGTGCAGTAAACCCCGTAATTTTAAACATATGTAATTGGAATGCTTGGGTTTTTTACTATAATATTGATTAATTGAGTGCCAAAATGCTTATCTTGTTTGACTTTATATATTTGTTCAACTACTAGTATGACAAGTGGTAATGGTTAGGATAGAACAATAGAAAAGGGATGGTGTGAGTTGAAAGATACAGTAATGCTCTAATTAATCGACCCCTTAACCACAGCAGAAGTATGGGTAACTTTTCAGGATTTAGTTGGAAATATGGCTTGTTGCCATTCATCGGAAAGCTCTCACTGAGAGCTTTCCGATGAATGGCAACAAGCCATATTTCTAACTAAATCCTGAAAAGTTACCCATAATTCTGCTGTGGTTAAGGAGTCGATTAATTAGAGCATTACTGTAACATCACATTTTTGACAGCTCTTATCTGCGAATAAATGTGGTAGACTGTTATAGTATTATGGTTCGTCATATACACGTAATTGGTCTCTTCAAAGAACTCATCACTGTAAATTCCAAGGCTCAAATACAAATGAATATAGTGGGTGTGTGTGTTATTTGGAAATACGGCGCTGTGGTTTTTGTGGCACATTGTGAGAACCACAAAACAGGTCTTATTAAATGTGCCCCCAACGACCAGAGTGGCGTATCTCCCAATAACACACACACACTACCGGTACATTAAAGAGGAAGGAAATCCTCCACAAATCAGGCCGTTAATATATTTAGTATCTCAACCATGGTGCGATAAAACACCCTTCATTTCTCAGTTACGCTCAAACAGGTTTTTAATTAGCTATGTTACTTAACTAAACAAAATAAATATTGGCGATGGTATTCTGTTGTATTATCAACTATATATAGTTAAATATTAAAATAAATAAGAAAAGACAGCAGGACTGGTGGCGGTCTAGAAAATCCAGGAGGGCTATTAATAGCCCTCCTCAACTTTTACAGTTATGATTTTTGTTATACCTTAGTTACTACTGCCCTTAGGTTGTCTATTTTTGATGTTTTAATGTTACATAGAATAGACAATCAAGTAGCATATTAAATCCAGTATAGGTAAACTTGAATACAGTTACAAATTACTGCTTTATTTGTCAAAGTAATCAATATGCCATCACCGATGACAAGACCGCTTTCGCAGATTGCTGCTTCCAGCGGTCAAGTCGCTCAGTATAGATTTACTGGGTGTTTGCAATTGGGGGGCGTACACTGTAGAGAATAGTTTCTCAACTTTAATAATTGAATAACATTGTAAACAAGAATATTCACCACACTGATTGATAACTTGGAGACATTAGCTCATTATATTGAGATTGTCAATCGAAGCGAGATATACAATTTTCTCTGATAGGAACTGGAAACGGAGCGAAAGGTTGAACTAAATCGAGACGGTGATATTTGGTTCTCACTATCCACAGTTATATGTTGCTTTTATCCAGTGAAATATATTGTAAGCTCAATCTTATGAAGAGAAATAATTTATTTTGTCCTTAAAATGTGTGAGAATCAATCAAAAGATCCGATTTACGGAACATTTTGTTCCGTAATTTAATGATTCCGCCATTTTACATTACCAATTTTGATGCAGTAAAACACGATAAAATAACTTAATAAATTTCCTATTGTTGACGATGCGGGCTATAAAAAGCCCGCCTTGGAAAATTCTAGGCGGGCTGTAGGCTAGCAGCCCACCAGCCCGCCTTGAGATTTCCAGGCCTGAGACAGTAATACAAAAACCGAAAACATATCGAAACGAACCGTGTATCGTACTGGCGGCATGTACCACAATGTATCGCTGCAGCCTTACTTCTCCGAAGACAAATGTGTCTTCAGCGGCGCCCATCATTATAAAACACCAAAGCCAAATTCTGGACAAACTTTGCACCCCGTTTGCCGGCTTTCTTTATATTGTTATCAGCGGTGAAAATATTTCCTGCATGTCACCCGTCATATCTGACGGGTAATCCCCTAGCACATTACCATTATATTCAACATTACCTTCACATCATCCAAAATAACCAGTGGGCCATTTACACCAGTAACTGTTTTGTAGGCTGAAAGAAAAAAAGTTTTTTTTTTATATAATTATATAATCAATTTAAAATCTCATGAAAAGATTATTTAACTCTAACTCATTCAACAGCAAGCCCCGGCAAATTAGGTTGTCTGGCGGCCAGCCCCCTTGAACGATGTAGTGATATTCTATTATATTATTGTCAGACAGCTACCATGTTTAGAGCCATTTTCTGGAAGAGAGCCATGGTTTCTAAGTTATTATGTCGGTCGGCATACTATTATGGTTTTTACATCATAAATATCGCCCCAGTCCATGTCAATAGATGCATTAGTTTCTTTAATTCCAACCCATTAACGAGACCTGAGGATATCGCCAACACCGAGTTCTGTCGTTAACAATGTGACCGAACCTTGTAGTCGCGATTAATTTCTATATTGAGGTCTTTTTAGTTTATTAAAGTAATTTATATTTGGATATATATATTAGGCTATAAATGGATGTACCGGCATACATGTATGTGTGCACAACTTGCCACGAAGAAATGCTATTTGCAATTGACAATATTGGTTTGTATCAAATAATCCGAACTGCATTACAGCGTATCATGAAGTTACTTTTGCATCATTCTAATTGCATGCTTATAGGACGCTAAATATGACGTCATCTCGTTTATGACAAAAATGTCAACGTCATGTTCCAATCTGACTTGGTTTTTCAACTTATATTGGAATAATATGATCATACGTAATTTGCACCCGCTTGTTACTGTTCATGGGATTATCGGATGAATTTTTATCTTTAGAAGCATTTGATGATAAACCGTAATGGGAGACAAGAAAATTATATATATGTAAATAGTCACATATAACGTAAATGTGGATGTTTATCCTGCCCGTGTAATACGAGTCTCAGTTGTCTGGAATTTTGCGCCGCCGATGTAGGTTGTGACGTCATGATGTACGTCTTGATGTCGTGACGCCTTTACTGGTTTCCCCAAGTAGCAATCTTAAAAGGACCCTGCTATCTTTCAATCGGAACTTATAGTTTCTGTTTGTCGGCCTTGAACTTTGAGAATATTTCTTCGATCTTTTAGGCGGAAATACCGATAGAAAATGGAAGATAAAATATAAATGGCCAGTAAGGCCCCTAGAATCCTCTTTCGGGGCAAATAATTTTAATAATTTTATAAAATATGTAAACAAAACTTTTTCAGGCAATTTCAGTTTTTGTTAACCAGAGCTTTTGTTTTTTAATTTACATAAATTTTTTTAAATATCTTTGGCTTTAGGAGCATGATGTTCCTACATATGATGAAGTATAGCTAACATTTACCGCAACAATGTTTTTTTTATTTTTGCCCTGGATAATTTTGCCCAATTACACGTTTCGAGGTGGTATTAATCAATACAAAATGGCGGCTGTACCCTTGAGTTATGAATAAATTATTCTATTTTAGGTAAGTTCAATCTATTTTTAGAGTGGGCTGAAAAAGTCGATTAGTATATCTCATATCCACATACGTATACTCTTGGTCGCGGGCACTATATATCGAGCATTTATGATTTTAACGACATTGATTGGAAACCCCAGGTTATTAGACGAACTAATATCAAATGTCTGATCACCGAAGTTAAGCAACGTCGAACTCGGTTAGTCCTTGGATGGGTGACCGGCTTGGGATTCCGGGTGCTGCCAACTTCTGATTTGCATTGCCATATTAAACATGTCCCAAACAGTTCACTTTGACTAAGGTGTGTTAACCCTCAGCGTTTTGCTGTACATGTATCTCCACATCGGTTGACGTGTCATGTTTAGTTTGACGCCAATCTTTTTGTGTAATGGATGGTCAGGTTGACTCACAGGGAATCCATTCATATTCATAATCGGATAATAAGTAAGGATGCAGTACTCATTGTCATTGGACATCGCTGTAAAAATCACTCCCGTTATAGCATTATTGGAAGAAAAGTACTCGGTGTAAACCATGCGCGATTAGCGGGCATTGCATATTGCCGCTCTCCATTATTTTTTTTGACAAATGAGAAATATAATTAGGGTCGGTCGGGTTCCTGAATATAACTTTTTTATTTCCTCAGCCTAACAGAAGACAACAACAAAAAATTGGTGTTCATATCACAGTTGCAAATTTACACATTAAGGACATTTTCAACTAGCCAGCTGTCAAAATGATAGCCAGATATAATAGCTAAACTTTGGGATGACCCATACCTGCTCTACTGAGATTAAAAGCCAAAAATTAATTATACCGGTATTACCGTAGGCCATAGTTGGTTGATTTTCAGTTTAGCGTTATCCGCCGCATTTCATTTTTTTGCCGAAATAATCACGCATTTTCTTAATTATCAACACACAGGTGTTTTTATCGAGCGTAAATCCTAATTTGCCGCAATCTCAGCGGAGATTTTCGGTGACCGGAAAGTTAATAAACCGGAACGTATCAATTGCATTGTGCGAATTGTGTAACTCTGGTAGTTATCGGGAATTCCGTCAGCGTTTTAAGTTTCTGAATTCGATGTATTTTTATTCCGAAGTTCGCGGTTCAATAATCATTTGATATGCTGCTTACATTGCACATCCCTGACAATTATGGACCAAAAATCACCACAACGGACCCACATAAAACATTGAAGTCATTTCTGGACAATGTTCGTCTCGATGACGGGTCGGCGATCTCAATCACAATTACCATTTGCGAGAAAATTACCATCGAAGTTGGGAATACATGGACAGAAATGTTGACATACCGGTACTAGTAGGACAGTAGTGTTTTACATATAATATCCCTGCCTGTACTGCATTGTCATAATTATATTACATCTTCAGGTGAGATTGCCAGTACATACTCAACGTACTGGTGACGATAATCCACAACCTGGAAGTGAAAGTGGTGCTAGTTTTCACGGCAGTAGAAATATCAATGACTTTTTGAGAGATGAATCAATCAATGCAGCCTTATTACTGGCCCAAAATGATGAAATTGAAAACCGAGCTAGAGATACAGGAGTTCAAAGCTACCTTGCATGGCGAAGATGTCAAATATTATGATAGTTCCACACTCGGCACTGGGAAGTTTCATGTTTGACGCAATACTTCAATGCCTCACGTCAGTAGAGGTGCTATATTATGCTTCTCAGTTGTACCCTGCATACATTGTGCAACAAAAAGAAAATTAAAAATCCACCAAGACGGCCACTACCCAATATGTACAGGTTATCAGACCAAGGGCAAACAACCTGTACATAAACGGAAGCGAACACATATTAACTGAAATAAGCGTTTTTTTTCTGTGAAGTCTACAGTAGTGCTCAAAGTTAGTGACCCTAATTAACCACAACAGAATTATGGTAAATTTTTCAGGATTTAGTCGGAAATACATGTATGGCTTGTTGCCATTCATCGAAAAGCTCTCGCTCTCTTTCCGACTAAATCCTGAAAAAATTGCCATAATTCTGTTGTGGTTAAAAGGCCACTTACTTTGAGCCCTACTTTACAATGACTACAAATGTCAGAACAAGTTATATTACACCAAGTGCATTGTGCATGTATGTTCACTTTAGATTTGAATTGTTTTATTAAAGTTGACATGTAGAGCTGAAACGGTTAGACGGTTAACCGGTTAGCATCCGGTTAGCGACGTGACCGGTTAGAAAAAAATGAACCGGACGTAACCGCATCCCGTTGTCAGTTGAATGTGAACGTGAATAATCCTCAAAATATTAGGTTAAATGATGCAAAACTAATACTAAATCCCGTGTCACCGATAGTAGAGAGCAATGCAAGCATTAATTGGTACACACGGTAGTATCAGATACTTAGTAGCAATTCTCGAACTGTCTGGAAGTGTCGGCGACCTTCAATCAATTCCGACCCTTTGAAGTTTTCTTCCGACAAAAGCACGTGTGCAGTCACTGTGTATCAAGTCTGAATGCACACAAGGAAGTGACAACGTAAAAGTGGCGTTGTGTGACAATGCGTGCTTTCGTAACTTAATAGTTAATACTGCACGAAGCAACATGGATTCAAATTGGAACCACACCACGACATACTATATATAAAACTGTTTTACAGTGGGGTTTATAAAAACTATGTAAGTCGACAAAGTTTGAAGATTGAGATCAGCTGCACAATGTCTTCACTCTTCCCGTTCTTCCTCCCTGTTGTGATTTAATATGATCAATTCAATTGAGTGACCAAACAGACATCGTAGTTGAAGCAACCCAAAACTTCTTCAATAATCTTCCCTTTTATCAAGGAAATTGATGCTCCATGCTACTCTGTAACTGGTTGTGACTGTGGGACTAATTAACACTCAATTTGGCAGTAATTGCTATATGTTAAGTGATTGCATACTAAAACCGAAACCGAAACGTAAATTATATAACCTCCCAAAACTAGTGTCCGCTATATCATGATACCGACGAATAGCTCGAATACTGAATAGGACTGCGAGTCTGACCTAACTGACCTTCCTTTTTGTTCTCTAGTTATTATTTTCTTGTCTTTATATATAATGCATTGGAGGATATACCAATGATGATAATGATATATTACAGATCTTTAATATATAGTTTTGTTACTCGTTTTACCAATACCCATACTATTTTACTCGTTTTACAAATGCCCAAACATATGCTGATCACGGCAAATAAGCGATCTCTCCTGCCATTCACAAATTCACTTGCTCATTCCCCATCACGAGAGCCAGCAAAAGAACAGTGAATGCGTGTTTTTGAATATCGTTAAATGCCGTGAATAAGGTCTTTATTTCAGCTACTACTTCTCACCTAGGTTTGTCCCTGGAGCATGGCACAATGTCGACATAATTAGTGTGAGAGAAGTCCGCTAGAAATTTAGCGGTTAACCGGTTGAAATCCGGTTAACCCCGATGGTTAACCGGTTAGAAGAATGGGTCAACCGTTTCTGCTCTATTGACATGTTTGGTATTTGATCTATTTATAAAATAAAAATATAAAATGTCTTCACAATTGTTTATCTTTGCCACTGATACAAAATGGCCATAACATAGTATAACACTGATTAAACAAAGCAATGAAATCATATCATAGAATGATTCAAACCACAGTCCGATAATTTAGTAATAATCAATAATTAATAATCACCTCATTTCGCAATTTGTTCTAAAATGCTAGAGTAACGCTAAACTGAAAATCAACCAACTATGGCCTTATGTTCTCTTTATATCACTGCGACGCCAGGTTTCATTTGCGAAGCGTTTTCTGTCGTCTCACGGAAAGCGCCATGTCCAAAAAACGGCAGTAGGTAGGATACTGCCATATTACTGTGCCAACGACCTTGGCCTTGGTGGCATGTGATAACCCAATAAGATAGTTTTTCCCCTTGCTATTGTAGTCGAAGTCTTGTTTCTGTAGAGTAGAAGGTGAAGGTTATCACCCTCTATAATATTGTGGCAGTATCCTACCTACTGCCGTGTTTTTTTGACATGGCGATTGCCGTGAGACGACAGAAAATGCTTCGCAAATGAAACCTGGCGTCGCGGTGATATAATAATAAAGAGAACATAAGGTAATATAGTCAATGCGATGCTAAATATAAGTCACAGGCTGTCAGATTGATGTATAGAATGTCAGCTAACTGGGACCTTGGCTAACTGGGACCTTGGGCTAACTGGGACCTTGGCTAACTTGGACCATGACCAACTGGGACCTTGGCTAACTGGGACCTTTGGCTAACTGGGACCTTGGTTATATTTATTACATATATTAGTAGAATAGAACATTGATAATATAATATTGTTTGTTTTATTTATGTTATTGCTTCAAAAATGTTTTAGATTTGTTTCAACCTGACTTACCCTTTACCCAACAGAACGGCCCTGTGCCAATGCATTCTCTTATATATGCGAGTCGACCATAGGTTGCCTCGCATATATAAGAGAATGCATTGGCTTAACACATTAAAAATTATAAAATTGTTAAAGAATGTAAGAAAAAATGGTAAAAAGTGTTAAAAAAAGATTTTTTTTAGGCCAATGCATTCTCTTATATATGCGAGGCGACCTATGGTCGACTCGCATATATAAGAGAATGCATTGGCACAGGGCTAACTGTAACTATCACAATGTGGTCAAGGAGACGGTTCCAATGATATCCATATTTGTATGGTTCTATTGAGACAGACCGAAGATATTTTAGGCTGTTGAAGCTTTATTTGGCCGGTTTTGGCCGGTTTGTTGGGTAAAGGGTTAATACAAAAAGTGCCAAGGCATGGTACATAGACGGAACTTTTCATGTTGTGGACAAGCCTTTTAGTCAACTGTTATCTATCCATGCCTTTGTGAGATCTGGTCCCAACTTGAAGCAGCTACCGTTGTGCTTCATTTTAATGTCTAGAAAGACCAAGCTTGACTACAAGAAGGTAAGCTATATTTTAAATCAAATAAATAAAAATCAAATAATAAAAAATATATATATATATAATTTGATGAATGAATTTAAATATTTATTATTATTGATTTACAAAATACAAATGAATTTAAAGATTTATTGTTATTGATTTACAAATTTACAAAATAATGAATAATAAATAAATAATGAAGCAGAATTAATAAAGAGCAGAATTACTAAATGTCAAAATTTCAAATCAACTATAATTTATTTTCAGGTTTTCGAAGCCGTGTTAACACACCTTCCTTCAGCGAGAGTGACAACGTTCGTGCTCGACTTTGAGGCTGGATTAATGTTAACATTTCATTTGTTTTTAACTTTCTCATGACTTAATAAAAATTGATTTTAATGAAATGATTAATAATATATCTGAAGGTCCCAGTTAGCCAAGGTCCCAGTTAGCCAGAAGGTCCCAGTTAGCCAAGGTCCCAGTTAGCCTAGTCTGAATACATACTGTCTAATTACATTGACAGTATGAAGTTCCAAGAGCCTGTGACACATCGCGCAAGATCGCGACAGGAATAGCAAAGATAATATAGCCATTTATAGGCATATGCATCTATAAATACGCTAACGCCGCATATCATTATCATCAGTGGCATGTAATCTCAAAGAATATTGAAACAAACCATGTGTTTTTCTGTTTGTATCTTGGAAGAAATAACTTGATTAAAACCTACACATTCCGAGAGGATGCGTTCGCCATCTTTTGGGCGGAGGAACCCTTGACAACTGGTTCAGGCATGCGCAGTCAATGCGTAAAGAGTAATGCAAAAGTGAAATCGACCGAAACGGAAGAATAAATATTCAACATTCCGGAAAACGACAAAACCTCGCCATAACTTATCAACCGGGCTCATTCTTTGGCACTTGTTGATTCTTCTTCGTAGCCCTCTACACGATGTTATAAGCAGAGGGCGAACCCATCAAACGGCGTCGAACTGCACTTACTCCAACACAGAATCCAAAGACCTTCCATAGATGAATGCAATTATTTATAATATAAGAGATAAAACCTTCATCAGCTATTTCCTGGATGCAAATGAAATCCAAACAGAGCAATATAATAAGATGTTAAATTAACTTTAAAATTTCTATCCCCATGAAAATATCATTCACTTTATCTCCCAGTTGGCTATATAATTCCAATATGACGTGTACACGCTCTTTAAACTGGTTTAAGTCTTCAGTTGACTTTAATTCATTGTCTAAATCATCAATTCCAAACTTTATCTATACGTTAAATATAAAAGTGTCAGTTGATGGTATAATACACTCACCCGACTGTACATAGCGGTTTGGTGTGTATGTTGGGGGTGTTAATGTGTATAAAATTTGATGCCAAGAATTTATTTAGTGACATTTGTGAACAAGTTTCGAAGTAGTGAAGTGAAATTTTGTTCTCAATGGAAACCAACTTAATTTTATTCCGTGATCCAAATAAATTTTACTTCAGTTCTACCTGGATGCAAAGAAAGTTAGTTATACAGCATCCAATCATTTAAAGGTACTGAATCTGATCAAACGATTCCCATACAACAACAACAACATTTCTTCAATATATGCTTTAATTATCAGAACCGATTAATTACAACAAACTATTGCTAACCGCTGTCAATTATGATAAATAATTTCCCAAAACGTGTTATTTATCAACACTGTGTTCAACGAAATACGACCGTATAATGACGACATTTGACCGTATTACCACTTGATTTTAGATTTATCCATCTTTATCCGCAATTTGGTCCGAAACCGTCTTCTCGTCGACTTTTTTGCCAGGGCCACTAAACGTACCGGTGGTGAAAAAAAAATAGATTTCAAAAATCGATATCTGATCACTGAGCTTTGATGGGTGGATTCGTCCACTCGAATGAAATATTTGCGAGCGATGTCTCCTATGACCTGTATACGTCCCTACCAGAATATAATAAACATCAACATTCACAAGTCATTTGCAAATTACTGCTATGTGGCAAATCCGTTGGGATTTTAAGCGTTTTTGTACTAAATATCAATTGACTATTAGTTCCTTAAGGACATAGGCTACTTATTAAACTAAATTATATGAAAATTTCCCACTAAGGCCAAACAAAAAAAGTATTTTGATTCTCGGGCAATTTTTTTTGAGAATCGATGAGGGAGCGAGGGTTTTATTTTTATTTTTTATTTTTGTTATGGGGATAATGCCCATAGATAGCATGGGTTATTATACCTTCCCAGGTTAAGAAAATGTAAGGAGAACATTGTTTTGTATAAACTAATGTATTCCACTATACAGAATTACCAATTATCACAGCGTACAGCGTACCCATTCATCAAATCTAAATAAAGAATGACATAAATATGACATTGTACTATCCTACATCATATAGCCTATTATAGGATTTACCAGAATGATATATATATACAATGTATATTTCAAATTACTATTGTTGATATATATGAAATATGTATGTACCTTTTATAGTATATACATGTATCTATTTATATCTATCTATATACTTTAATATTTATCCATCTATACTATAGTAACTATACATGCTAGCCATAAAAACTTCAAATATTATTATATTAAACCAGCAAACACATCGCCAATACTTGGGGTTTGGGCAGCTTGTGGTGACAATATACCTGGTAGTTATCTTGCCTAGTGTCTGTTTTTTGAATACTAACACATACACCATTGTATGTCTATACAGACTATAATATTCGATGTTTGAAACAAATAATTTATGTTTTCTAGTTTCCTATTTTCGTGTTTTCATTTGACAGCTTCGGTCAAATTGAAATTCGTAATAAAATGGTTCAACGAGGGCCATTTTTCCAGACGAGGCTATGCCTGAGAATCAAAACCTTTTTTTTTTTGGCCTAATTAATAAGAATGTTTCTGCACTTTATTGTATTATTTGTTTCATCTGTCTGTTTTCTGCTTTTATTTTCTGAACATCGTTTCAAATTATTAATAGACTATTCCAATGTCTATTTTTATTACTGGACGGAAGAATCAGTTTAGTATAGAAAGGGTTACAGAAAAAATATGATATCTTCAATATACGCGAACATAAGTATGATCCTTCTGTCTGTTTTGAAGCGATACACTATATTAAGTTTTTAACCATGCATCGTTGATAATACTTGTGCATTGAAATATCTGCATTATTAGTGGCAATAATGAACAACGAAGTGAAACACATATACATATAGCCTACATATTAATTTATTTGGTACGTAATTATATAAAACTAACTCGTGTGTTTTTGGAAACATCCTATATATTGATATTAAATGAATTTGGAATACTTTCACCAAATTGAACATGCAATAGCACACGGCACAGTCGTTCAGACGATTCGTCGACCAATTTAACAATCCAGTGGATTATGATAATAAACATCATAATAAAATAATATTTATTATGTATTATTATCCTGCCGATATATATATACGGGGTACATATATACGCTAGTATTTCCAAAATGTAATACATATATACATACACCCTCACAGGCACACCCCCCCCCCCCCCCCCCCCCCCACACACATATATATTTATTCACTTTTATCCTCGATGTGAAAATGTTCGGACCAATTGTCTCAGCATGAATATTGTCTACAGAACGACTGTGTGATTTTAATTGCAAATGATGTCCAACTCTATGGAAATATATTCTTATTGTTACAGAAATTAGAAATGCATATATAGGCAGGTCTTGACAGTTTACACTGGCAGTTAGTGTTACCCCTATGACTATTTGGTAGATACAATCCGGCTAGCGCACGAGATCCATAGTCATGGGGCACATGAGTTTCTATGGATTTCCCATAGGGATGAATCAACAACACATACAACTGGGTGCAGTTCTAGATCGTTCAATCTTTACCAAAATGTATACGAATGGGGTGTATGTATGGAGAAAATGAAGAAATGAAGCCCTAAAACGAGACAATAACATATTCTTAATGTCTGCCCTATGCTTTACGTAACAGCTAATACATGTATTTATGACCATTCTGTACTAATTAAACTAAATGACATAATACACAGCAACACTATATGCTCCAACCGAGAGACTTTAAAGGAATTAGTCTGTCAAAAAAAAAAATTAACGTCATAATACTAATAATATATGTCTAACAGACCCATTTCGCCAAGCAAATTCAAAATCGAGCAGAGAGTATTTTTATTATTATGATATTTAAAAAATCGCGGAAATATCCGAAGTGCGATCACATGACCACACCGCGGTCATCTGCATAGACGCATACCGGTGACAGCAGTGGGTGGAGCTTGAAATAATTCCGCCAATCGCGAAACGAGTTGATAAATTACTATAAAATATTTGGCCGTTTAATAACCAAGGCATTTACGATCACGGAATAAAACTGTTTGAATGTGCCGAATTATTCACTATAATGTTGAATCATTCGCTAGAATGTTGAATTATATAACGAATAATGATGGCTAAAATGCACTTTGAGGCGATAAAAGTTGGGTGAAATGAGATTCATTTATGCGGAAATGCAATTAGCGGGCGGAATTTCGTGCGAAACTAATTTAATTGTTTCTGAAAGAATACAAGTTAGGTCATATAACTTATATAACTTCTTCTTCGTTGTACATATGGTACACATTTCGGAATATATAGTTTACGCACTAGTGTCATTCCGTTGTGCGCTATATACAAATGGGATGTGACTAAAAGGGTGATGATGGCTTATATGGCTTATATTCGTCATAATAATTTTCCTGTCTGTTTCTTCACACGAAACATTTTGTGTGGAAAAGTGCACGACTGTGAACAGCCTTGCTAAAATCCTTCCAATCAAGATCGATAAGTGCGTAAACAAAATAATTCACTCGAATACACCACTGTATGTCGAAACTACAATAATTATTAATTAGGCTGCAGTTTGGCATAACGACATTTTTTTTTTAATTGAAGGCTAGTCTGGCATTGTTTTTAAGTTTGTGTTTGTTGTTCGATATTCGTTTTTTTTTTCGTTTTATTTTACGTTTTGATGGCAGATATCAACTTTTTCTAGAGAGGATTTTTTTAATTGTTAGCCTAGAAAAAATCCAATGATTGCCTCTAATAAAGAGCGTCCATGTTTTCGTCACTGCATAAACAATAAAGAGCGTTTTCAATTATGAACATGCTCTATTTCGATATGTCATGGGTGATTTTGTATGTGGTATTGTGACATTTAGATATAAAGAGCGTCCATGCTTCCTTCTCCCAAAAGCGATAGACAATAAAGAGCGTTCTAAATTACGCGATGTGTTGTCTTTTTGGAGGTAATTAATAATGGATAGCTAGCCCGCCCACAATGGAACATACTACATCTACTATAGGCATCTTGGCATATGTGGAGATGACAGACACTCCGGATATTTATATCGAAAGTAAAACAAACAAAAAAACAAAAACGCCGAAATAGAGTTAACATTATCCAGTGTATTCAATATGGGGTATTTTACAGTGCAAACAAGTTCGCGACTGACACTGGTGATTAGTCACTGAGTGATTTCAAATCACCGAGTGAATACCAATACTGCCATCTATTCACCGGCATGTTATTAATGGCTACAAAAAAACATTCTAGGCGCTACTATGTTCACATAGTTATTGTCTTCTATTCCAGATAAATGACCAAAGCGCCCACACTATCTGTATTAATTAGATAACACATTGAATAGCGACTTAATCTATACACCAAACGCGCACATACGACTGCGCATTTTAGTATCGGATGACTTACAATTACGTCATCGTAGTCAGCATAATACACTCCGGCTTCGAATCTGTCTTTTTTAATTTGTTCTCCCACAACTACGTCACGGAAATCTCCGAATACCGGTGGCGGTATTATTTATTTATTTTACGGGTTATTTATTAAGCGATCGGAATGGGACTTGGATCATTTTAATCACAACAGGGAAGGCTTTCCGATTGCGTTTTGTAGTTTCTAGACCGGATACATCCTTTAATATATACTTGTTTCTTTAACATTACGAGTTAGAACTGCATTATTTTATAATATACAACACTAAGTGAACATATGACACATATAACAATTATGACTGACTGGACTTATGTTGTCTTTGAATACCTTATTATTTTACCTTTAAATAAGTGTTCAAACCACTTTAGATCTATAGTACTTATTTACTTTTACCACTTATTGACATACCACAACTTTATTATTAATATTAGATTGAATATTAATATAAATTGTACTTACCATTTCGGAATGATTTGAGGTTTTATTATTTGAACATATATTTTATGGGCACATATTTTAGCGTGCTTCCTCCCCAAAGATATTTACGGGAAGAAAGTATCATTCTAAATCCCGGGGATTATAATTAGATTATTAAAACTTATTTAGAACTGGGCTTGTTTACTTTGTAAATGGGATTCACTTACCAAGTATAGAGCATAATTAGAAGGACTACACAGAGTGGCGGGAAAAATATTAAAGGTACATATTAACCTGAGTATGGGTTTTTAACCCTGCCACATTAGTATAGTGGACCCCCATGTAAATCTTACAGCCACTGGCACGTCACTGCTTAATAGCTTACCCGTTGGTTATTAATTACTACAAGTTCTGAAACACCCATCCGTGTTCGCAAGACTTTATTCAGTTAAATGTGTTTATAATAATATATACATGAACTAGATCCCACCCACATTTCGGACAAAATTCGGATCATAACGTCGGACTTAACTTTAGGATTATCTTAAAACACATCACACCAGTCTTAATTTTAAGACCATCTTATTAGTTAAGACCTTGTTCGTAAAACGCATTTACGACTGAAGTTTGAACTTATGACGATCTTAAGTCCCAACTATGTCATATTAAGTAGCCTTCATGAAACTGGGTCCCTGAATAACTGAGCTGAGTGTTCGAATTCACTTTAAACTTGAACACCAAGTTACCCCGTTTTTGTGCTTGAGACAAAACATTTAAGTCACATATCGTCTCTATCTTTTATCCGCTACTTGGCATTGCCTTTGTTCCGCCTCCGATTCCGGATTTTGTGTTGTGTGTCAACCGATACAACTTCCGCAGAAATATTGGGTCGTGTTACTTTTAAAATTACACGGTAAAAAATGGATTTTTGTTAAATAAACACACTAAATGCAGTGGAACTTGATGTTCGTCACCTATTATGGCAAAACGTTAGGTATTTCAAGGTAACTACCGCTCGGATTTCAACAGAATGCCTGATATTTATGTTTAATGAACCAATATATATCTCGACGGGAAAGAACTGACA
Source organism: Siphonodentalium dalli (assembly GCA_032622095.1). Lineage (NCBI taxonomy): Eukaryota > Metazoa > Mollusca > Scaphopoda > Gadilida > Siphonodentaliidae > Siphonodentalium > Siphonodentalium dalli. Next base: position 2,317,820 of record CP136062.1, read on the forward strand.
AACAACTCCAGGCGTAATATGACAATAATGGAGACCCCAGGCTACAGTTAGCCTGACTTGAGGTCCCAGTTAGCCAAGGTCCCAGTTAGCCAAGGTCCCAGTTAGCTGGATACCGATGTATATAATAGTCATAATAACAATGTACCGTATCTTGAGATCGCAATGATCGATAAGTTATCGGATAACGTGTTTACCGTTTCCCATTTTCGAGTGAAATAGTTATAAATAACAATTTATAGGTCAAATCACTAATTCCTTAGATGCAATCCTTGTGCTTTTATTATGTTTCTATTTGTAAATATTTATTATTACTATTATTTATTATCATTCTGACAAACTCCTGTGTCACACTCACAGTATGTCACTATGTGCAGAACTGTCACTCGTGTCGGTGGCAATTCTGCAAATCAAATCTTGGCTTTCTGCATCTAAATTCTGATTTATTAAAATCAACCAATACTCACTAATCCTTGGTTGTGTTATGTAGTTTCTGGTGATTGCTAAACTATGAGTTGTTCTTGCTTCTATGTCGTTTAATGGCCCATTCAGAGACCGCATATCTACTTTGCTCGCCATTTTTATGAGATCATGTGATCGATCATAAGGTTCTGTAATAACTTCCGGTTCTGAAAACCGGATATACGAGCTCACACAGCGTCGTCTCGATAAGTCGACTTCTGGCAAGATAAAAATGACCGTATTAATGCAGCGCATTGGATATAATCGAGAATAACATGATGTCCTGCCATGAGAAGAATACACCACAATGACACACACACCTACCTGTATCATATAAACCAATACATGTATCACGAGCTAGCATGCAAGGATGTGGAGCTCAACAATTTTGGGGTGCATCTCCATCGAGTATTTTCAAACTACCCGCCCCCTCCCGTTAACCAGACCGAAATGTCCAAGTCTGGCAAGTTCCATTTGCACCCCATTTTGGGTTCGATTTCCAACCATTAGAAATTTACAAACACTTACACCGCTAAGGTTGGAAAGTTTGAAACTGATATCCAAGTTAGCCAACCGACGCTGGCCCGGTCGGCTATGAGCCTATGACGTCGGCAAAAATGGTCTGCAGCCAACCAGTTGCCGGTTCGTGGTCTAGATCATACCATGAATCTCCATCGATCACGTGATATTTCGTCTCAGAGAAGTAAACTGGATCAGATAGATTTCCAAAAACACGAGTCCTAATTCTGCAACTATACAACTATTTTTGGGTCCTACTAAACAACTAACACAAACGAACACACAAACGAACATAAACGAACACAGGTATAAAAAGCGGAATAGAAGGGTGAAATTGGGTTTGTGGGTGCGTGCGGGTCCATTCATTGTGTATGTGGTATTATTTCCAACTTTTATGACTTATTTTTTTAGTTAATGGCATCATTTTAATAGAAAGCTATACTAAACAACGAACACAAACTAACATAACTTTGGCCGCAATTTGCGCTATATGATGCGTTAATCAAGGTGTTAATTAACTACCAATTACTCTACTCTACTCTACTCTACTCTCTTTGTTTATTTCACATTACTCAGTTGTTTTGACTTTGTTTAACTCCCCTCAGTCTTTATCTGGGCTTGGGACCAGAAGACTTCGTAGAATGGACCCGCACGCACCCACAAACCCAATTTCACCCTTCTATTCCTCTTTTTGGACCTGTGTTCGTTTATGTTCGTTGTTTAGTAGGACCGCATTTAAAAAAAAAAATTAATGAAAAAATCACCACAAAACAACATAATGTATATACATGTATGAAAAGATAAACCACCACCTCCTCTTCAGTTATTAATATGATATGTAGCGGATGCAGATTTGCCCCTATAATACTGTAATGTTCATACAAGTGGGTCGCCGTCTTTATTAACTGCTCTATTCTAATGAACATAACAAGAGGGACAACTCTATCTGCTATGCTCCTCATTATAAAATCACCTAATTCTAAAACACCTCAGTTGGTGCATACCTGGTCCAGTATAGAGGTAGTAATGGTTTTGCTGTTCTTTGATTGTAATATTGTCCAGGTTAAAGTCGTGGGCCGCCCCCCCTTGTGTTTGAAATGCGGGGATCGCGGGCACATTCGGGCCTCCTGCCCACAGAATGGCCAACAGCCGAAGACGTATGCCGCGGCCGCGGCCCGTGATGCTGTTGCTCAATCCGAGCCCAAGGACGGCCCACGTACCCCTCGACCCGGACGGGTCGTACCAGGTACCACCGAGACTTTCGGAAACAGTTCTGCCTCCTGAGGTGACAAAGGATATGCCTGGTATCAAAGAGATAGGAGGAGTTTCTCCAGAGGAGTGCGCGGGTTCTGAAATTGAACCAGTGTCCGCCAGTAACGGCGCGATTTCTCCTCATTTGGTGATCCCCCCCACAGGGAGTATGGCAGAGCTGATAGACTCTGGCACTCCCTTGGGGGCGGAGTGTTCTGTTGTTCAGGAAACACTGGATTCTCCTTTAGTGATGGAATCATCTTCCTCTAGGAAACGTGCACATGATGGGGAAGAAGACGATTCGGGCCGAAGGAAGGCGCTACCCAACCCGGGTGACAACTTTTCATCTGACGCCACCGGGTCAGAGGACGATTATTCTTCGGAAACCTCCGACACCGGGACGATCCAAGTTGATGTTTCCGACGATGACCCCGGTTAACTTTGTGCCCTTTCATGTTTTACACCACAATATTCACGACCTGGACATGCCCCCGATTATGTTTTATTCTCCCGCTCCGGACAACGACCATGGACACGTTTTTTGATTTCGAGACAGCCCATTTCTTTCGACTTAAGCCTGGCGTGGTGTGTCAGGCTGTCAGAACTTTTAGTTATGCCACTTTAAATTTATGTTCGTCAATATGCTTTCGCCACCGCCCGCGCTGGTCGCGGCGTGCTTCTAGGTCATTCTATTTATCCTTTCTTTGTTGTGTTGTGTATAGAATTATGTGCGTTCGTTCAGTTAATCCCCTCCCACGCCCATCATGGACGGATTATTCATAGCTTCCTTGAATGCTCGAGGATTGAGGAACACTCACACGATGCAGGCATTGAAATACCTTTTCTCGGTTGATAGCGTTGACATACTTTTCGTTCAAGAAACGTATGTCGACGACTATCAACTTGGTGACCGACTGGCTGTATATTTGGGATGTAAGGGGTATTGGGCCACTGGCACAACTCACTCCTGTGGGACAGCGGTCTTGGTCAAACATTCGTTGGATTTCACTGTTGATCGCACTTTCTCAGAGCTGGACGGGCGTTTCGTGGGTGTCGATGGCGACATCTCCGGAATTCCCCTCCGGCTAATTTCCTTTTACGGGCCACAACACAACGACCCGAATAAGCATCTAGTTTATCAAACTTTAATGCCCCATTTTAACACTAGTCGGGCCATTATTTTAGGTGGCGACTTTAATTTCATTCTGAATCCGTCCCTTGACAAGATAGGTGGGGATTACCGCCCCTCCCCTTTTGCCAAGGAGTGGATTCAGACCATGGCTACTTATGGGCTGGTAGACGTCTACCGCTCCTTACATCCTCGACAAGTCCAAACCACCTGCCATTCTGGTGATATCCACTCAAGATTGGATCGATTTTACATTTCGAAAACCCTCATGTCACCCCCTCCCCAATTTTCACAACAAACATTTCCTTATTCCGATCACGACACGATCGCCATTCATTTCAAAAATTCCCCTAATATTACCTTAGGGCCGGGGTATTGGAAGGTTAACAGTGCTTTATTCTCGGATTTTGAGTTCAGGGAATCCTTTACGGAATTTTGGCTTGATTCTACTTCTTCCGTGCACGATGACGAAATCACGCCGGAATGGTGGGATCAACTTAAAGATTCCATAAAGAGCTTTCTACAAGATTACTCTCGTACTAAAGCTTCGTCTGAACGAATTCAACTTCGGCGTCTGGAGAGACAATATCATGCCCTTTTACGTGCTGAACGCCTCTCCCCTGGTACATACACTGATCAAATTGTTCCCCTAAAGGAAAGCATTCAAAATCGCCTGATCAATGCCACTCAAGGGGCCTATATTAGGTCCCGGTCTAAAATTCTCAACGCCAAAGACGTCTCGGCGGATTACATTCGTTCGTTGGAACACACCCGCAGTTCCCGGAAATTAATTGCCTCCGCTGTCTATGACGGGATCACCCATACATCCCAAGACGGCGTTATGACTGCATTTCGAGCATTTTGGTCCTGCTTTTCACTCGGGGCGTAACTGACCCCGAGGTCCGTCCCACATTTCTGCGCGATTTACCACAAGTTCCCGCTTCCGATGTCACTTTATGCGACAGCCCTTTAACTGCCCTGGACTTAACTGATGCCCTTAAAGGTATGTCCAGTGGCCGGGCACCCGGATTAGATGGTTTGGGTGTGGAATTTTATTCCACATTCTCCCATCTGGTCACCCCCATTCTTTTAGTCCTGTACAACAAATGTCTTTCCCATAAATTACCCCTTTCTCAAAGGACCTCCCTTATCACTCTCCTACCCAAAGATTTAGACCACCCTGAAGTCCCCTCCAATTATCGCCCCATCAGTTTATTAAACGTGGATTACAAAATTCTTTCCAAAACGTTATGCAACCGCCTGAAGGTTGTTATTCATAACGTCATTTCTGGCGATCAAACATGCGGTGTGCCAGGCCGCACCATTTTGGACAATTGCCACCTCATGCGTAATATTCAAGATTATTGCGCTCAAAAACAAATCCCCTGTGCATTTTTAAGTCTCGATCAACAAAAAGCCTTTGATCGAGTTGATCATGAATATTTATTCCACGTCCTTTCAGCTTTTGGTTTCGGTCCCACTTTTATTTCGTGGGTTCGCCTCCTTTATACGGACATATTTTCCAGTGTATATATCAATCAGCACATTTCCACCCCCTTCCCCGTCACTCGCTCAGTTCGACAGGGTTGTAGCTTATCTCCCCTCTTATATATTCTTTGCTTGGAGCCCCTTTTAATCAAAATTCGCTCCGCTCCGACCGTCCCCGGCCTTACGGTACCGGGAGCGCTCACGCCCTTCAAATTAACGGCATATGCCGACGACGTCACCCTTTTCGTGACGACTGACGCCTCTATTATACCGCGGCCCTCTCCATTATTGGAACTTTTGGGCGCGTCTCCGGCTCAAAGATAAATTTGAACAAATCCGTCGGTCTCTTTTTGGGTTCATGGAGCCGACGTACCGACAGCCCCGATGGCCTCAAGTGGGTCAAATCCCACAAAATCCTCGGTATTCAATTTGGATCTCAGGTAACCACTGATGACCATTTTCACAATCTGTTTCAAAAATATTCGAAATCTCTTCAATTTGGCAGGTTTGCCCACCTCCCCCCATTCACCAGGGCTTCTTATCTCAATGTTTACGCATTAAGCAAGCTCTGGTATTACACCTCAATAATCCCCATGACCCCTCATTATATTACGCTCGTCCAACGAGCGTCCTTCAAGTTTTTCTGGGCCACCAAATCGGAACCCCTCCCTCGCAGTCTCATGTACGCCCCCAAAAAATTAGGGGGCGCTGATATTGTCCATCTACCGACTAAGTTACATTCTCATTATCTCCGTCACGTTCAGAGGTTGCTTACAAGCCCAGATGTACGTTGGTCTGTGTTTGCCATTTACTGGATCGGTCTTTCAATTCGCCAGTACCAGCCCCTTTTCGCTTCTTGCAACACGGCACATTGTGACCCCCAACATATTCCCTTATTTTATCGCCGTTGTTTAGCGTCCATCAAAACCTTTGAAAAACACTCCCCCATCCCCCAGCTGGCACAACTTACTTCTAAAGAGTTTTACACTCGACTTTTACCCGACGTCGTTTCCGCCCCTAAACTCCATTGGTTTTACCCCAAAATGCCCCTGCATATTGTTTGGGCCAATTTACACAACTCGGCCATTGATCCCCAGATTCGTGGGATCCTTTATCGTTTAATACATGGAGTCCTCCCGACCCGGGACCGATTGGCCACATTTTACGGCCCCCGGGTCCACAAAATTTGTCCCCTTTGTAACTCCCTCCCCGAAACGGTACTGCATCTGTTTGTCGATTGCTCCGTCGTCCAGCCTTTATGGAATCTAGTCCGTGATTGGATTACCCCCCTTGCTCTGCGCGAAAATTTCCGCACCCATCCTGGTTTCATTCGCTTCCTTCTGGTCCGCGCCGACAATTCAAACAAGAAAACCATAGTCAGAAATGGTAACGCCACCAAGATCGTATTATTAGCCATAAATATAAATAATAATACAATTATTCTATAAACTAGCTTTCAAATTTTATGCGGGAAATTTGCGTACTTCCATATTTCAAGTTTTCCCGTGGCATACATTACTTTCATCAAACTGTCTTCTTTATTACACAAGCTGATAGGCCCGACTTCACCCGGGCTGTTTCACATCTGCTTTCCGGTGAAAGGTGCGATTTGACCTTCAATTGACTATTTCGAAAGTCAAGGTCAGGTCAGGGTCATGATTTGTCCAGTCCAAAACACCCCCACCCGTAGAAAACTACCCATAGGTATCAAATTTCGTCGAAATCCGTCCGTTTTACCCAACTTGACCTTTAATTAACAATTTTGAAGGTCAAGGTAAGGTCAGAGTCATGATTTGACCCGTCCAAAACACCCCCCCCCCCCGACAAAAGTACCCATAGGTATCAAATTTCGTCGAAATCTATCCGTTTTATCCGAGTTGACCTTTGATTGGCCATATTGAAGGTCAAGGTCAGGCCGAGGTCACGATTTGACACGTTCAAAACTCTCCTCAGACCAAAGTATCCCTAGTATCAAATTTCGCCGAAATTTGTCCGTTTTACCCAAATTGACCTTGCATTGACAGTTTTAAAGGTCAAGGTCAGGTCGGGGTCACGATTTGACCCGTTCAAAACACTTCCCGGACACAAATACCCATAGGTATCAAATTACGTTGAAATCTATGGAAAGCCGAGGAGGACATGTTGGTTGCTAATTGCTAGATATACGACGCGGTATTTTGAAGGTGTTTCAAACTAGGAGATAGAAGTATTCTGCCTTTCAAATGGTGATGAATTATAGTAGTTTATTCAAATTTTATGTCATAAATTGTTATTAAAACCGTATATACTATAAAAAATTAATGACTCCAAAATTAAGTGGGCCTTTAAACAAAGTCACAATTGCATTTAGGCTCATCTCATACTCGTCCATTCAGCGATATTCTACTGCGCAGTTTGTTATAGCCTCCAGTATTTATTGAGCGTTATACCCCCAACTGTTATAATTCGCCTTTAGCAGGCGTACTCTTGCCTCAGATTATTAGGATATTAGGTCACACATAATCACATTAAATCGCATCGTAACATAGCAATTGTGTGGGCTCCTTGGCGTGAATATGTAATGAGAAATAAGGTCATACGTAATGACATTAAACTCAAGAAAACCCTCGAAAACAAAACAAAATCACATTTAATGTTTTACGTTATTTCCTTCATAAAAAGAATCTTCGTGATAATGAACCCTCTCGTTACTTTAGAATATAGAATTAACCTTAAAATAAAAAAAATCTTTGGAACACAGAACCTTCGGAATAACGAACCTTCGGATTGGTGAACCTTCGGAATAGCGAACATTCAGAGAAATTTCCGAATAGTGGACCTTCGGGATAGTGAACCTTCGGAATAGAGCCATGCCCCCCAATATTCATATTATATGCCCAGAGTTCAAAGGTATGGACCCATAAAATTCTAAACTTGGCCCTTAAAATAATGAACTCCAAATTGGAGCACACACAGAACACCACTTAAGTCAACTGAACCTATGTCATGTCCCAATGCGGGAGGGTCCATATATACCACAACATTAATAGTATATGCCAAGAATTCAAAGGTATGGGCCCACGTAATGACATAAAATCTCAAGAAAACCAGCGAAAACAAAATCACATTTAATGTTCTAAGTTAAGTTATTTCCTCCTGTATCTGTATCGGTGTGCGCGCATGATCAGTTCGGATGTGAGCGCACACTCCATATAAAGAATCTTTGTGAAAATGAACCCTCTCAAATTAGTCTCAATACTTTAAAATATAGAATTAACCTAAAAATAACAAAAACCTTCGGAATAGAGAACCTTCGGAATAGCGGACCTTCGGGATAGCAAACCTTCATAATAGAAGCATGTCCCCACAATTACACCGGTGACGTAAACACATGTGCCAATCTTAGTTGTACTCTCGTAATTATCGGTACGATGAAACGGTGACGGAATCTGACGAGGTTTGCCGAATGTACAATCACCCAGTGAATTATCGATCGCCCATGCGATACAAAAAAACCAAAAGCAATAAACACCACACTACGGTGGCGTAATAATCGAGCTTTAGCTCTCATTCTCATCTCGGAAGCCGTGGCGACAATTTGGTATTTTCGAAACCGCATTCACCATGCTCCAACTAATAAAAACCCCAGCCCCACGGCTTCACAACCTGATCACGTCCCTATTTTATCATTCCTTTCTCGAATTCGCACTCACGTGCTCCTAGATCACCACCGATTGCCCCTACATGAATTTGAAAATCTGTGGTTACAGACCACAGACATTTGCCAACTGAACGATAGCGATGATTCTATTCATTTCACCTTTTAGTCCTTTCATTTCAAACGCTTTGCGCCCCCTTCAGTAATTTATTTATACATCCACTTTTAACTGGTTTTATCGCTTGGTACCTTCTGTGGCTGGTCCGCATATACCTCGCTTTTACCATTTTCCTTTATTTTCGTCTTTGATTAAATGTTTCTCGTTCTGTTTTTCGAACTTTCCCGTAGAGTTACCCCTCCTGAGTCGCAGGGCACGTAATGTCTCTGGGGCGCAGGGCGGGTAACTCTACATTGTATTTTGTCCTTATCTTCGTGGGAGTTGGGTGGGTCGGAATCCCCCCAACTCGTATTTTGGTTTTAAAACCCCCGCTCCACACCTGTGATACGGCAGACTCGTCTGTTTTTTAATCGGGGCGGGGGCATGTACGGTGCTGGCAGTTAGCCAGCCTTATATTTGTTTCCTTTGTACCGTATTAACCTGTTTCTGACTTTATGTCAGCGTTTTCTTTTGTATTATGTATACTCTTCTCTGAATAAACGTATCAAATAAAAAAATAAATAAATAAATAAATAAATAAATATTAAAGTAAATAACTTTTACTGGTATTTGATTCCAAACAAACACTAAAGTAAATCATATTTACTGGTATTTGGTTGCCTGTGCTTTTTCTTAAAGTGGCATGCTGAATCCTACCAAACATCCCAGCTAACTTCATAATGGACCTGTGGTGCATGTCTTTGCTATTTGAATAAAGTATAAGCATTTTTGACTGCTGGTTGTCATTTGAACTCTGTCGGGAATCGGGCGATCCGAATCTGATTCCGGTCACACTGGTGGAGAATCCGGGCATTTCCCGTTTAGAGTTCAACGGTCCACAGACATCAGCACATTATGGCTACCGGTACCGTACCTGGACAGCTCCCGTCACGGTTCACTGCATCTGACGATCATATGCTGAATTTCCGAAGTCGTTGCAAGCGGGATGATGAGTGTTGTTTCGACCATGGGTGGATTTGTTAGACTTGGCATATCCTCTTCTGTTAGACGAGAGAGTGGAACAGTTGGCTGTTTATCAGTTTATGGGCGGAATAGATGCTCACGATAGCTTCAGGAGTTTGATTTCGTTTCATCAGCCACTGTCAATGGAACGGCTGGTTGATATTTCTGAAACTTACCATCAACATGGGATTGTGGGTTCGATGCGATTACCCGATGGACCTATGAATCCAGAACTCACTGATTATATGGTTCACATTGACAACTTTTCATCTGAAGGTGAGAAAGTTGGAAACGCTGAAGCAGACCATCTCGCGACATCAGCGCATGTTACATCCGGCGTCAACATTCGTACTTCAGACAGGTACCATGGCACAGTACTGTTAAGTGGTTTAATGTCGGGAAAGGCTATGGGTTCATTGTGTGTGATGACTTTGAGCGTGATGTGTTTGTGCATTATTCAGTCATTACGAAAAACAACACACACCACCGTCTTCGTAGTCTAGGTGATGGAGAGCAGGTGGACCTCGATGTTGACCAATTCATCGAGAGTAGACGTGGACCCAAGGCCAAGAATGTGTCGGGACTGGACGGAAAATCTGTTCTTGGTAGTAAACATGCAATATCATGCAGATCACATAGAAAGAAACAAGGTGGTAATGATAGTGTTGGAGAGATATCAGACAAGGGAACATGTCACAGGCGGACGAGACGACGAATGTCGACAGGGATTCGTTCAAAGAGGACCCAATGCAGTTCCGTGAACGATCGAACACATGACTTTACTGGGAGGCGCAAAGAGTTTAAAGGCCGAGCACCTCCAAGGAAGTTTGGTCACAAACATTTCTCTCCGCCGGTTCAACCATGTTTTTATTTCGTGAGATCTGAGGATCTTGATCAACTTGTTCGACCAGGAATCGCGTGTGCTGTTATCATGCTACCATGGTCCCGAACATTCGGGTGGTGCGTCCAAAATAACTCACATGGACATTGAACATGTATCTGTTCGAGGGATTGTGTGATACCATTATCCCAGTATACATATAGACTTCTGACTTTAATTGATTTTATATATGTGTGTGTACTGAATGATTAAATTCAGTCTTGAGGTGGGGGGAGTGTAGCGGATGCAGATTTGCCCCTACTGTAATGTTCATACAAGTGGATGTCTTTATTAACTGCTCTATTCTAATGAACATTACAAGAGGGACAACTCTATCTGCTATGCTCCTCATTATAAAATCACCTAATTCTAAAACACCTCAGTTGGTGCATACCTGCATGGTCCAGTATAGAAGTAGTAATGGTTGTGCCGTTCTTTGGTTGTAATATTGTCCAGGTTAAAGCCACACCGGCTTCCAGGATCCAAATACTAAAGTAAATCACATTTACTGGTATTTGATTCCAAACAAATACTAAAGTAAATCATATTTACTGGTATTTGGTTGCCTATGCTTTTTCTTAAAGAGGCATGCTGTATCCTACCAAACATATATGCATTTTTGACTGCTGGTTGTCATTTGAACTCTGCCGGGAATCGGGCGATCAGACAGGAATCTGCTTCCTGTTACAGATATATGCATGTGATAACAGATTACTAAATCTGGTTAATCAGATCAGTGATGTGATAAATCATATTAGTAATTAATCTGTTATAACATATTATTATTCTGATATATCAGATTAAGTAATCTGATAATCTTACCACTAATCTCTTATATCAGATATATTATATTAAAGGTACTCAATCCGATCAGACGCTCTTAATTAAATTACTATTTCTTTGGCTTCGGGGGGTAAAAAATATTTGATTCGAGTGGAGGAACCTACCCATCAACACTCTTTGAAGTTTGTTATTTCTATTGTTTGTTGCCCAGAAACATCCCGTCAAAAGTAAGGTCTCGTTCAAAATTGCAGATGAAGATGGATAACTCTAAAATCAAGTGGTTATTATTACCTCTTGATTTTAGAGTTTATCCACCTTCACCTGCAATTTGTCAGTTTGTCCACGTGTTTCATGGCCAATTATTAGTACACATCTCGAGAAATAACAAAAATCAATATTTGATCACTCTGAGCTTTGATGGGTGCGTTCCCTGACTCGAATCAAATATTCTTTTCACCCCGAAGCCAAAGAAATAGTAATTTAGGAGCGTCTGATCGGATTGAGTACCTTTAAGTAATCTGTTATAACAGATTAAAAATATGACAATTATTAATCTGATATACCGTATTTGTTATCTGATATATCAGATTATGGATGGACCAATCGAGAGTGCCGTCTCATTGGCGACGGCTTGTCATTCATCATTTGTGGGGGGGGGGGGGGGGGGGGCTACACCATAGTTAGTGATTGTGGGATAGCTGGAAATTGGGAACCTCCTCCAGTGACCGTCTACATGGCGCCTTCTGACCTATGGTCGTCTACTTAGACCATAGCTGGTTCATTAATCAACCAGTGACGTTACGACATGGATGGGTTGTCTAGCTGGGAGGGGCGGTACTCCTTAGCCAGTCCTTGTGGGATATCTGGATTTTCCAGTGATAGTCTGTCGCGCGTTCTGGTTCATGACCGTCCACTCAGCTCAGTCCAGCTGGTTCATTATTGAACGCTGGGAAGACGGCGAAGAACGGGCGTGTGTGGGCCCGGGAGGGGTGACAACTTTAGTGATATTGGACCAGCTTGGATGGATCTCCAGCATTTCGCGTTCTGCTACAAACTTATGTCGTTCGTTCTTCATAGACCACTGATCCTGCTATAGACATGTGATGTACATGTATGTTCATAAACGTTTGCGTTATATAACTGTCATAATGTTGTAGCAGAACACAAACGGGATGCGCACAGAAGACCCAATTTGGGCCATGTCAATGAAGTTTAAGTGAAACAAAATGGAGTGTGATTATAGATTAAAGTTATAATAAATTACCAAGCTGTCGTCATTGTCAACGTGAGCCAGCTGAATGATTGCCTAGTGTATGACGATGTTTGACTGACCACTCAGTGACAAGCCTTCATCAGTATAATAAGACAGAACTCTCAATTGGTCCATCCATAATCTTATATACCAGACTATTATTCTGATATAGCAGATTCTAAATATGATATAGTAGATTATAAATACATATTGTTATCTTCATCCCAGTTTCCTCTCTTCTGGTTGGCTGAGGTTGCGTCACATGGCGGGCCGCAAATCACTTGTTGCTCTCGAGGGTAACATTTCGGCAGTTATTGACCGCTCAGCTGTTACCAGTAAACATAGAACCACGAAGAGTGGTTTTATAAAATGACCCTTGTTGGATTTCTAAGCTAAATAATGCAGTGTGTTTTTTGCAAATATTTCTATTGACTTACCCAAAAAAAGAGTTGTTTTAAAAAAATTTTTAAACCACTTTAATTTTACACAATTAGAACATATATCCCTCATATTGTGAGATAATTTGGTTATAGAAGATAATGATTTATCTCTTCAAATTTATGAAATTAAATTTTTTTTTTAATTCACGAATGTGGTCCAGTTATAAAGCTGTGATGATGGTGGGACAATCCGGAGTTTAGTGTGCCTGTCATTTGCAAACTGAGGCAGGGGCGCCGGAAGATGGGGGTGCAGCTGACCCCCCTGCCCTTGACCAAGGGGGGCGAGCGGGGGCAAGACTTGCCCTTTTTCTGGAGACAGAAAATGCTTTTTGTGTGTTTAATCTCGTGTGTTTATAGCAAAATGTGACTTTTTTGGTCCAAATAGTAATACCACCAATTTCACAAGGAATATTAATTTTTTGTCATTTTTATCACAAAACGGCCATTAAAACCGACAAATACCATTAAAATAGGGATTTTTGCCACAATAATTTATGGTTATTTTCCCCGAGTTTGCGGAGAAAATGCCCTTTTTTTTTGCGGAAAAGTGCCCTTTTTGTAGGCTCTGCCCCCTGCCCTTGGATGCTTCCGGCGCCCCTGAACTGAGGTCCCCAGAGGGTGAATTTAGGTAAACTATCCTGCATAGTGGGCTAGCATCACTAAATTCAGACTCTGTGGGACCTCATTCTGCTTAGGCCTCATCTCCTCTGGAAAGTTTCTTTATTATCAAATTTCTATAGAAACTTCTTCACATAGATTCTATTTCTTTTTTTAGTTTAGTTTCGCTATGTCCCCAATTATGCCGAAGACACATTGCATAATCGAGGTTCCCAATGGGTGTACATTACAATATTTACCATTTGGGAACTTCAGTTTGAGTCTTTGTTTCCCAAGCAGATGAGGCCATGTAGAATTAGGTTCCCAGAAGGTGAATTTAGTGATTCTAGCCCAGTTTGCTGCAGTGTGTCACTAAATTCACCCTCTGTGGACCTCATTCTGCAAATGACAGACACACTATTTCAAGGCTTGCTCCTATGGGAGCACACTAAACTCAGGGTTGGGTGGGTCCTGCTGATTTAGCTATATGGTGATGGCGGGGAAACATCATGCTGTTACAGACATATTATGGACTTATTTCATTGAATAAAACCAATCAGTTAGTGCAAACACTATCCCCAATGGAACAATGATATTGTAGAAAATTCCCGGCCAACAGTTGAACTTTGCACAAATGTAAATATTAAATTTTATTACTTTTTTTCGGGGCATAAACATTACAATGATTGCGCCAATAGTAGCGTGTAATTTGTTGCTAACAATGAAGCTGTATAAGAATATTTGGATATCAAATTTATGAAAATAACTTATTTTGGCATTACTATTCGTTATTCTGTTCGGAACACCTCAGCAGTGTTTCACAACACTTTAAGGAAGAGTACCGTTATTTTTCTCAAATTATTATTTTTTGCGGAGCTTGACAATTAAATCTGAAAGAATGAGTAAAAGCCATGCATACAGTAATGCCCTAAATAATCGACTCCTTAACCACAGCAGAATTATGGGTAGCTTTTCAGGATTTAGTCGGATATATGGCGTGTTGCCATTCACCGGAAAGCTCTCAGTGAGAGATTTTTTATGAATGGCAACAGCCATATTTCCAACTAAATCCTGAAAAGTTACCCATAATCCTGCTGTGGTTAAGGAGTCGATTATTTAGGGCATTACTGTAGTCTGTATCCTGTATAAGAAGCATACACGTGAACATATCAATTTAGCAGCTGCGTTCATTGTTGAAAAATGATCTTAAATGATTTGAAACACTCCGCTGATGTGTTCCGAATGGAATAATTATTAGTATTGACCCCTGATTGGAACACTACATAATGAAAAAGCCTTGAAATAGTGTGTCTGTCAGTTGTAGAATGAGGTCCCCAGAGGGTGAATTTAGTGATGCTATCCCGCATAGCTGGCTAGCATCACCAAATTCACCCTCTGGGGACCTCATTCTGCAAATAACAGACACCCTATTTCAAGGCTTGATAATGAAGACCACATAAGACTAAGATTGCTTATTATCTCCCGGGTCAGGTTGTCCCAGGTCCAGGTTGTCCCTGCATGGGTCAGCTGGTTCTGTTCCCGTCGCGGATGAGGCCTGGTTGGATTATAATGAATGAAGACAAACATAAGACTAAGTTTGTTTATTTTACAGAGCGTCTTCTACCATAAAGCAGTGAGGAGTAACATTTAAACAAAAACAATTAACAGACATCAGAGACGTGGCAATATGGAGGGTTACCCTGTATGGGTGAGGTTACTATGGTGATACAGGGTGAAGTTACCATTGGAATAAGAAGAGTTACCATGGTGATACAGTGAGGTAACCATGGTGATACAGGGGTGAAGTTACCATTGCAATATGGAGGATTACCATGGTGATACAAGAGGTTACCATGGCAATATTGAGGGGTATCATGCTGATACCAATGGCTACCATGGCGATATGGAGGGCTCATGATAACATAATGTTTCAAAATATTTGATATGTGCAACAAGCCATGTGATATATATATATTTTTTGTAATGGTGTCCATATTAGCCATGTTTTATGGTATATGTCATTGCAGTAAAATTATATCCTGATGGCAATTTTGGTAAATATGATATATATTTAATGCTCTTTAAAGGTACACAATCTGATTCGATGGTCCCCATATCATTTGATTTCAACAACATTTCTTGAAATGCCGCTTCAGAATTGATTAATCGTCAAAAAAAAATGCTAATCACTGTCAACTGTAGTATAAAATTGCCCAAAAAAGTGTTATCTATCAACATTTTGTTCAACGCAATTTGGCATCGAGAGTATGTCGGTCGGCATTCGTTCCAATATTTGCCAGGCTGCCAAATATTCCAGGTTAAAAAATTTCAAATATCTGTTAACTCTGAGCTTTGATATGTAGAGCTTATTTACAAAAAACATTGTAACTACACACACACAATCTTGGCGATGTTATTTAATATATGATCCATCGGAGGTACCGTTTAATACATGTTTTGTTGACTATATTGTGTTTGAAATGTAATTAACTGATTTTGGAATTTTTTTTATTAGGACCAGGTCCAAAATATAGCCTTTGTAAAGTTGGGGATCGAAAAAATATAAACAAGAATGGAGTCATAGAGCGTAACTCTGGCATAAACAAACTTTAAATAGTCTGTTGAACAGATAGGTTCTACACAAAATGCCAGATCAACTTGCATCCATTCTCTATGGAACGCAAGCAAATCAACATCCATTACTTAACCCTTTGATGACGGGAGCTGCGCTGGTGCAGCATTTAAGATCCTGTGACACGAGCATTCTCTTACATAAGCGAGTCTCCCATAGGAAGCTTCACATATATAGGAGAAATCACTGGCTTACAAGGTCAAGGTAAATAATTGTAGGCCAATGTATTCTCTTACAAAGGCTCCCTATGGAAGACTCGCATATATAAGAGAATGCATTGGCACAGGGTTTTCGCAAAATTTCAGGAAGCTCCAGCCATGGAAGGGAGTAGATGATATGTCTATCCTGATTCAGTAAAAATCTATATATATCGCTGTTCCATATTTTCAAATCCTTATGGAATGTTTCATACGCAATTTATGCATCTTGTTGAAATAAAATGACATACATGATGTTTGCCTCAACCATGAAACAGGAACAATAAAATAAAATGACGCATGACAAAACAAGCCCTGTTTGTGCCTAAATAAACCTTGTAAGTCTATTATTTAATGCAAGGATACTAGGACGGGTGACGTGTAATAAACACAGAACAACACATGTGTTAATTGGTTTGTTGATATAGCACTTGTTCCATCGCAGAAGGATATAACGAGGCTATCCTTCTGCGCTAACACTCGTGCCATATCAACAAACCCATTAACACACATATCATTCTGTATGCATGCCCTCCAGCCACGTCAATGATGAAATATAATAGGCGAGTATCTAACATATAATGATGTTAAAGGGAGAAGCACAGTTTGAATGTCAAATATTGGTCAAAATTTGTATTATACTTCCTCCATAAATTTGCCGTACAACCAGCATCCTCATATGGAAATTAATTGAAATAAGCTATAAATATATATAATAATTATTTGAAATAAACTCTAAATAATACTAAATTTGTAGCGTTTAAATAAATTGAATTAGTTTGAATGCCATAACCAAAATGTTGGACTTGAACCCATTCCATACATTTATAATTAAAATGCAGATATATGAATAAAATGGAATTTTACTGGCGACTGCCTAACGACCTGGCCATATGGAATTTATTCCGAATGTGCTTTTTAATGATGCATAGTACTGAAATTGACTCATCGTAATGAAGCATAATACTCAAATTGACACAATTTAACATTCAAATGAGGTGTTCCCTTTAACTCTGGTATATCTCTAACGCCCAGGTAGAAATAAAATACTCTCTATGTATTCAGAATATAAATAACAAACATTAAGATATTAAAACAATATTCAGGTCAGGAACATCCTAGATTTAACTATTATAGCTATTTTCAACTATTATAGTTGAATTTGACTAAACCAAATCCACATTTTCTCTGTTTTTTCCAAAACTATATGATGGCACATCTTCATGCACAGCTACAGTAATGCCCTAAATAATTGACTCCTTAACCACAGCAGAATTATGGGTAACTTTTCAGGATTTAGTTGGAAATATGGCTTGTTGCCATTCATCGGAAAGCTCTGTGAGAGATTTCTGATGAATGGCAACAAGCCATATTTCCGACTAAATCCTGAAAAAGTTACCCATAATTCTGCTGTGGTTAAGGAGTCGATTAGGACATTACTGTACATTGAAATGTGCACAATAGCCAACAAATTTTCACAATTCACATAAAGTTTGTAATGCAACAACTTACGCAAGTTTGTTTTTGAATGGCAATAACCCTTCCATGACTGGAGCTTCCTGAAATATTGTGAAAACCCTGTGCCAATACATTCTCTTACATATGCGGGTCTCCCTAGGGAAGCCTGCATATGTAAGAGAATATATTGGCCTAACAATATTTACCTTGACCTTGTAAGGCAGTGCATTCTCTTATATATGAGAGGCTCCATATGGAAGACTCGCATATATAAGAGAATTAATGCACTGGCACATTATCTTTAATGCTGCACCAGTGCACTCCAGTCATGAAAGTGTTAAATGGTTGCTACAGAGCTTCTTTCGTGGCAAATTTTGATTGCCCACAGATATTTTTACATTTACTTAATATAATAAACACGTTTACCAACAATCTTCCATCTCATTTTGGGTTATGCCTCTTTCATCAAATGGATGTATTAGTAACAGTCATTTTTCAAATATAATAGTTGAAAATTCCTATAATAGTTGAATACAGGATGTGCCAAACCTGATAGTTAAGATGGATCATTTTGAAACAGAAATACAAGAAAGTTCTCAATAAATTTTAAATAATTAATTCTATTACAAAGTTTATAAAAATTTATTCAAAATGTCATGATAAAATCAATCAAAGTATTTATGATTCTACAGATATATAGCACTGGGACCTGCCTTTTAAAAAATATTGAATGCTATCATTCAATCGTTAATTAAATTAACGATAAGTTTAAATATTAAATTAGATTCCTTTTATCAGCATTTATTCCACTGACTATTATACATGTATGGCGGCGTCAGTTGAAAATGAAGGTGTTATTCTCAATCTTAAAGTCACACATAGTGTTTGAGCCTTTATTACACCGTTTTTAGCTGAGATTAATTTTTTTTTTAATGATCTGTCATTTAACATAGCATACTACCAGCTATAGCACAAGAAATCAGTAATTTTAAGTAGTGAAGTGTCCCCTTTATTTTCAGTGAGATCAGTCATAATCAGTGTTCATGCTGCCTGACGCCATTTGCCCGAAAAATTATATCTCAAAGTAGTTTTCTACACACAAAGAAACAATTTGAGGAGTGGGGAAGGTGTCAAATTAAAAACAGGATTAACTGTAGGAACTAAGATCTCACACAACGCGTGGTCATTTTCTCGATGTGTGCGGCTAGGATTTCAACAGTTCGACGGCATTGTCCATTAGTAAACAATAGGAGCACATTTTGTCTCAAATAAATGCGCGTTGTGTTTAATCAATGTAAGGGTATAATAGATAGAATTGGCTGTAAAAGTTCCCAATATAATCTGTTAAATACAATATAATACCCCAAATTGTTTTAGTGTTACGTAACTAATAGTTTGGAATTTCTGAAAAATAAATGGCCCACAAAATTTTCAAATGCCCCAAGTTTTGGCTTTATGAATTTCTGGTCCAACACGAACACTGTTTACTATGCATGATATTTTGTTCGAATAGAGCATTAGATGATCAGTACTGACATGCTCAAAACACCTTACAGTTGCTATCAAAACATATGTAATTATCGTAAATATAGTATATAATCATCAGCCCGAACACTGTGTGCAGCTTTAAAAGGACAAAACAAGATATGAAACAAAATTCAAGCAAAGTATGTGACTTAGTCACCTCTAGTTCATACTACCCACACATAAATGACATCCCACAAAAATGAAGTCCTTATGAAATTTGGTAACCAAATTATATTCAAATATGTAAATCACACTTTCAGCACTCCAAAGCCTGTAGATCTTCCCTAATTCATTAATGTCTGGTCTATTGCATTTTTTCTAGCTCGATTATGCATTTTATATACTGCAAATTAGGGAGTATAGAAACTGAAAGGGAAAAAGTAACTAAAAAATGTTAATTTGAGACTATAAATACTTCCCACAAGATGAGGCCTAAGCAGAATTAGGTCCCCAGAAGATAATTTGGTAATGCTAGCACAGTGGGCTAGCATCACTAAATTCACCCATTGGGACCTCAGTTTAAGTTGCTCTATATCCCCAAATTGGCAGACAACACAATGCATAATCGAGGTGCCCAATGGGTGCACATCACCATCAGGGAACTCATATATGTGTGTAGTTCTCCGATAGCAGATAAGGTCATGCAGAATGAGGTCCCCAGAGGATGAATTTGGTGATGCTAGCCCACTGTGGAAATGAATAATTAAAATTTTACATGCTTTTGAAAGCCCATATTGAAATTTGAATATTCATAGATAAGTTGGTTACCTAAGTTGGTTACCAAAGTCCCTAAAGGCACAAACAAATCTAAGTTCAACTTATTCATAATTTCAAATAAAAAAGTCCATACATAGCAAGAGATACTATCTAGTTCAACTTTTACTCAACAGAAGACAAAAGTAGAATGAAAAGTGAATGTGTAGAAAATTAATGTCAGTGTCCCTCCGGTATGTCGCGAGTCAGTGTTCCTATGGTATGTCGCGAGTCAGTGTCCCTTCACAGACAGGGACCAGCCTAGAGGGCAACTTGGGAGACAAATACTAATGAATATCCAGACTTTTTTTCAGGAAGTTTCATTAAGATAAGTCCTCGACTATGAGTACAGTGGGAATGAGGTTCCCAGAGGGTGAATTTGGTGATGCTAGCCTGCCATGCGGAATAGCATCACTAAATTCACCCTCTGGGGACCTCATTCAGCAAATGACAAACTAATTCAAGGCTTGATCTGCGATAAGATACTGGTATAATGATTCCGAGCCCTGAATGCATCTTGGGAGAGTAATTGGGCTATTAATAATCGTGTGGGCTGATAATTATCGGACGGGATGTTAATTATCGGACGGGCTGTTAATTATCGCAGTTTACAAATTAAACTTCAAGAATTACACCATTCACATACATTGTGCAATTTTTTAGATACATAAATTTTTTCTCGCCAAACTCTTTTTCAATTCAAACGAAGTTCTCATCTTAAGTTTATACATATAACAAATATCCAGGTCTTACAGAAAATGAACACAGCTCAAAATCAAGGCCTCTGAATATGAAATTAGTATTTTTTAAAGGGAGGTTGTAACTAAATCCAGCCAATTGAGGGGCCATCTCCTACTATACTCAACAGAAATTATCCAATAAAAGAATTAATATTAGCCAAGAATGAGAGTTAAATACACTCACATACACAAAGAACCAATTATAACAACCTGATAATTATAACGAAAATGAGTAAAAGGCTTGAGCCATTTACTAAAATTTCACTATAATTTCCATGTAGTTTCATCGAGTACATTAATAGTGTATTTTGCACTCATCACTGACTCAAATTTATTTGTTTGTTGGATATTTTCTGTTGAATAGAGTAGGATATGGTTTATACAATGGCTGGATTTAGGTACAGTCTCCATTTAAGCAAAATAAGTCAAAACATTCTTAAAAGGCTAAAACTGATTACACATACATCAATATCTCTAACAAGTTATAATTTCCTCAATGACATGATTTACATCCCCTTAAGCTGATGCAAAGCAAACAGGCCTGCAAACAAGTGTGTCTGTCATTTGCAGAATGAGGTCCCCAGACGGAGAATTTAGTGACACTGGGAACCCGACAGACACACTATTTGTAGGCTAAAGCCAAGCTTTTGTGCTACCAGTCAGAGGTACCTCTTTCAATTCGACAGAAATAATAACAACAATGTCAAAAAAGTCAAATGGGAGAGAACTCTTCTAGAAAGTAACACTAATCTCAACATCTCGGCCATTTCCGCATGGAAATAACCTCTCCCATAAATAGACACCATATCTGCCAGACTACATGTATTTCAATCACATGATCGATCATGTGCATACTACTGGTCGACTCTTAATGCGAATAAACTCCAAGCTTGAATTGCAGTGATAAGGTCAAAGTATTCTTTCCAGTGAATTCTAGTGTAAATATGGAAATCTTCAATACATGTACAGTAATGCTCTAAGTAATTGACTCCTTAACCACAGCAGAATTATGGGTAACTTTTCAGGATTTGGTCGGAAATATGGCTTGTTGCCATTCATCGGAAAGCTCTCAGTAAGAGCTTTCCGATGAATGGCAACAAGCCATATTTCCAACTAAATCCTGAAAAGTTACCCATAATTCTGCTGTGGTTAAGGAGTCGATTATTTATGGCATTACTGTATAAGCTTTGACTTTTTCCAATGTTTACTGTCATGTTTTGATTAACACGCTTCGAAGATCTCGACTCCTTTCAACGTTTTTAACACTGTCACATTGTCTCGGTTGAAAATGAAGAGCAACCCCTAGCTATTGTCATACATGATAAGAAAAAAGAAGATTTCAACACTATAGCTCATATCAAAAAAGTAACAACGGTAACATTGTAATATATTAAGCATGAATAATCAACTGTCAACACTGCTGCTAAGTTAATTATTTATATATAATTAGTAAAATTAATGAACAGGTATTAAAGATACCCTGTCCAATTTAACACCCTTAAATCACTATTTCTTCTGAATTAACACATTTAAATTAATATTTCTTCGGTTTCAGTGGTGAAAATTGTTTGCTTTGAGGAGAGGAACCCAACATTCAAAGATCAGAGCTATTGGATTTTTTGATTTTTGAAATTTCCACCTCAAATTATTGTCAGCCTAAAATAATTCCGCCCCGATTTAGGGGTGTTCAATCTGACAGGACATCTTTAATCATAAAAGTTTCCAGGCTGACAATTCCACTAAACCAAATTATATGGACATTTTTGCAGAAAAAAATCCATTATATCATTAACCCTTTCATGACTTCCTCGCATATATAAGAGAATGCATTGGCCTAACAATATTTACCTTGATATATATTGTAAGCCAGTGCATTCCCTTATATATGCAAGGCTCCCTATGGGAGACTCGCATATATAAGAGAATGCACTGGCACAGGATCTTTAATGCTGCACCCACGGAGCTCACGTCATGAAAGGGTTAAATATTTAAAGTTTTTAAATCTACCTGATATGCTGGAAAGCCAACCAACCTATCATCACACATCTGAGTAACCATGGAAACCAATTAAAATGGCAGCAGTATCAATACTAACAGCACAATCTTTAACATTTCTATACATTATATACATATACTCATCCGACCATCGCTAAGATAGATAACTCTATCAGTACGACAGATAACCCTAGCTTGCACTAATTAACTCATATGTAAACAAATTATGCATCAATCATGAGAGGAGTGAGAGGGGGCGCCATTCTCAACAGGGGGCGCCACTGTCAACAGGTACTCAGGTAGCAACTACAAACATCTGTAATAATTAATCTATTGGAAATGATGGCTGAAGTTTATTTAGCATAACACTCCTAAATATACATAAATGAACTGAATAAAATTTGATAAAACAAGGCATAAAGACAAGATTAAAGATCAGGGGACCATAACTGGATCAAACCTGAGAATAAGGTGCCTGTCCTTTGCAGAATGAGGTCCCCAGAGGGTGAATTTAGTGAAGCTATCACACAAAGCAGGTTAACATCACTAAATTCACCCTCTGGGGACCTCATTCTGCTTAAGTCTCATCTTCTCTGCAAAGTTTCTTTATTATTGGCAGACAACACATTGCATAATCGAGGTTCCCAATGGGAGTACATCACAATATTCACCATTTGGGAACTTCAATTTGAGTCTATGTCTCCCATAGCAGATGAGGCCATGCAGATTGAGGTCCCCAGAGGGTGAATTTGGTGATGCTAGCCTGCTATGTGCGATAGCATAACTAAATTCACCCTCTGGGGACCTCATTCTGCGAATGACAGCAGAGACCATGACCCAACTGTAAGATATACATAAAAGCATCGTAGAGCAGCAAATGTATAACAAAAATCAAGAAATTTACCTTGAAAATGTCTTGTTTCCTGATTCACTGTAAACATGCACTTGGACTAAATTTTCAAATAATTATCAAATTTGCTCTTTTTTCACTAAAAGTGATTACCCATTCAGAACATAATAGTTATGGTAAGGTAAGTGAATACAAAACAATATATTTGTTTCTAAAAAAAACACATATTGTGCATCAAATTATTTCAAGTTGCCTATTCTCATGGTAAATATGTCGATCTAGTCAGGTCAAGTGAGGTCCGCTGATCCTTAAAATTCCCCAGAAATGTATATCTGCTTTGTGTTCTTCAATTTAGACTACAAACATGAAGTAGTTATACATTTCTGTGTGATATATTTTTTTGTTTTTATAAAATCACTACATTTTTCTGCAGTGGGTACATTTAGAATGGATTGATTCTATACATTGCTGCTATGTGCAATAATATCTCCAGTATTAACCCTTTACCCAACAAACCGGCCAAATAAAGCTTCAACAGCCTAAAATATCTTCGGTCTGTCTCAATAGAACCATACAAATATGGATATCATTGGAACCGGCTCCTTGACCACATTGTGATGGTTACAGTTATGCCCTGTGCCAATGCATTCTCTTATATATGCGAGTCGACCATAGGTCGCCTCGCATATATAAGAGAATGCATTGGCCTAAAAAAAATCTTTTTTTAACACTTTTTACCATTTTTTCTTACATTCTTTAACAATTTTATAATTTTTAATGTGTTAAGCCAATGCATTCTCTTATATATGCGAGGCGACCTATGGTCGACTCGCATATATAAGAGAATGCATTGGCACAGGGCCGTTCTGTTGGGTAAAGGGTTAAAGGGATGAAGTAAGATATGAAATTAAGATTACGATAGAGGAAGACAGTCTAAAGGTTATTACAGATATAAATATAAGCACTGCATGGGTACAGTAATGCCCTCAGTAATCAACTCCTTAACCACAGCAGAGTTATGGGTAATTTTTCAGGATTTAGTTGGAAATATGGCTTGTTGCCATTCATCGGAATGCTCTCACTGTGAGCTTTCCAATGAATGGCAACAAGCCATATTTCCGACTAAATCCTGAAAAGTTACCATAATTTTGCTGTGGTTAAGGAGTCGATTACTTAAAGCATTACTGTAGGTCATTAGAGATATAAATACAAGCAATGCCTGGGTTGGGTAATTAGCTTTTAACCCTTTCTATACAAAATGGATTCTCCCACTCAGTTATAGAAGTATACATTGGAATGATCTATTATTCATCTTGAGCGGTTTTCAAGAAAAATAAGCAGACGACAGATATAATAAGTACAGAATGAGCCCTATTAATGGAGGGAAATGTTGAGATAACAAGTTTAACAAATGACCTAAGGTCGTTTTTAAAATTATTATCCAAACATTTCCTAAGCGATAAGTACTCATCAATGAGTTTTAATTATAGAAAGGGTTAAACAGCTGTCTTGCATGCCTGGACTTGAAAATCAAGTTTGCCTTGTACAACTTGTTCAAATAATTGCTATGCATATCAACAACATAAGACACTTCATTTGATGAACACGTATCTTACAACACCAAACAAATACTCTTATACCAAGCTAAACAAAATAACCTTAACCCTTCTATGACTGAAGCTTCCTGAAATTTAGCAAAAAACCATGTGCCAATGCATTCTCTTATATATGCAAATCTCCCATAGGGAGCCTCGCAATTATAAGAGAATACATTGGCCTAACAATATTTACCTTGACCTTGTAAGCCAGTGCATTCTCTTATATATGCATTGGCTCGCATATATAAAAGAATGCACTGGCACAGGAGCTTCAATGCTGCACAAGCTCAGCTACTGTTATGAAAGGGTTAACAGACAGAGAAATACAAAAAAATCCAGATATAGGAGCCAAATTCAGCAGAAACAATAGTGGACTTGAGAGCATAATTATTGCTGAAATACAGAGAGATATACAGTAATGTATTAATAATCGACTCCTTAACCACAGCAGAATTATGGTAATTTTTCAGGATTTAGTCCGAAATATGGCTTGTTGCCATTCATCGGAGAGCTCTCAAAATGGCAACAAGCCATATTTCCGACTAAATCCTGAAAAATTACCCATAATTCTGCTGTGGTTAAAGACATATTATGGACTTGTTCGGTGCGAGAAACTGATAAGTTAGTACTCCGGCGCTATGCCAAGTGTGGGAATGAAGCATTCTACTAGCATTACCGAAAATTTCAAAGAAATAAACCATAACGCTCCATAGATATACGCTTAATTGTAAATATTTACATCTCGATTCAGACTAAATCCTGAAAAATTACCATAATTCTGCTGTGATTAAGGAGTCGATTATTTAGGGCATTACTGTATAAATGTCGGAAAGAGCAAATTGTTACCCTAATAAATTTCAACTTGTACGCTGCTCACCCTATGAACAACAATCAACACCCATTCTTATAACTTCTGGATGACACCAAGGACCAATCATCGATCAGTTCTCTATGTATGTTGGAACACTTTTGAGGATATTGGTATTATTACCACCAATTATTAGAACATAAACAGAGCAATTATTAATGTTATATAAATCATATATTCTTTAGTTAAAATTATAGCTCATATATATATCGCAAAGAGTCTTCGAGCCATTCAATTCCCTCACTGCCGGGTGTATAAACATTTATAAATAATGCTGTACATACTGACACATGACCTAGAAGGTACCTGAGATTACAGAGTATTAAGAACTGACAGAAAACTGCAATATACAGAGGTTTCACAATCAGAAACATGGCCAGAGGGTTCCCGTTGAAATTTACAACTGCACCCCCCCTGATCCATGCCATACTCCTGGGTTCACCCCCGTGTGTGGAAAGTTCCAACTGGTTACTCAAGCTATTCAACTGTTGGAAATTTCCAACCTTATACCCACAAAAGGCTGGACATTTGTAAAAAACAAACTCCCCACTGATTACTGGTTGGAAAATCAAACAATTAGAACCATTTGTGTCAGACATGAACTTTTCAACTGTTTGGACCAAAGTGTTTTTTAGGAGGTGGGAGGTGGTTAGACACTCCCCTAAATCCCATTTGCCAGGGGTTAGAATTTATTTATAAATGTCACAATGCCAATCCAATCAACCCTTCCATGACTGGTGCTTCATGAAATTTAGAAAAAACCCTGTGCCAATGCATTCCCTTACATATCGAGTCTCCCATAGGGAGACTCGCATATATAAGAGAATACATTGGCCTAACAATATTTAATGCTGCATGAGCACTGCTCCTGTCATGAACTGGTTAAACATAAGGCTGAATTTATTAATGGTTCAGAAAATTAGTCAGTGGAGAAATACCAACCTTAACAATATCAACGCTATTAAAAATTTGCATAGAGCGACTCCACTTGGATGCAAAATGAGGTATTGATAACAGGATAAAGGAAAGCAGTGAAGTCGGGTTTGCCAAATTGTGTTAAATTTATTGCCGGAGGCGCTGACAGCAAGCAAGGGAAAGGGGGACAACTTGCAAAAATAGTATGTTTATCAAGCCTGAGTTTTGTGTGCCTGTCATTAGCAGAATGAGGTCCCCAGAGGGTGAATTTAGTGATGCTATCCCATACAGCAGGCTAGCATCACTAAATTCACCCTCTTGGGACCTCATTCTGCATGGCCACATCTGCTACTGAAGTTCCCAAATGGTGAATATTGTGATGTAAACCCATTGGGAACCTTGATTATGCAATGTGTCATCTGCCAATTTGGGGATATAGAGAAACTAAACTAAAAAAGAAATAGAGTCTAAGTTTCTATAGAAATTTGATAATAAAGAAACTTTCCAAAGATGATGCCAAAGCAGAATGAGCTCCCCAGAGGGTGAATTGATGATGCCAGCCCACCATGTGGGAGTGTCACTAAATTCACCCTCTGGGGACCTCATAAATATATGCAAATGGCAGGCACCAGACCTGTTGGGTTTTGAATATGGCCATCCGGGGGATTTTTGCGGGAGGGACCACCTCCAATTTGCGACCGCATTTCCTGTTCACTGACTGGTTTATTCTATATATCACCTTCAATGGGCGATCACATGTTAAACGCGACCACCTAATTTTCGGTTCAAAACACAAATTTCACCTGTGTTGAGAGACCACCACCATTTATTAAAGAGTAAGAAGCAGACACTTAATTTAAACTAAGTTAAAATACTCAGAATTCTACCGGATACGACCACATTTATGCGAAACCAAAGGTAAAAAATCGCAATAAACTATAAAATGGACTCAACTTACGGTTTAACCCCCAAAAGAAATGAACATATTCCGCCATTTATTAACAAATTTTAAGAAGCAGAAACTTCATTTAAAATAAGTAAAAAGGAACAAAAGTTACACAGGTTACAATCGGACATGCGTGAAAGTACAAAATGGACCCATCTTAGTTTTACCCGCAAACGAAATTGACACATTCCGTTCGCATGCATTGTGACCCAGGGGTTATTTAACAGTCATGTGATTCTGGAGGCCATAAACAAATAGGTCTATTGAAATAAAGTAGATGCATGATTTGATGTTTGCTTTGACAAATGCATGAATTGTCTCAGAACAATTGAGGGATGCCCAACTGTGAAAAAGGGATTAGTGGCCAATGCGTGTACTCATTTTATCTGTTGACATGCGTGGCCCTACTAATTAGCCTCATTGTCACTTGCGGGAGAATGGGTGGTTATCCGTATTTTAGATGTTATCGTTATGGCAATCCGGGAGTCTTCACGGACAACCCGTGAAACTTAACAGCTCTGACAGGCACCTTATTCTCAGACTTGATGTTAGTGAGAGGTACAGTAATGCCCTAAATAATAGACTCCTTAAAGTGATGTGAAACACTCCGGTAGGGTGATCAAATAGAACCGGAAAAAAAATATTGTTTAAAGTAGTTATTTTTACGCATATTAATCCAAATTTACAGTACCCACATGTCATTCTTATTTATTAATTAAATGCAATGACTCTCGTTGGCGAAATAATTTGCGTTAGTTTATCGCCGATCGCAGCATCCCGAATCGAGATGTAAATATTTACAATTAAGCGTAGTTCAGGCAATGATATCTATGGAGCGTTATGGTTTATTTCTTTGAAATTTTCGGTAATGCTAGTAGAATGCTTCATTCCCACACTTGGCATAGCGCCGGAGTACTAACTTATCAGTTTCTCGCACCGAACAAGTCCATAATATGTCTTTAACCACAGCAGAATTATGGGTAATTTTTCAGGATTTAGTCGGAAATATGGCTTGTTGCCATTCATCGGAGAGCTCTCACTGAGAGCTTTCCGATGAATGGCAACAAGCCATATTTCCGACTAAATCCTGAAAAGTTACCCATTATTCTGCTGTGGTTAAGGAGTCGATTATTTAGGGCATTACTGTAAATCATAAGTTATAACATTTTTTTGGAGCACTTTCTAGCTAATAAAATGGGAGATACCCCCATAGCCGAGGAGGTTGGGTCATGGATAAGATCATCGAGGTCTGGGCTAGACGAGGTTGGCATTGGGTTTTAACTTCGACATGGGCGAAAAATCCACTGAACCAAAATTGGTTAATGGTAGATCCATTCTGTGTCAATATTAGAAGCCATGTTCAGACTGATACTGTATATACACTTCCCAACTCCCGGTGAAAGGGCTTCCTTTT
Organism: Siphonodentalium dalli; assembly: GCA_032622095.1. Lineage (NCBI taxonomy): Eukaryota > Metazoa > Mollusca > Scaphopoda > Gadilida > Siphonodentaliidae > Siphonodentalium > Siphonodentalium dalli. The sequence goes on from CP136062.1 coordinate 2,347,268, forward strand.
TTCGGATGTCCCCGTAGCCGAGGTGGTTATATATAGGTCGTGTATAAGAACTTCTCAGTCTGGGCTGGACAAGGTTGGCACGGGTTCGATCCCCGACATGGGCGAAAAATCGGGACCAATTTTCATGCTTGATCTGAGTTGAGGGACATCTCAATGTGACGTTCCGATCAATACATGGCCATTTTGATTTCAATTATCTCCTAAAAGATGTTCAACAGAACTTGGAGTTTCCTTGTACTTCAACATAAATGAAGTCAATAGTCGCAGACGCCTAATCGTTGTTCATCACAAAACCATGTTATTTTGATCAATAATCTTGTCGAATCTGTCACTGTGACATAATTATGTGAATCCTAAATTGGTAAAACAAGCTAACAGGTAGAAAATCAATTATGACATTCGCGAAACGTGATCGTTAGATAAAGGTGTTTACCAGTCATCAGCAGCCTGTGTCAGACGCGATGTAACTAATGATGTCTTTGCTAGGGTCTCAGATCAGGGAATAAAAACGGAAGTTATCAAGAGTCGAGCTGAGATCACTAAAACATTAAATTCATGCCGACGCCTGTTCATTTTGCTTTCATATCTTTGTGGCTATATTGAGATTTCACAATTTCCGGTCACCAGGTACATAACCTGAAAGACAAGATCAGGTTTCATAGGTCACTCCATACATAACCTCAAAGACAAGATCAGGGATCATGAAAAAATATTCCATGATTTTTCCACAACTTTTAGGACTCAAAGACTTGAAATAGTGTCACTATTTGGGGACCTCAATCTGTTCAGTTTCTACATATCACCTAATTTGCAGAAGATAAAATGCATAATCAAGGTGACTAATGGGTGAAGATCACCAACTTCGAGGAATTTCAATCTGATCCTAGGTCTCCCATATCAGTTGAGGCCTCGACAGTTCAGGCAGTGTCGGATAGTGTCACTAAATTCACCCTCTGGGGACCTCATTCTGAAATGACAGACACACAATTTCCAGGCTTGGGTTCCAGGATTCGTATACCTCATCATGAAATATATTCCATGATTTTTCCAAAACTTTTCAAGGATTTCAAGAAATTTCCAAGACCATACTTGAAAATTTCAATACTTTCCCGTGCCTATCAGGAAATTTGAAAATAGATTTATGAAAAAATTGTTCCATTTTGTCCTCTTATAACCCAACTTCATAGACTCAATAGGCATAATTAGGAAAAAATTTCTATACTAGGTGAGGGGAAACATTCTCTATACTTTAAATAGTAAGTGATTAATCTGCCACCAGCACACTCGTATGGTTGAATGTGTTCACTGGCAAGAGGAACTTATGACAAAGACTTATCACAAAGTGCACATGACTTTTCAAAGAAGGGAGCAATTACATAACTTATCCAAACCCTTGCTTGGGTGAGGTATTTCTCCATTAATTTTTCCATACTACACTAAAAAGGTGCCATTATCCAGACTATTCCAGGCCAATTCCATGACATTTCCAGGATTCCAGACTAACATATGGACCCTGAAGATATTCGAAGAAACAAACAGATTTAAATCTTAAGGATTAGTGTACTGAAAATATGCATCGACTCCTGACCAGGTACTTGATTAATGTGCGAGTTCCTAACAACAACTGGATTTTAATTCTGAATAAATAAACCTAATTACCCACAGGTATTTTTATCTTTGAAGTTTCAAAATTAAATTCTGAAGTATCCCAGTTAATGATCACCAATAAACACTTTCCCGGGAGATATTATATCCGTTAGGTGGAATCTGAGAAACCTCTGCATCAAAATAGAACACGGCGTATAAGATTAGTTAAGAACATTAAAAAGCTCCCAGAGGGTAAAAATGTTCTTAATGTGACCTTAATTTCTGTCCTCAGAAATCTAAAGAAATTTTATAATGATATCAAGTCAGATCTGTGCATGACCGTGACCTTGTAATTAACATTGTTAGCTGGATGAAGAAATTCGAGCAGATGGAATTTAACAAATAGCTGATAACGATCGATACCATTAGACCTTTATTGATTTATTCAATTAGTTTTGTTATAAATTCCAAGGTCGTCTCAATTAAAAGTCGGGATTTTTTTTACCCTGTGCCAATGCATTCTCTTATATATGCGAGTCGACCATAGGTCGCCTCGCACATATAAGAGAATGCATTGGCCTAACAATTTTTTATCACTTTTTTAAAATAAATGTTTCTTACAATTTTTAGGACATAAAATAAAAAAACATCCATTACCCTGCAGGGAGGGCCACACATATAGAAGTATATAGAAGAGTGTCGTCTGCTCATGTTTGTCTGGGGCTCTGTATGGGTGAAATTATAAAATTGTTAAAGAATACAAGAAAAAATTATTAAAATTGTAAAAAATTGTTAGGCCAATGCATTCTCTTATATATGCGAGACGACCTATGGTCGACTCGCATATATAAGAGAATGCATTGGCACAGGGTAAAAAAATCCCGACTGACGACTGGATTAGATATGGCGTGTCACATATGAAGTACAGTACCCAAATAATGCCAGAGTCGTCTTAGTTTTTCCAATTTCGATGAACAATCTTAGATTTTTAAAGGCACACATAGTATATGCAACATCAATTTTTTAGGTTAAATTTATAATATATGAGTGGAAAGGTCCTTAAAAATCAAGCCTTGAAATAGGGTGTCTGTCATTTGCAGAATGAGGTCCCCAGAGGGTGAATTTAGTGATGCTACCCCGCTAGGGTGAATTTGGTGATGCTAGCCCGCTATGAGGGGTAGCATCACTAAATCACCCTCTGGGGACCTCATTCTGCAAATGACAGACACCCTATTTCAAGGCTTGCATGAGAATGTAATCCATTTACGACAGAAGAAAACTCGAGATATCATGAAATTTGCTATACAGATTAGAAGTGAAAGTGCATAAATTTTAGACCAAATTTCAGCAACTACAAATTTTGATGTATTCAGGCAATGTACAGAACAACTCACTTCAGGGCAGTAACCAGAGCATCGCTAGGGCGTGGCAATTAAATAAAATATGCCTGTGGTAATTCCAACAAAGGGCCATAATTCTGATGAACAGCAGAACTTGATTCAAACTTGACCTATATTTTGGGCCAGTAAACTCACATACCAAATTTCATTACATTCAGCTCACTTATTAAAGTTATCATCCGGAAACGAAAATTGAGTGCAAATTCCAACAAAAAGGGCCGTAAGTCTGGTTAAAATTGGTTGCCGAACACAAATTCGAACTTGACCTGTATTTTGTGCTTTTAAAAGCACATACCATATTTTATTCCATTCAGTTACTATGGAAGACTCGTATATATATATATATATATATATAAGAGAATGCACTGGCACAGAATCTTTAATGCTGCACCAGCGCAGCTCCCATCATGAAAGGGTTAACAGCATCGAAATCCCTGCGAGGAGAGTGAGCATGGGACACTTGCAAATGCAAAATTCCTCACTAGCATACAAAAGTGATATAATCAAATGTCAACTGGTGACGCGCTAATGGCATTGAGATTCTGACAAATAATCAAAACAGCGATGACATAAAGACTGTGCGGTGACAGTCTCACCTTAATTAAATCACGCTATTTTAGTTCAATGACAATTTGTGACGACGGGCCGCAACTCAGAATGGATTAAGGAGAAGTCATTCCATATTTCTTCAGTGCTTGATGTACATCAGGGATGTAAGAAACGCATTAAGAAAAATCCTGAAACCAAATTCCAGACAGGCAAGGAAAAAATATTTTTGCTGTAGTAGGCTGTCGAGAGGAAAACATGTTCAATGTAGAGTAATGCTCTAATTAATCGACTCCTTAACCACAGCAGAATTATGGGTAACTTTTCAGGATTTAGTTGGAAATATGGCTTGTTGCCATTCATTGGAAAGCTCTCGATGACATTTTATCTTCAGCAGTTTAGCACGCTGGTCATCCTATAATCCCCGGGCAGTAAACCCCACATCGGGCCACAACAGTTAGCCTTTTCCATACCAGGGCAATCTAATTAGTTAAAAGTAGTCAATTTAGAAGTTATACCAACAAAAGGAAGACATATATGATAGGCAATACCTATTTATGCTGTGACAGGAGTTCAGAGAAAATTCTTATATCAGTTCTCGAGAAAAACACAATCATAGTCGAGCGCATTCGGGGAGAGCTTTCCGATGAATGGCAACAAGCCATATTTCGGACTAAATCCTGAAAAGTTACCCATAATTCTGCTGTGGTTAAGGAGTCGATTAATTAGAGCATTACTGTACTCTATCAGTGCGTCTTGCGGCACCTGAGATGTAATTTTTTTTATATTTCACTCTGGGAATCCATGATTTTTTTCTCAGAAGAGAGAAGCTGTCATATATAGAAAATGAAGAAATCCCACAAGGGAGGTACAAAAATCCATCTCTGATGTACATAAATAAGAGTACATAAGACAAATCCACACAGATTCATTGACATGTGATGTCTATCAATACGAAACCCCAAGGCTGGTCCTGGATATAATGTTAACATGTGACACCCGGACCTACAGCCTTATGTATATGAGACTCAATGAGTGACATAGCAGGCAACATAAAATATGTGACACCTGGATTTATAATCTGTTGTTTAAGGGTCCTCGGGAGTGACAACATGTGGCATGCATCCTAAAACATCTGACAAATGATTTTCAAAATGATGATGTCACCATTAAACAAACATGAATAATTATGACCTAATCATGTTATCAGCATAAAATAACGTAATTCGCAATCACATTATCCCATAACTGGATGATGCTGAATACCTCAAGTTTGTGTATCAGGCGGGCATTATCCTTCTAGGTGTAGTGAGAAAATGGCAACAATATTAATTTCGGTCACTGAAGATATAACATGGATATAAACTTGCATGTTTTCTACAATCCATTACTTAAATTACTATTTCTTCGGCTACAGGGGTAAACAATATTGGATTTGAGTCGAGGAACCCACCGTTCGAAGCTCACAGCAGCTATTATATTTCAATTTTTAATATCTATTTTTTTTCTCCCCTTAAAAATATGACTGTTGAGAGATATTCAAGTGACATTGGTCACTATTTTTTGAGGCTTGAAATTTGAATGACAAAATCTCAGTAAAAACAAATATGTTCGATATCCGTTTTGTGTAGTATCCAAGATAAGTTGTTGTGATAGATCATTGGTCGCTTATATTGCCTGTACATCCCTGCAAATCAATAATAAACCATCCTGATGTATACTTTTATAACTGACTGAGAGAATACATTTAGTAAAGAATGGGTATAAATTAAAAAGAATGTAAGGCCGTCATAGTGGGTACATGTTAAAAGTCAAGAAAATGTTTAAAACCAGTGTGGGGGAAAATTTGCTGTTATTATTTTCACCAATAACCCTTTCACGACTGGAGCTTCGTGAAATTTTGTGAAAATCCTGTGCCAATACATTCTCTAATATATGCGAGTCTCCTATAGGGAGCCTCGCATATATAAGAGAATGCATTGGCCTAACAATAATTACATTGACTTTGTAAGCCACTGCATTCTCTTATATATGCAAGGCTCCACATGGGAGACTCATATATATAAGAGAATGCACTGGCACATGATCTTTAATGCTGCATCAGCACAGCTCCCATCATGAAAGGGTTAATAATTCTCCTGTGAAACTTTAATGCAGCTGTAACAGTTTTAAATACATATACATAAAAATTATTTCAACATGTTAAATCTCATTATTGTAGAATCATTAATAAAGAAAATATGAACAAATTCGATTTATCTTTTCAAGTTTTTCTCAGTGATAATGGATTTATAGACTTTCAGGATTTTTGACATGTATACCCACTGCAAAGTCCATTAATAATGTCATTAAAGGTCATTCTAACAAAGTTTATGCCCCTGAAATAATTTCATTAACAATCATTGTAATGATGAATTTATATCCCTATAATAACTTCATTAACAATCATTGTAACGATGAATTTATATCCCTATAATTATATAGTATAATAACTCCATTAACAATCATTGTAACGATGAATTTATGTCCCTATAATAACTCCATTAACAATCATCGCAATGACAAATTTATGTCCCTATAATAACTCCATTAACCCTTTACCCAACAAACCGGCCAAAACCGGCCAAATAAAGCTTCAACAGCCTAAAATATCTTCGGTCTGTCTCAATAAAACCATACAAATATGGATATCATTGGAACCGGCTCCTTGACCACATTGTGATGGTTACAGTTATGCCCTGTGCCAATGCATTCTCTTATATATGCGAGTCGACCATAGGTCGCCTCGCATATATAAGAGAATGCATTGGCCTAAAAAAAATCTTTTTTTAACACTTTTTACCATTTTTTCTTACATTCTTTAACAATTTTATAATTTTTAATGTGTTAAGCCAATGCATTCTCTTATATATGCGAGGCGACCTATGGTCGACTCGCATATATAAGAGAATGCATTGGCACAGGGCCGTTCTGTTGGGTAAAGGGTTAACGATAATTGCAACATTGATGATTATGTCCCTTTAATTCTTTCATTAACGACCATTGTAACATTGATGCGTGAACTGCGAGGTAGAGGACAGAACGGCAAGAAAACAAATTAGAGAGGCTGAAGAAAGCAAGAAACCCAAACTTTGAACCAGATCTCAACAGCTCGGCCATTTCTGTTTTCACATGAAAATAACCTCTTCCATAAATAGACATTGAAAATGACTATGAACCCTGTGCTCACCCTTGTATCTTATCGGTCTAGCCATAAGCCAATATCTACCAGAGCACCAGTCATACTTCCTTTCTGATGCTGGCTGGATACAAGTGTGGTGTTTTATATTTAGCGCAGGTTTTTTTTTCCAAGCAAAAAAATGGTGAACTGAATCCCCGCAAATGTCCTACGTGCTTTGAGAATTCCCTCTCTAAAAACTTATCGAAGTCTTGTTGGTGAATTTTGCATGCTACTCATCAAAATGGCAGCCAACTAGAACTTACAGTAATGCCCTAAATAAACGACTCCTTAACCACAGCAGAATTATGGGTAACTTTTCAGGAATTAGTCGGAAATATGGCTTGTTGCCATTCATCGGAAAGCTCTCCCCGAGAGCTTTCCGATGAATGGCAACAAGCCATATTTCCGACTAAATCCTGAAAAGTTACCAATAATTCTGCTGTGGTTCAGGAGTCGATTACTTAGAGCATTACTGTAGCTTGGAGGTTTAAAATTAGGATAAGTCAATTCTCCCAGTCTGGATAAGTGGACTGTTATCAGTGAGAAGTAACAATGACTGATATCAATTTACACCCCAACATCACCCTTCTATTATCCAACAAGTATTATGCAACACAAGAGCCCATTTATAAAACCATTATAGTGAGTGAGAACATCATTATAATCAATAAATATACTTTAAATATGCTGTTGGGACATATGCATACTGGTATATGAGAGCGAAGTCACTTCTCCCTGGGTCAAAAATATAGGGAGAAGTGGCACAATTTAGGGGGAGAAGAGGTCTCCCAAGTCGCCCTCTAGGCTGGTCCTCTCCCAAGTCGCCCTCTAGGCTGGTTCCTGTGTTGACCCAGGCTCATACCTGAGTTTAGTGTGCCTGTTATTTGCAGAATGAGATCCCCAGAGGGTGAATTTAGTGACGCTATCCCACATGGCAGGCTAGCATCACCAAATTCAACCTCTGGGGACCTCATTCTGCATGGCAGATGATGCTATGGGAGTCATAGACTCAGACTGAAGTTGCCAAATGGTGAATATTGTGATGTGCACCCATTGGGAACCTCAATTGTGCAATTTTTCATCTGCCAATTTGGGGATATAGAGAAACTTAAACTATAAAGAAATAGAATTTATGTGAAGAAGTTTCTATAGAAATTTGATGATAAAGAAGCTTTCCGGAGAAGATGAGACATAAGCAGAATGAGGTCCCCAGATGGTGAATTTAGTTATGCTAGCCCACTATGCGGGATAGCGTCACTAAATTCACCCTCTGGGGACCTCACTCAGCAAATGACAAGCACGCTAAACTCAGGCTAGGCGCTAATATAGCTAAAATGCACACATCAGTATTATCAGCTTCTGGTTAATAATAAAAAAGGGTTGACATATATCTCTGAGTTACCAGGTGTTGTGACTAGACATTGTACGATGGATGAGCATGGGTTGTGTCATAAAATATACCAGCTGCTTCCTTCAACCTCTCTGTCAGGTAGATTATGCGCGAGACTTGGGATGTGAAACAGCAAGTAGCACAGCATCCATGGAAAGTTTAAAAAAACATTTTTAACAATGTTGGGAGTCGCTGGCCGCTTTTGAAAATCTCCATATTACAACAGGGTTTCCACAGGCCAGACATAATCAAAGTCAAGGCCAATTGAACCATTTCACAAGAAACTTGAAGTTTTTTTTAAACCTATCATGAAGAGAGCTGCACTAGTGCAACATTAAAGATCCTGTGCCAGTGTATTCCCTATGGGAGACTCACATATATAAGAGAATGCATTGGCACAGGGTTTTCGCAAGATTTCAGGAAGCTCCAGTAATGGTAGGGTTAAGGCCTCTATTCTGAAATTCAAAGGATATTCAAGTCCTTTCTCAACAATTATCAAGTTTTTTTTAAAGATTTTCAATGATGCATCAAAGCATTGAATAGTTATGACTATTCCAGGCCCCGCAGCAATCATGTAAAGTTATCAATCAGTTATATATTTCTTATTGTTAAATAATGAATATTATTAAGGTCATTACTATTAGTACAGTAATGCCCTAATTAATCGACTCCTTATCAAACAGTTAAATATTTCTTATTGTTAAATAATGAATATTATTAAGGTCATTACTATTAGTACAGTAATGCCCTAATTAATGGTTAAGGAGTCGATTAATTAGGGCATTACTGTAGTGAGTAGCATATTTTATCCTAGTCCAAGTTTCCTTAGACGTAAACCAGGTAATGAAATCAGTTGGGATAATGTTTTACGTCAAAGCCCTGTGAAAATGTATTTCTATAGCAGATGATCCAATGGCCGGATTTTTTGTCAGTTTTAATAAATTTTACCCTGCAAATCAATGCATGATGCTATTTACATCGGAAAGATGTTAAATTTTGCATAGAATATGCTGCATACTTACGAGTAACAACACTTTGTTTACATTTAATTCACACCATCACTTCACAAGGTCAAATGAGTTTGTATTTATGTAAACAATGTGATAAAATATATTTTTCACTTTACTTTACTGCTTTCAGTTGACAACTCTTGTGGAGATCAGAACAAATATAATATTTTCTATGGAATAAACAATGGTGACATTTTAGTAAAGTTATTGGAGATTTAAGGTGAGTGAACCAACAACGCTATACCCTGATTTAGAAAGACATATACACAGAACTTCAACATAAAACAGCATTATTCAACCCAACCTATTTAACTAGTGGGTCTGCAGTAATGCCCTAAACAATCGACTCCTTAACCACAGCAGAATTCCGGGTAATTTTTCAGGATTTAGTTGGAAATATGGCTTGTTCAAACTAAATCCCGAAAATTTTACCCATAATTCTGCTGTGGTTAAGGAGTCAATTATTTAGGGCATTACTGTATGTCGAAGAATACTTGGCCACATTTTTGCCCTTGATTATGATCAATTAACTCTTCCATGACTGGAGCTTCCTGAAATTTTATGAAAACTCTGTGCCAATGCATTCTCTTATATATTGAAAATTTTGACTTAAGAGAAATAACCAAGCTTGCCATTTCACTACCAGTAATCCTATGCTGCTATATAATATTGTGTAATTGTAATGCTGCCGTTGATTGGGTATTAATTGAATTAAAGGGGTACTCTATGCTAAATCCAGCCATTTATGAGACCATCTCCTTTTATACTCAACAGAATATATGCAACAAATGAATGAATTTGAGCCATAGATTAGTGCAAAATACACTTGTGTGTTTGATGAATGATTGAAACAACCTGGATATTTTTATGAAACTAAATTTATGACTTGAGCCATAAATTCATTTTCATTATAATTACCATGCTCTTTGTATCATTGATAGAGCACATGAGTGTATTTTGCACAAATACATGGCTCAAATTCCTTCACTTTTGGTCATTGAGAAATAACAGCAATAATTTTTGCGACATGCGTCATAACCAGCAAAGACCATTATCTGTAGGAGTGTCACCAAAATTTTGCCCAATTTTGGACCAATCAAATGGCGTCTTAGGTTAAGTAGATAAAATATTATCAGCTGGAGCAATCAAATGGTATCTTAGATTGAGTGGATCAAATATTATCAGCTGGACCAATTAAATGGCATCTTAGGATTATAGTGGATTAAATATTATCAGCTGGTACAATCAAATGGCATCTTAGATTTAGTGCATCAATTATTATCAGCTGGACCAATCAAATTGTAGTATATGTTGAACTGATTTATTGCTCAATTAGGTGTTTGTAATGCTTGGAATTCTTTCAAAAGTTGTTTGTTTTCGCACGATCTTCACTTGGATTTAAAAATAAACGGTAACATACTGTACTGCCCTAAGAAAATGACTCATCAAACAGGGGTGGCATCGTTGTAAGACCACAGTCTGAACCCATAGTATTTTTACCCTGTGCCAATGCATTCTCTTATATATGCGAGTCGACCATAGGTTGCCTCGCATATATAAGAGAATGCATTGGCCTGACAATTTTTTATCATTTTTTTAAAATAAATGTTTCTTACAATTTTTAGAACATAAAATACAAAACATCCATTACCCTGCAGGGAGCCCCACACATATATATAAGCATATAGAAGAGTGTCGTCTGCTCATGTTTGTCTGGGGCTCTGTATGGGTGAAAATGACACATCAAACAGGGGTGGCATTGCAGTAAGACCACATTTCAGTTAGACTTTAACCCTTTACCCAACAAAGCGGCCAAAAACGCCCAAATAAAGCTTCAACAGCCTAAAATATCTTCGGTCTGTCTCAATAACACCATACAAATATGGATATCATTGGAACTGGTTCATTGACCACATTGTGATGGTTACAGTTATGCCCTGTGCCAATGCATTCTCTTATATATACGAGTCGACCATAGGTCGCCTCGCATATATAAGAGAATGCATTGGCCTAAAAAAAATCTTTTTGAACACTTTTTACCATTTTTTCTTACATTCTTTAACAATTTTATAATTTTTTCTTACATATTTTTACATTTTTTATAATATTTTTCTACATTCTTTGACAATTTTATCATTTTTAATATGTGTTAAGCCAATGCATTCTCTTATATATGCGAGGCAACCTATGGTCGACTCGCATATATAAGAGAATGCATTGGCACATGGCCGTTCTGTTGGGTAAAGGGTTAAACACGGTTATAAACCGCAAGACAACCAGAGGATTGTGTGGTTAACATGCGTGTAATCAATCAACTCATATGAAACTGTAACATCCAGCAAACTTATATATCATAGAAATGAAACAGTCAGCAGTTACCGTGGCTACAGTGTATCAGCAGTCAAGGAATATAACCAGCGTTTCATTACTGCATTTCATCTCGGTGCCGCAGCAGTCACAGAACTGTAAACTGCAGTGCAGTTAAGGTTTTACTGCAGTTACAGTAATGCCCTAAATAATTAACTCCTTAACCACAGCAGAATTATGGGTAATTTTTCAGGATTTAGTCGGAAAATATGGCTTGTTGCCATTCATCGGAAAGCTCACGGTGAGAGCTTTCCGTTGAATGGCAACAAGCCATATTTCCGACTAAATCCTGAAAAATTACCCATAATTCTGCTGTGGTTAAGGAGTCAATTTTTTAGGGCGTTACTGTAATGTATTAATGCATAATAACCCCAGTTACTGAATCATCAGAGTCAATTACTTAGTTATAAATGCATAATAATGCCAGTTACAAGGTCATCAGGGTCATAATAATGCCAGTTACAAGGTCATCAGGGTCATAATAATCCCAGTTACTGGGTCAATTACTTAGCACAGAACAGTATTCTTACACGACAGTATTAAAAACATGTTAGAACCATCATTTTGATGTGACATAATTAAATCCACTTTGAGATAAAACAGGATATTAGAGGCCAAATAACAAAATTAATCAAGGTGTAAAATAAGTACAATATCAAATAGTTGTATGGCATACAAGCATGAATAAGTTGACATTATTGCACTTGAATGTTAGGCTTCAATATTATAGCACAAAACAAAATTGATGTTTCGTAACACCACAATATGGCAAACATGCAATAATTCAAATTTTTCATGCGCTGTTCTATAAATTCATGATGAAAACTGCTGATTGGTTAAAACAAAGTTAAAAGGTCAGATTGCATGATTAGATAAATTTTTTTAGCTTAACAAAAGTTATGGCAAAAAAGAACAAAAAAACTGACAACAAACAATAAAGGAACTTACTGTGAGGTCTCATTAAACAATTCAATTCATTTGGCATGGCTAGAGCATTATTTGGGGCGTCCACCATCAAATTGCAATTTGCAAGGAATCTTCTGTTGGAGTCATAATTTTAAAATATTTTGACAATTAATTTCAACTGCAGTGTAACCCCCTAAAAATATAATGAATAATGAATGTCTCAATTTTGGTTCACAATACTGAGTTAAATCTAGACCAAGTCTGCTCGGTCCACAACAGCTTGGGATATCCATCGGGTTGATGCTGTAACAGCTTGGGATATCTGTTGGGTTGATGCTGTAACAGCTTGGGATATCCGTTGGGTTGAAGCTGTTATTTGACCGAGTCCTGCCCTGTTGCTCTTCTATAATGGACTGTCATTCAAAAGATGTACAGTAATGCTCTAATTAATTGACCTCTTAACCACAGCAGAATTATGGGTAACTTTTCAGGATTTAGTCGGAAATATGGCTTGTTGCCATTCATCGGACAGCTCGCGATTAAACTGTCTTCAAAATGATATATCATTTATTGTGATAGAAAAAGGTAAAGTGATGATACGATCGTTTAATGTATTGTTTACATGAATTTTCTGATAGTGCAACAAAAAATAAAAATTCATTGAAAATCAAGACTTCGTTTACTTATAAATCTCGTTGCTTTGACATTTAATGGACAACAGATATATGCACGTTTGATACCATCATGCTTGGGAAAGGTTGCCCTCTATGTTCATATACGCAAAGCTTCCATTTGATCTAATCCGAAGACATACAAGCAAGATCAATCCTGCCAATGATTCTGGGCATAAAGTCTGTTATAGAAGAGTAACGGGATGGGACTCGGACCAAAAACAGCATTAACCCAACAGATATCACAAGCTGTTGTGGATCAAGCAAACTTCGTCTAAGTTCAATCCTATTTGTGACATAGTCAAATTTGTTCTTGGGTCACTAAATTAAGTTTGGACTGTTTTGAGGTAATCATTATTTCATAGTAGTTTTTTTCTCTGGATTTTTATAGAATTAGAATCCATTTTATGACATTCAGATCACATTCATAGCCTCACTCAAGCCTGAGAATAAGGTGCCTGTCATTTGCAAAATGAGGTCCCCAGAGGGTCAATTTAGTGATGCTATCCTTCATAGCAGGCTAGCATCACTAAGTTTACCCTCTGGGGACCTCATTCTGCTTTAATAGGCCTCTTAGTTTCTTTATTATAAAATTTCTATAGAAACATAGATTCTATTTCTTATTTTAGTTTAGTTTCTCTATATCCCCAAATAGGCAGACAACATCACAATATTCACCATTTGGGAACTTCACTCTGAGTCTTTGTCTCCCATAGCAGATGAGGCCATGTAGAATGAGGTCTGAAGAGGTTGAATTTGGTGATGCTAGTACACTATGCGATTTAGCGTGACTAAATTCACCCTCTGCAGACCTCATTCTACAAATGACAGGCACACTATTTCAAGGGATGGCCTCACTATCAGACCCGAGTCAAATAATTAAGATAAAGCTTATATTCAGCATTGAGTCAATTGACAATGAAGTATCAATGTTTGTTGATGAATACAGTAATTCTTTAAGTAATCGACTTCCTAACCACAGCAGAATTATGGGTAAGTTTTCAGGATTTAATCGGAAATATGGCTTGTTGCCATTCATCGGAAAGCTCTCCCTGAGAGCTTTCCGATGAATGGCAACAAGCCATATTTCCGACTAAATCCTGAAAACTTACCCATAATTCTGCTGGGATTAAGGAGTCGATTACTTAGAGCATTTTGTATCAATGTTTGTTGATGAATAGTATAGTATTCTCTGAGTAAGAAACTAACGTAATGGCACATATAAGGCGTTCCATCTCCTCATGCTGAAAATGCTGCTGTCTTCCGTCTTTTCTTGCTGAAAAAAATCTAGAAAACAAAGCTTTCAATCTTACATAAAATGAGCGGAATATTCAAAACAACAATGTTTCAATAATGAACTGAGGTATTTAACATTCATGTTACAGTTGATTTTGAGAGGGAAATATTGTTCATCAGTTTGTTAGCTTAAAGGGACCCAGGCCAAGCCTTGAAATAGTGTGTCTGTCACTTGCAGATTGAGGTCCCCAGAGGGTAAATTAAGTGACACTTTCCTGCAAGGCAGGCTAGCATACCAAATTCACCCTTTGGGAACCTCATTCTGCTTAGGCCAACTGCTATCAGAGACTTGGGATCAGATTGAGTTGAAATTTGTGATGTTCACCGATTAGTCCACTCGATTATGCATTTTATCTTCTGCAAATTAGGGGATATCAACACTGAACAGAAGGGAAAAAGTAACTAAAAACAATGTAAATTTGAGACCATAGATACTTGCCAGATGAGGCCTAAGCAGAATGATGTACCTAGAGAGTGAATTTAGTGATGCTAGCCTGCTGTGTGGGGTAGAGTCACTGAATTCACTCTCTGAGGACCTCATTCTGCAAATGATATGCACACTAAACTCAGACTTGCCCCCGAAATGTTTTTTTCGAAGGACAAAATTAGTCGATCTATTTTTTCGTGTACTTGTTGATGATGGTTGTTTTACAGACTTTTAAGTTATTTCGCATTAAACCACTTCGAAGGCCTAGAGTCCCTTTAATATTAATGGTGAAATTTTATGGCTTTGGGCCATAATTTCAAATATGTTTCTTCTGCCCACTCGCTACCACACAATGAAAAGTGTCAAACCAACCAAAAGGTTACCCAAAGTAATTAATTACAATTACTTACATAAAGTAATTACAGTAATGCTCTAAATAATCGACTCCTTAATTAAGGAGTCGATTATTTAGAGCATTACTGTACAATTACAATTACCCAAAGTAATTAATTACAATTACTTACACAAAGTAAGAAATTATAATTACTTACTGTCAATAGCTTTATATGTGGCATGTCTGATACTGACAAAATTCCGACTGAAATTAGCTGCCAAAATAGAAAATTTTAAACAATTGGTAGAGAATGGGCAAATTATGATGTTACTAATACTGGTCTCATCGATTGTTTCATGAGCAAATATTTGTGAATGTGATTCATACAAGTACGGTTAGGACAAATTAGTTTATTTTTCTGCTTTATGTTTTTTTTGGACCTTGTTTGGGTCGGGTCGGTTGGGAAAAAAATAAAAATAAAGGAACGTCATTCCTATCTGAGAACAAACTTTGTAGACTCTATCATGTTATTATAAAGATCACCATAACTTCTGAGGAATACCAAATGTATTTCTAAAGACCATTCTAAGTTTTAAAGTTTAAAGAGGTATGACTATGTCAAGTTCATAAAAATGTCAGGACTTCACAGCTTTCATCCTAGATGTAGTTAAAAATAATGCTTTGGTGGTACGGTAATAAATGCCAGAGAAAAACAATTAGGAATCATTTTAATTTTCTCGTCGGGGCCACAGAGAACCCAGTCAACGGATCCGTAAAGCAGAAAAATAAAAAAGTTTGGCCTTAGTGACACCTAGATCTTACGAGTCATACAACTCTCCAAAGTTTCCGAGCTGATACCATTGAACTAACTTGTCCAGATCCAGGTGTTAACTCTGTCAAATACGATCTCTGAACTCTCTCGTTGATGTCCACATCTGATTATTGTACTTGATTCAAAGCTTGGGCTAACAAGCTGATGACCAATGAGAATTGTGTGATGAAAACACGATCATTCCGTGCAATCTTTAGTTCACTGCCCTTTATTTCAACAATAAATCACGTCTCATAACACTCGATGTGCAGTGCTCAGATCTTTGCATCTCTCATCCTTAATAGGAGAGATTTTGAATGATGATAATCACTGGCCAGCTGTTCATAACTCGTAAAGTACACACAACTGTCACAAGCATCCATCCCCAAGTCCAGAATTTCAAATCCCAGAAACTATAATTCAAACAGACGTAATAACTATAAGAGATACATTTAGTTATTTGTTGTAACGAAACATTCATTTTAAATTAAATATTTCAAGCATGAGCGGTTCAATCTCTCCTGGGTTCACCTGGAGTAAAACTTTAGCGTGATCGTCACTAAGAGTTCTCAACTCTGCCATGATTTGCAGAAGTGCGAAATAATAGTAACGCGCGTATTCATATGTGAACTCCGCCTCCAGGTAGTGCTTTAATAAAGTTAGGTACTTGTCTTGCACATTTGAAACAACGTCTCTATCTTTAATATTGTGCCCTTCTGGACTGAACACAGAAAGCGCTTGAATTAACGCCATCAACGTACTGTCATTGCCCACAATTGTTTTAAGTGACCGACAGTATCGCGTATGACTGTCGTGCAGTTCGACGAACCCAGTAGCTTTTTTCAATATACTTGTGGGAATCTCGCCTTTCGGTGTTATCCACGCATCCCTTTCGACGACGTAAAACACAACTGACCTCAAAAGAAGAGTATGTAGTACGCAAGATTTCAGAGCTGCTATTTGATCTTCTTGCGGAAGTTTGCGGAAGTCTTCGAGACGTTTGACGAATTTGATCAAGCGTCTGACGGCTGCCTGTGAGTTATTAACGAGGTCATTCGGGTTGCTATATCCCGCTTCTTCAAACATTTCCGGATTATTATCTTCAGTACAGAACTGCCCCAGTGTCATTTTGTAGCTGTCGCTCAGTTCTTTAAATACAATCATCTCGTCGATTGATAAATTACGATAGAGTGACGGCTCTGTCGGCAGCTCTGATTTTGGAAGGAGACTGACTTCGCTGCGAATAATGCCGACGGGTGAATTAACAACAGTGGTGACAATTTGCCCCTGCGGTGATAAGTTGGGCTCGATTTTGATTGGCTGCGACATTGGTGAGAAGAGATTGGTTGTGCTTGATGATGAACTAGTTGGCTCCGGATAAGGATCTTCATCTTGATCATGTCTAACGTGAGCACTTTTTTGATGGCGTTTTTGTCGGTTCTCCATCACTTTTTGTAACCGGGCCTGTCTTTCATTCTCATCTGAAAAGATAAGGATAATAATATTTATTCCACACACATTGACGCGAGGAACATGTATTCAACGGAATCACAGCCATTGAATACATAGTAGTGTATACCTCTAGTGGAATACGAGACGGAACTATTCTTGTTGACGTTGTTGCCAAGAAAGATGACGTACATTACATCGATCATCCGCTTCCGGTGATCCCCGCCCATAATTACTGGTTATTTGTCAGACTTAAATCACAATAAAGGTAGCTATAGTAACAATGGAAGTGACAGTCAAGGATTGAACTTATCTGACTGAACGGTGTAGAATAAATACAGATCACAACTTGCATCATAATCTCGAATCTTTTATCGAACTCGTTGCGGACGGCGCAAAGTTATATTTCGCTCGAGCTGCGTTCTCGCGAAATATATCCTTGCACCATCCGCAACTAGTTCGATAAAAGAGTCTCGATTAAGATGCGCGTTGTGTTCTGTCTATTTATTCCACACACATTGACATGAGATGTGTGTATTCAATGGAATCCGAGCCATTGAAAACATATTATTGTATACTTCTATCATATACAAGCCGGAACTCTTTTTGTGGACATTGACGCCAAGAAAGATGACGTACATTGTCTCAACGATCCACTTCGAGTGATGGCCCAATCATTATTGGTTATTGATTTGACTTGAATTACAAAAGAGGTAGCTATGGTATCAATGAAGGTGACAGCCATGGATTGAACTTATCTGACACAGTGGTGTAGAATAAATACAGAACACAACTTGCACCCTAATTTCGAATCTTTTGTCGAACTCGTTGTGGGCGGTGCAAAGATGTATTTCGCTTGAGGTACGCGCGAAAAATATCCTTGTGCCATCTGTAACTCATTTGATAAAAGATTCTCGATTAAGATGCGTGTTGTGTTCTGTTTATTTTTATACAATATTGCCTATGCTATTGTGTGTGTAATACCTATTTTGTAAATTTCATCTTTACACCTTGATCAGGCCATTAATCTCTACTCTGGTTAACAACCATTACGGGTTAACAAGAGCAGAGATTCATAGCAAGATCTACTTTGCACCCTACTGTGGGTATAAATTTCTACTGCGGGTGTAAATATTCAAATGTCATTTCATGGGTTAGGCATTTATACCCATAGTAGAACTACATCTTA
This sequence comes from Siphonodentalium dalli, assembly GCA_032622095.1. Lineage (NCBI taxonomy): Eukaryota > Metazoa > Mollusca > Scaphopoda > Gadilida > Siphonodentaliidae > Siphonodentalium > Siphonodentalium dalli. The sequence continues at coordinate 2,365,871 of CP136062.1, forward strand.
TTAGTAAAATAGTTCTTCTGTTACATTGATTTAAAATTGGAATTTGTTACATCACTTAATTATGAAGAAAATTGCCTGTATTTCAATCAAACGTAGCTTGCTAGTGTTATAACAATTAGGAAACATGAATGGGAATATCAAGTGACTGATGGCTTAGAAACAGGCTGACGTCATAAAAAGTATGGATCACTACGAGTGACACACATTCCTTATAGTGTCGTGTTTGTGTATCTTGGTGAGGATATATATATTTTAAAAGTAAACACAGGCACAGTTGAATCCACGGAACAAATCAAAACTAATAATTATGACATAATAAAATACACCCATAGTAGCTAAGAGAACCAATTTTTCACCACTCGTAGATCGTCGTATCTATCTCTTCAGAGCTACAGTGAAATCGGGTTTTGGAATTTCACTGTAGGTTCCAATATTTCACTGTAGGGCTTGAAACTAACAAGAGCTGCCAAGGTTGATTGAGTGATCATTGCGTGTGCACTGTCCACTAACCAATCAGAAGCAACAAATTTATGATGGCACATGATCAATTGATAATTCTATGTTTGAGTCATATCGGTCAATTTCAATGGCTCTTTCCTGTTTGTAAACACTGACAATTAAGTGTGCTCTTTAACCCTTTACCCAACAAACCGGCCAAAACCGGCCAAATAAAGCTTCAACAGCCTAAAATATCTTCGGTCTGTCTCAATAGAACCATACAAATATGGATATCATTGGAACCGGCTCCTTGACCACATTGTGATAGTTACAGTTAGCCCTGTGCCAATGCATTCTCTTATATATGCGAGTCGACCATAGGTCGCCTCGCATATATAAGAGAATGCATTGGCCTAAAAAAAATATTTGTTTAACACTTTTTACCATTTTTTCTTACATTCTTTAACAATTTTATAATTTTTAATGTGTTAAGCCAATGCATTCTCTTATATATGCGAGGCGACCTATGGTCGACTCGCATATATAAGAGAATACATTGGCACAGGGCCGTTCTGTTGGGTAAAGGGTTAATTAAGTCCAATTAATTATTTAAGTAATTAAGAATTAACTTAGCAACTTTGAGTCTAAATAAGCCGCATATAATAAAAAGAATACCTACAGTTTTTGTTTAAATACTTGAAACATCTCATTCGTGTCTGGAAAGAAATATCAAAATTTCACTCGCGGCTCGTGAAAATTTTATATATCTTTCAAGGCACTCATGAGATATTTCAGGTATTCAAACAAATACTGTAGGTATTCTCTATTTACTATATGCTCAACAATGTATTATTGAAAAAATAACAGTTAAATAATTTTCAATATCCCTGCAGGGGGAAAAAGAAAGTTTCGCTTTCATTCACGCATTAGCGACTTTCATTCACGCATTAGCGACCAATTCACAAATACATGCACCAATTTCTCTGCGCATATTTCTCTGTAAGGCTGTGTAAGTGCCAAGTGGACAGACATCAGCTGTCGGTTTGAAGGTGATTATCACCTCTGGTCAAGTGGTCCTGCTAATTTGCTATGATGCTGGTGGTCCTGCTGAATTGCTATGATGCGGGTAGGGCAAACTGATGCCATTGTGAAAAGTACCGTTATTTTTTTTAAAGTTGTAATTTTCGAGGTGTGTGGCTAATCTGCGCGATTTGAGAAACAAGAGGCCGATCACGATCGGCAGATGTTTAACCCATCCCTTGGCAATAGTAAATTGTTATGATCGGAATCATAATCTTTTAATGTTGAATTATAGAGTATACTGTTATGATCTAAAGTAGTATAGACAAATGCACATAATAACCAGTAATAACACAAAGTATTGGAATGTATGAGTCAAAATAGAAGGGTTAATATAACTCTAGAGCCTGTCAACACAATCTTGTGTAAGCAGTTCTATTCATGTTGTTGCAAATGGCCATGTGAGATATCAAAATAATATAGTTATTTATTTAATGTAAAAGGTTAAAAGACATGGAAAGATAAAAGGGGTTAAATCACCTATCTCTGCCCTGTTTGATCCAATGTAGTCCCATCATCCAATGACTTAGAGAGCTCCATTGGTCTAGTTAAATAAATTCACATGGCTAAGTTGTGGTTAAAAGATAGCTAAATCAATTTATCCAATAATTCACAACTAATCTGTGTGTGGCCAATTCTCTTAAATAGAGTTAACATATGAGGGCTATAAATAACTCTCAAGGCAATAAACCATATTGTCTCCTATGTCTCTCACAGAGAAGCAGGTATTAATTAATTGTGAGTTACTTAGGTTATAATCTGGATAATTCTTAGTTGAAAAAGTGCCATATCTCTGGTATAACAAATTGGATCTAACCCATATTCAAACTCGATCTGTATTTTGGGCTGAAAAACTCACATACCAAATTTGGTTTTGATCGGATAGAGAATGTTTGAGTTATCGCATTACACGTAAAGTGTTTACGGCTAGACAGACAGATGGACGGCTAGACAGACAGATGGACGGACGGACGAACGAACGATGAGTGGTCAATCCGGACGTCGACACTATGTGTACCATACTATGGTATGGGTACACATAACGAGAGGCCGATCACGATCGGCAGATGTTAACCCATCCCTTGGCGATAAAAATTTAATATGATCGGATAAATGAGAGTTTTGGTGTTGAATTATAGAGTATACTGTTATGTACTATTATAGACAAATGTACATAACACAAATTATTGGAATTTATGGGTCACTGGCATTTATATAAGAGAATGCACTGGTACAGGATCTGTAATGCTAAACCACCACAGCCAGCAAGTCTGTGGGTTAAATGTGTAGGTGTGACCTGGACATGGAATACTTGGGTTAAGAGAGTCCAATTTAAGTTTACAATAATAATGTGTCCTAGTATACAGATAAGCAACCTCACCACTGACCCATTAATATCAATTATATAGCACAGCTGTCAAAAAATCACAGGAATTGTTTATGTTGAACACTACTGACCTCTATTAAACCAATAACAATTATAATGATATCAGACCATCTGAAGATATAACTCTGCAGCACAGATGTCCAAGTCTACTGTTAATATCATGTGATAGTTTATTGTTGAATCTTATTTTAAATTAGATACCATAGCCTTCTTTATCAGATTATTTGCACATTGGCATAAGAGACATCAGAAAATAATATAGCTTTATCAATAGCTAAGTAGTCCAAATGCAATTGGTGAATTAATTAAAAAATTAAAGGGACACATTGGAAAATTTTTTATCAACTTGTATCATAATCATCAATATCTAAATGAAAACAAATGACAATGTCAATGACATTTTTTTTATTATTATTATAAAAGTTAAAAATAATTATTTTTTTAAATCAATTTTTTTTTTCAAATTTTTTTTTTTTGTTGAAAAATGGTCATACCTCCTTTAAAATAAATCGGAAACCCATATTCGAACTAGATCTGTATTTTGGGCTGTGAAACTCACATACCAAATTTGGTTCCAATCAGATAAAAAATGTTTGAGTTATGGCAGAATATGTGAATTCTAAGTCGAAAAAGGGGCATAACTCTGTAACAAAAACTCGATTCAAACCCAAATTCGAACTCGATCTGTATTTTGGGCTGATATACCCATATACAAAATTTGCTTCTGATTGGATAGAAAATGTTTGAGTTATCGCATTACACGTGAAGTGTCTACGGACGGACAGACGGACGGACGGACAGACGGACGGACGAACGACGAGTGGTCAATCCGGACAACGACACTATGTTTACCATACATGGTATGGGTAAACATAAAAACCAGTGTGTGTATGAAACATTCAAGAACATATATATTTTTGAAAAATATAACAACGTCTGCGCTGGTGTTTCTAAAACGAAATGAATAGCCATCTTGATTAAAATCTATTTTCAACAACTAATACAACCAGTATTAAAAGTATTTCTCAATAAATGTTTTAAATGTTTGATACGCATATTAAATGGCTTTTCCTGCACATGTTCAGATTATCGGAACACCGAGAAAAAGACAAATTAAAAAAATAAGGGTACTTTTTGTTAACAGCATCGCTTTGCCCGTACACACAACAGCATCATAGCATTTCAGCAGGACCACTTGACCAGGGGTGATTATGATAAACTTCATTATTTTAAATGGAGAGTTCTTTTGAATTGCATATAATAAAAAGAATATCTTGCGTTCTTGAGAGGATACCAAAAATTTTCTCATTCACAACTGAAACAAATGTTTATTTTTCGCTTGCGAAATGAAAATAAACATTTGTCTGTCACTCATGTGATAATTTTCAGTAACCACTCAAAAACACTAGATATCCTCCATGTATTCAAGCATGAGTTTAGTGTGCCTGTCAATTACAGAATGAGGTCCCCAGAGGGTGAATTCAGTGACGCTATCCTGCATAGAGGCGTAGCATCACCAAATTCATCCTCTGGGGACCCCATTCGACATGGCCTCATCTGCTATGGGAGACATAAACTCAGATTGAATTTCCCAAATGGTGAATATTGTGATGTATACCCATTGGGAACCTCGATTATATAACGTGTCATCTGCTAATTTGGGGATATAGAGAAACTAAACTAAAAAAGAAATAGAATCTATGTGAAGAAGTTTCTATAGAAATTTTATAATAAAGAAACTTTTGAGGGTGAATTTAGCGCTGCTAAATTTAATCTCTGGGGACCTCAGTCTGCAAATGACAGGCACCTTATTCTCAGGCCTGCATGTATTGCGTGTCAGTAATATTTACACTGACTGTAGTACTTTTTCCGTAAAGGTACTCAATCTGATCAGATGGTCCCCATATCATCAAGTTACCACATTTCTTCAAAATACGCTTTATTTATCAGTAGGTATAAATTTCCAAAAACGTGTCAATTTTCAACATGTTGTTCAACGAAATATGGCCATATTATAACTTGATTTAGAGTTATCCATCTTGATCCGCAATTTGGTCGGTTTGACAAATATTTTCCAGGTGGAAAAAAAAGTACATATCTCGAGAAATAACTTCGTTCAAAAATTAATATCTCATCACTCTGAGCTTTGATGAGTGGGTTCCTCGACTCAAATCAGATATTTTTTATCCCTGAAGCCAAAGAAATACTAATTTAGGGGTGTTTAATCAGATAATGCATCTTTAACTTCCAAGAGGCTAGAAATAATTCAGGGTTCTCACAAGTCAAACCTCTAAGCTCGTCCCTGCTATAAGCATCAGGTGCCTGGGTACGGGTCTAGAGAGAATTGACTTCTCCATGTTTTAATCCTGTAAGCTTGTCTCGGGTATAATACGCCTTAGGTGCCTGGGTACGGGTCTAGAGAGAATTGACGTCTCCCTGTTTTAATCCTGTAAGCTTGTCTCTGGTATAATAAGCCTTAGGTGCCTGGGTACGGGTCTAGAGAGAATTGACGTCTCCCTGTTTTAATCCTGTAGACTTGTCTCTGGTATAATAAGCCTTAGTTGCCTGGGTACGGGTCTAGAGAGAATTGACGTCTCCCTGTTTTAATCCTGTAAGATTGTCTCTGGTATAATAAGCCTTAGGTGCTTGGGTACGGGTCTAGAGAGAATTGACGTCTCCCTGTTTTAATCCTGTAGGCTTGTCTCTGGTATATAATAAGCCTTAGGTGCCTGGGTACGGGTCTAGAGAGAATTGACGTCTCCCTGTTTTAATCCTGTAGGCTTGTCTGGTATAATAAGTCTTAGGTTCCTGGGTACGGGTCTAGAGAGAATAGACATCCCCCTGTTTTAATCTCATTCCTGGTATATAATAAGCCTTAGGTGCCTGGGTACGGGTCTAGAGATAATTGACATCACCCCGTTTCAATCCTCTAGGCTATAGTCTCTGGTAGAAGCAGATCAGGTGTCTGGGTATGGGTCTAGAAAGAATTGACATCTCCCTGTTTTAATCTCTAAGCTGGTTCCTGGTATATAATAAGCCTCAGGCACCTGGGTACGGGTTTAGAGAGAATTGAAATCACCCTGTTTCAATCCTCTAGGCTGTCTCAGCCTTCAACATAACCATTATAATTTATCTATCTGTTATCAGTCTGGTGACTAGATAGGGATCTAAGAAGAAGAGTCTTCTCTTTAGGCTGGTGGTCCCTGCCTTTTAGAATTAATATCATGATCAGCAATTTGTGCTGACAAACATACTTCATGATGTGTCTGGCCAGCGAGGCAATTTATTGGGAGACATCACTTCAAAAATCATCAATCAATAAGAAAATTGAGTAAATTGCACGATGGGAGTAGTTAACGCACGCCATCGTTTCAGTGCATTTGTGGCAAGGGAAATCGTTCAGCTGCGAGCAGCAACTACTTACAACGCCACGCCATATTCTAATTAATTACATGCTCGATAATAATAGAAGAATACCCAATATTCAATCATTGCAACAAATGCACATTCTGTTCACCACTTGCATGTCACGGAAAAATTCAATAATATATGCTAATCTTGTCTGTTTGTACACTCCTCAAATCATTAACGACCTCCGGACAAAGATGTATCAAACAGGGTCAACTACACAGACAGGTCGCAACCTTCAGCAGCATGTCATCGAATCACGATATAGATTAGACTTTACAATGCACAAAATCTTTGTAGCATACTTTGTGAAGGAGCTGTTTTTAGTATCACGGGAATAATTCAATAATGTACTTTAATCTCTAATGTTTGTTATCGGGCCGGAACTATTGCTGACGTTTCGATATTGTTCCGGGACAAAGATCCATCAAAGAGTGTCGACTGCTCAGACAGTTCGCAACCTTCAGACAAATTACATCACGGGATAGATCAGCCTTCCCAACAGCGACCATGCAGTCCAGAAATTTCAAATTGGGAGAAGTCACTTCTCCCTATTTGCTTACAGCTTATCAGGGAGATGTGGGCTGTTATCAGGGAGAAGTGGGCTGTTATCAGGGAGACTTGGGCTGTTATCAGGGAGAAGTGATAATGAGTAGTTACACCAATATTATCAGGAAATACACTTTAAATATAAATGTGTGGACATATGCATACTGAAAACATTTCCAACACCACATTCACCAACCCCCCCCCCCCATCCCCTTGTCCCATGTCAGAATTTTTTCTTCTGCTAAAAAGAATAGGTTTCAATTATTTGCATACTCAACATTCTTGCTTTTATGATTGGAACTTGGTCCTTTATCGATCATATCAGAGTTTGTTTGGGTCTGGCTTAAAATTATTGATTTAATTGTTGATTTAACCCTTTGATGACGGGAGCTGTGCTGGTGCAGCATTAAAGATCATTTGCCAGTGCATTCTCTTATATAGGCGAGTCTCCCACAGGAAGCCTCGCATATAATTATAAGAGAATGCACTGTTGAGATAAATATTGTTAGGACAATGTATTCTCTTACATACATGTATATATAAGGTGTGTGCGTGTGCGTGTATGTGTGTATATATATATATATATATATATAAATTGAGACCAATTATCGCTGGATCCTCTTGTCCCACTAACAGACTCAGTAATTTCTTGGACATAATCATGAAACCATTATGTGAAAAAATACCAAGCTACATAAGAGATGATATGGATTTTGTCAGAGAATTGCCAGAAAGAACTGAAGAAGGGTCAACACTTGTGAGTTTTGATGTAGTTGGTCTCTACTTAAATATTCCACATGATTTAGGAATAAAAGCAGTAGAATACTGGATCGAAAAACATTGCGATATGATCGACAAGAGATTCAGTTCTGACTTCATCGTACAAAGTTTGCGTATTATATTGGAGAACAATAAGTTCTTCTTCAATGACAAATACTACCTACAAATAAAAGGAACTGCCATGGGCACAAAAGTGGCCCCTAAATTTGCAAACCTTCTTATGGGCTTCCTAGAAAATTAACTATATACAAGAGCGGAAAACATCTTCAAATTGTCAATAAGTACACATATTCGAACATCTTGGAGGAGATACCTTGACGATTGTTTTGTAATATGGATTGATTCAATGGACAGTCTCAACGAATTCCATGTGTTACTCAATTCTCTGGACAAATCTATTCAGTTCACGAAGGATGCAAGCAAGGAGGGACTCCCATTCCTAGATGTTCTTATAATTCTAAATAACACGAAAATTGAAACTGACATATATTATAAACCTACCGATGCACACCAATATATGGATTTCCGCTCTTGCCACCCGTCGCACACCAAGAGAAATATTCCATATAGTCTTGCTAGACGTGTGTGCATGATCGTCAGTAATGCAGAAAAGAGACTTTTGAGACTAAAGGAATTAGAGTCATTCTTATCGAAACAACATTATCCAAAAGGTTTGATTACAAATGGGATTCAGAGAGCCCAACTCATTCCAGAAAATGAATTACGGACTGCCAAACAGAAGTCCTCAGAAACTAACATTATTCCTTTTGTGACAACACATAATCCACATTGTCACTTTAATATATCTGCAAAAGCCCAAGAATTACTACCAATTCTTCATACCAGTAATAAAATGCGATCTTTGGTGACCAAAGCGGACATTTTACCCAGCAAGCTTCAACGAAGGAACCTAAAACGCATGCTCACTGGTGCTAAATAAACGACAAACAGATCTAAGGAATATAAAGTCAACAAATGTGGCGATTCCAGATGTAAAGTGTGCCAGCACAGCATAGAAGGAAATACTATTACCCTTAAAAACGGTATGAAGATATACACCAATGCCGATATGACGTGCAAGACAGTAAATCTGATATACTGTATAATGTGTGATGGATGTGGAGAAAGCTATATTGGGGAAACTGGCAATAGTGTGGTTGAGCGTATGCGAATCCACCGACAGCATATTAAGCAGCCATAATACAGGAAGATTCCATTGAGTGCCCATCTGGACGATTGTGGCAGAAAGAGTTTCCACGTCTTCCTGTTCTGCAAGATGTACAAGAGCAAAATACATCGCAAGATTCGGGAAGATTTCTTCAAAATCCTGTTCAAAGCAAAACTAAATGCTGACTAATGACGTAATAGCCGGAAGTGCATGGGAGAGTTATCTCTCTTGCGTCTATTACGTACGACAATAACAGTCTACTTAAGAGTGCAATGATACTAAGCACGAAAGGCCTCTAGACTTACAAATGTATTAAATGATCGTTTTATAAGTCATGTCTCCATTCTTTTGGATCATATATACAACTCTACGCTCAAGTACTATATAAACGGTTATATATATACATGTACATGTATACTAGCCGATGAGCCCGACGTTGTCCGGGCTATTCAAAAACCAAATTTCAAGTCGATAGCTCCACCCGTTTCCGAGATCTCGTCTGCGCATGCGCTGCACGGGCGTCGCACGGGCTCGCCAATACGACAACGACGACCGCCTGGTCAAACTACACACACGTACCAAGTTTCGTCCCGATCGGTCGAGAATCGTAGATTTGTATAAATGACATACATACAGACAGACAGACAGACAGACAGAGGTCTTCAAAATATATATGAGACTAGCCGATGAGCCCGACGTTGTCCGGGCTATTCAAAAACCAAATTTCAAGTCGATAGCTCCACCCGTTTCCGAGATCTGGTCTGCGCATGCACGAAGCTTGTGTCGCACGGGCTCGGCGACCCGATAAAAATCGTATCCGGGGCAAGATACATTCACATAGCAAATTTCAAGTCGATAGCTCCACCCGTTTCCGAGATCTCGTCTGCGCATGCGCTGCACGGGCGTCACACAGGCTCGCCAATACGACAAGGACGACCGCCTGGTCAAACTACACACACGTACCAAGTTTCGTCCCGATCGGTCGAAACGACAGCACAACACGTATTTTTTGTTTTTCATGATTTAATTCATGGTACCCGTCCCTCAAAGACTGACCCGATGAAAATTCCCCTGTTCCTAGGACATATATGACACAACAACCCATTCTGCCTTTTTAATCGAGATAATTGCATTCCGCGTTTCGTTTTGCATCCGTATTTTACGCATGGGTAGCCGTTTAGCAGCTTCGATTGTAATAAAGAGCGTTAATCCTTAACACCTCCGAATATGGTCAATATAAAGATCGTTGATGCCTTAACCCCTGAAGTGGCGTTTGCAGTGATTTTGATGATTGGGAGTGGAGAATCGGTGCTCAGAGCTTGTCCAAAATGCGGCGTCGACAATCCCTGTGGGTTTTTACACTTATATACGATCGGTCAACCCGTTTTCGATTCTATAAAGGACATACAGACAGACAGACAGAGGTCTTCAAAATATATATGAGACTAGATTCGTATCCGGGGCAAGACACATTCACATAGCAAATTTCAAGTCGATAGCTCCACCCGTTTCCGAGATCTCGTCTGCGCATGAGCGAAGCGGGCGCCGCACAGACTCGCCAATACGACAAGGACGACCGCCTGGTCAAACTACACACACGTACATGTACCAAGTTTCGTCCCGATCGGTAGAGAATCGTAGATTTGTATAAATGACATACAGACAGACAGACAAACAGAGGTCTTCAAAATATATAAGAGATATATATATGGATGATTCCATTAAGTAAACATCTTGATGTGGGGATGGATCCTTCCGAATTTCCCCATACACAAAATGATGGAAGTCAACACGTTCAAACGGTTACAGATGGAACAAAAGTTTCGGAACAAATTAAATCTGAAACTAAACTCTATCATATAATCGCGATGTCACACACCCACCTCCCGGAAGTGACGTCACAATAGAAATAATTGAAATAATAAAATGGCATTAACCTGATGATCGGCCAAAAGCCGTGAAAGGCCTCGTTATACAGCCAAAAATTGTGTTTATGTTTATTAACATCTTACCTATATATATATATATATATATATATATATATGGGAATAAAATAAAGTAACACCATTTAAGACTCATTTGAGTTTAAAAAAACACGAGCTTTCGGCTATCTAGTAGCCTTTATCAAGTATGAAGTGAACAAATAGTGAAAAGTCGTTGACGTTGAAAGTGTCCCTCACGATGACGTGCATAACAAGAGTCTTGTTATGCACGTCATCGTGTGGGACACTTTCAACGTCAACGACTTTTCACTATTTGTTCACTAAATTCGATTTGAGGCGAGGTTTACCGAGGCTCAAATAGAATTTAGTGGACGAGGTTGATAAATTATGTATAAAATAGAACGAGTTTGAGATACTTTTTATCACATGGTCATACAATCGCTTAAATTTTATCGAAAACAACAATAATTAACAGACAGAGAACTTTGTCCCAAAGAGCAGCGTGACGTCATTGCACGCGACGATATTACACGTGTCTATTACGCTCGAATATTACATAGTGCTAAGTGTGATAAATATATATATCAGAAAATGGATGTTTATATCCATGTTATAAATCTTCAATGACCAAAATTATAGTTGCAGCCATTTTGTCATGAGGTTAAAATTAAGATAGTCCTCATTATCTCGCTGTCTGTTAACTACTTGGTATTCAACAATCTATTTTCGTTGTTTGCATACTACATGTTGTACTGGCTACAATAAGACAATAAAACATTGGCAGCTCTCAGTTAAAAAAAAAGGCTGACAGAATATAGCCATTTGCCTTACTTCAGCCGATAGCCAACACTGAAGGGCTGAAAAAATACTTTCCTTTAGGTTTATACTCTTGGGATCCAAATAATCATCTTGAACGAATATGTCAACTATAATTATTGTTTTTTGAATTAAAAGACTGATATTGATATTTATTACATGATCCTACCCATATTCCATTCAAACCCATTCTATAAATTGTGACAAGCATGTTCGTTGCATAATAGGAAATAGTGCCAGGTGGCTTTTGACTTCCAGTTTGTCATCTGTTTGCATTACATACGCTACGTCTCAAAATACTATGGCTTCCAATATTTTTTCGACAAACTCTAAAGAATGAAGAGTTTGAAAAGTTATTTCATTAAATATGTCAGTCTTTATTTATCTGGGACTATTTCTTGACACGTTTGTTGAGTTGAATACGGGATTCCAGCAATTGCAGCCAAACTCATCCGGCAAACCTCAAAAGTCTTCATCCCATATATACTGCCATAGGTCAGGAGTCCAGCTTTATACAATTCAAATGGCAGATTTCAGTAAAATACAGAGATCGATGAAGTTTGACGACTATGAAAGTTCGAAAGCACATAAGTGACATAAGTGACGTCACAATAGAAATAATTGAAATAATAAAATGGCATTAACCTGATGATCGGCCAAAAGCCGTGAAAGGCCTCGTTATACAGCCAAAAATTGTGTTTATGTTTATTAACATCTTACCTATATATATATATATATATATATATATGGGAATAAAATAAAGTAACACCATTTAAGACTCATTTGAGTTTAAAAAAACACGAGCTTTCGGCTATCTAGTAGCCTTTATCAAGTATGAAGTGAACAAATAGTGAAAAGTCGTTGACGTTGAAAGTGTCCCTCACGATGACGTGCATAACAAGAGTCTTGTTATGCACGTCATCGTGTGGGACACTTTCAACGTCAACGACTTTTCACTATTTGTTCACTAAATTCGATTTGAGGCGAGGTTTACCGAGGCTCAAATAGAATTTAGTGGACGAGGTTGATAAATTATGTATAAAATAGAACGAGTTTGAGATACTTTTTATCACATGGTCATACAATCGCTTAAATTTTATCGAAAACAACAATAATTAACAGACAGAGAACTTTGTCCCAAAGAGCAGCGTGACGTCATTGCACGCGACGATATTACACGTGTCTATTACGCTCGAATATTACATAGTGCTAAGTGTGATAAATATATATATCAGAAAATGGATGTTTATATCCATGTTATAAATCTTCAATGACCAAAATTATAGTTGCAGCAATTTTGTCATGAGGTTAAAATTAAGATAGTCCTCATTATCTCGCTGTCTGTTAACTACTTGGTATTCAACAATCTATTTTCGTTGTTTGCATACTACATGTTGTACTGGCTACAATAAGACAATAAAACATTGGCAGCTCTCAGTTAAAAAAAAAGGCTGACAGAATATAGCCATTTGCCTTACTTCAGCCGATAGCCAACACTGAAGGGCTGAAAAAATACTTTCCTTTAGGTTTATACTCTTGGGATCCAAATAATCATCTTGAACGAATATGTCAACTATAATTATTGTTTTTTGAATTAAAAGACTGATATTGATATTTATTACATGATCCTACCCATATTCCATTCAAACCCATTCTATAAATTGTGACAAGCATGTTCGTTGCATAATAGGAAATAGTGCCAGGTGGCTTTTGACTTCCAGTTTGTCATCTGTTTGCATTACATACGCTACGTCTCAAAATACTATGGCTTCCAATATTTTTTCGACAAACTCTAAAGAATGAAGAGTTTGAAAAGTTATTTCATTAAATATGTCAGTCTTTATTTATCTGGGACTATTTCTTGACACGTTTGTTGAGTTGAATACGGGATTCCAGCAATTGCAGCCAAACTCATCCGGCAAACCTCAAAAGTCTTCATCCCATATATACTGCCATAGGTCAGGAGTCCAGCTTTATACAATTCAAATGGCAGATTTCAGTAAAATACAGAGATCGATGAAGTTTGACGACTATGAAAGTTCGAAAGCACATAAGAGTTTCCTAAACTGTTCCACCTCTTCACTCTTGATACAAGCGATATAATGATTTGATTCGAGATTCTATGCGATTTCAAATTTCTTATCCGATTCGATTCAATTCGAGTTTCGAAATGAAAATCCTCGATTCGGAGGGCCCTATTGATAATTCAGTAGTTATGTACTCCGTAAAAAATAGATGATATCATAATTCAGTGGTTATATACTCCGTAAATGATAGATGATATCACATGAATACAATCAACTATGAATTAGAAAATCACAGTGGTAATCTATTAAGCCATCACTTTTATTCTGAAAGGGGGGGGGAGTATGTCATTGTATCCACTATCATGGACACCTCTTGTGTGGTTTAATAATTGAGGGCATGTTGAGATATTCCTGTAGATATCATGCCTACCAACAATTGGAATCTACATAACTCAGATAGAAGAGGGGGAAAAAATCAATTTACCACACTATGTTTAGATTGACCCAGCCATACCAAAATAGACTCCCTGTCTCCTAAACTCTTATCCAATGTCAGTTCAGGCGACCAGGATTCAATTGTAAGTGGAGCAAGCCTTGAAATAGTGTGTCTGTCATTTGCAGAATGAGGTCCCCAGAGGGTGGATTTAGTGATGCTACCCCGCATAGCGGGCTAGCATCACCAAATTCACCCTCTGGGGACCTCATTCTGCTTACAACTCAGCATAGCGGGCTAGCATCACCAAATTCACCCTCTGGGGACCTCATTCTGCTTACAACTCAGCAGAATGAGGTTCCCAGAGGGTGAATTTGGTGATGCTAGCCTGCTATGCGGGGTAGCGTCACTAAATTCACCCTCTGGGAACCTCAATCTGCAAATGACAGACACGCTATTTCAAGGCTTGAAGTGGAGGTATCAGACCAAGCCTGAGAATAAGGTGCCTGTCATTTGCAGAATGAGGTCCCCAGAGGGTGAATTTAGTGATGCTATCCCACATAGTAGGCTAGCAACACTAAATTCACCCTCTGGATACCTCATTCTACTTAGGCCTCATCTTCTCGGGAAAGTTTCTTTATTATAAAATTTCTATACAAACTATTTCTCTATATCCCCAAATTGGGAGATGACACATTGCATAATCGAGGTTCCCAATGGGTGTATATCAAAATATTCACCATTTGGCCAATGGCCAATCTTTTTCGAATTTGGCTAATAAAAATTTCATTTGGCTTAACTTTTGGCCCCAAATTGAGACGGAAAGCATGGCGTCGGAAAGCTAATAAAAAGCGCTGAATAGATCGACATTCAAGATGAAATTGGGTGACGAATGTATTTCGTACCATGGAAATATCGTAAAATTTCTACAATGAGTAACAAACGCAAGTTGCACATAATCAAACTTCACGAGACGGCAAATGGTATGCTCTAACATTTAACCAGCCTAATCGTCAAAACGCTTAAGCTGTATACTGGTTATGTAATTTTTTGTTGATTAGGCAGTCTGTAAGATAAATTACCTAAATGCTTACAGACGAGCCGTTCTTAACTCAGTGGTTACGTAATTGTGTCATAAACTGCGTCCCATCTAATAACCTGGCTTCACACCATAAAAGGTTTGAATACAATAGATATTCAACAGTTATCACCTTACTATAATAAGCAATAGTTAGCGACCGTCATGGTGTCATCGAAATAAGAGTTATTACAATTTGTTTAGCGGATTTGTGTGATTATAATTATATAGAATTTTCACCGGGCTATTTGCGTATGATCTGATGTGAAGTGAAATCCAGCCATATTCTATATGAATTGATCTGCCTGTGTGATACCTATGTTCGTATAATATTGTTTTTAAAGTTGTTTTAATTATGTTTTTATTCTGAGTAACAAATAAAGTTTAAAAAAAATATTTTAGTCATTAATTGTGAACCGCCCAAAAAATGAGGATTTAATTTGGCCAAAGTTTTTTTTAATTTGGCCAAAGTTTTTTTCATTTGGCTAATAAAATTTCATTTGGCTAAACTTTTGGCCAAACGATTTTTCGGTCCAGCGCGAACACTGGCTAGCACGCTATGCAGGATATTGTCACTAAATTCACCCTCTGGGGACCTCATTCTGCAAATGACAGGCACACTAAACTCAGGCCTGAATCGGGACACAACAAATTCGTGGGTAGTTTGTTCACACGATTGTGATGTCATCGCAGATGAGGATATTGTGGGTTGTTAGTAAGCCATGGCTAACCAAGTGATGGACTACCCTACAATATTATCACCTACTATTTATACACACACAACTGATTCCATCGACTGTGATTCCACGCAAGTGGACATAACAAAGGATACACCAGAATTTCGCATCTGAAAACAAACAGCGCAATTCAACTAATGGTTACTACCCATGATGGAAATCTGTCCACATACGATCGAATCGTGGTCGTCTGAACATTCACTAAACAACTCATAATCTCAAAGCCTTAAATTAATCCTTTCTGAACTAAATAGTCATTTGTTCAACTTATTATTTGAACATTTCCTAAGGGAACTACTAGTCAATGAGTATTTAGTATAGAAATTAAGGGTTAACCCTTTGTGTGATTGAATTTCCATGATTTTTCAAGGACTTTTCCATGACCCAGTACCATTTTTCCATGACCTAATAGATTATTACCAAATGCCTGAGTTATGTTAAATATGCATGTTAACAAAGGAAACATTCATTCACAAAGTTGACAATTATACGCTTCGATAACCTTTAATTTGAAGTAATTAAAACTGGGTCGGAAGAGCGCATATGGTAAACTTAAAGTTAGGAATATGACCTGCATTAAGGAAGCTGACCATGAACTGTGCATAACTAATTTACGATGCGATATTGTCAGACATATATCGAATTATCATTCTCAAAGGCAGGAAGAACATTTTATTTTCCATGAATCACCCAAAAGTAGTGTGGTCGTGGGAGAAACGGTTAAAGGTACTCAATCCGATAAAACTCCTCTCAATTACTATTTAAATGGCTTCGGGGGTCAAAAATATTTGATTCAAGTCGAGGAAGTCTAACCCATCAAAGCTCAGATTTGTTAGATATCTATTTTAGAAATCTATTATTTTTCATTATCGGGAATACTTTCTGGCCCAGAACACAGTCAAAATTGCGTTATTATTACCACTTGATTTTAGAGTTATCCATCCTTGTCTGTTTGAATAATGTTTTGGTGTACACATCTCGAGCAGGTTACGAAATTGACGGCAATTATTAGTACTCATCTCGAGAAAATAACAAATTTCAAAAATCAATAACTAATAACTCTGAGCTTTGTTTGATGGGTTCCTCGACTCGAATCAAATATCTTTTACCCCCAAAGCCAAAGAAATAGTAATATATAGGACCCTCTGATCGGATTGTTGTTGTTGGAATCTGTTGAGATGGGGACCCTCTGTTCGGATTGAGTACCTTTAAATCTGGACTTTTGGGCACCCAGAAAAGGAAAAATAACAGTTTTATCTGTACTGCTTATCTGACCAAAAACATACATCATCTCATTTTTAAAATAGGTGTATAAAAAGTTATATCAATTTATGGGGCATGCAATCTCCAACTATATTCAATAGAAAATATGCAACAAATGAATGAATTGGAGTTAGGAATAAGTGCAAAATAAAATAATGTACTCTATGAACAAATTGTAAAACATCATGGTAATTATAATTAAAATGAGTATTCAAATGGCTTATGCCTTTTATTCATTTTCGTTATAATTATCAGGTTGTTATAATTGGTTCTTTGTGTAGGTGAGTGTATTTCAAGCCTTGAAATAGGGTGTCTGTCATTTGCAGAATGAGGTCCCCAGAGGGTGAGTTTAGTGATGCTACCCCGCATAGCGGGCTAGCATCACCAAATTCACCCTCTGGGGACCTCATTCTGCTTATACCTCAACCCTTTACCCAACAAACCGGCCAAAAACAGCCAAATAAAGCTTCAACAGCCTAAAATATCTTCGGTCTGTCTCAATAGAACCATACAAATATGGATATCATTGGAACCGGCTCCTTGACCACATTGTGATAGTTACAGTTATGCCCTGTGCCAATGCATTCTCTTATATATGCGAGTCGACCATAGGTCGCCTCGCATATATAAGAGAATGCATTGGCCTAAAAAAAATCTTTTTTTAACACTTTTTACCATTTTTCTTACATTCTTTAACAATTTTATAATTTTTAATGTGTTAAGCCAATGCATTCTCTTATATATGCGAGGCGACCTATGGTCGACTCGCATATATAAGAGAATGCATTGGCACAGGGCCGTTCTGTTGGGTAAAGGGTTAACCCTTTCATGACTGGCGCTTCCTAAAATTTTGCGAAAACCCTCCCATTTATAAGAAAATTCAATGGCCTAACAATATCTACCTTGACCTTGTAAGCCAGTTCATTCTCTTATATTTGCATATATTTGTTTGGAAAAATCTATAAGGAGTTCAAAACTCACTCAAACTTATTTAACATTAGGGATACCTAAATCTCTCACCAGGCACCTGAATGCAATGAGGGTCAGTGCTCATAATTTAGCCACAGAAAAGGAAACAGAAACACTATCTCAAAGAACTTGCTCACTATGTCTTCAATTAGAAGACGAAGAAAAAAAATTCCTTTTCTGTATGAAGAATATTAACCAAAGAAATAATTTATTTGCAAAACTCAATCAACAAGTTGAACCAAAAACTTTACAACAAGGATCAAAAGAATCTTTCAATAATTTTCGAGGTCTTCTTAGCCCAGACACAGCTCGCGAAACAAAATTGATATGTGAAATTATTTCATGTTCTCTAGACTGACAGGGTCCTCCACAGATGTTTCACCTATTATAGTCAATTATAGTCACCAAATATATGATTTCTTTCTCAGATGTATATTGTATATATATTATGTTACGACAGACACCATTGTTTTATGGTTTGTTTTAATAAATCTTATAAGAGAATACACTGGCTTATAAAGTCAAGGTAAATACTGTCAGGCCAGTGCATTCTCTTATATATGAGGCTCCCTATGGGTGACTCGCATATATAAGAGAATGCACTTGCATAGGATCTTTAATGCTGCACCAGCTCAGCTTCCATCATGAAAGGGTTAACTCTGCCCTGTATTGTTTTTAACACCCCTGAATTTACTATTTCTTCAGCTTCGGGGTGAGAAATATTTTGAATTCCATATATGGTGATGCCAGGTTCGAATTCGAAATGTAAACAAACATCTTATTTAATTTGTAACGGTGATCCCTATGGTAGATATTAGTATTGCTAACTAGTTTTGACCATGACATGTATGAAACATTGACTCTAAAATGGCAAATTCTCATAACGCAATAGATGTTATTGAGAGCATTCCGATGAATGGTAACAAGCCATATTTCCGACTAAATCCTGAAAAATTACCCATAATTCTGCTGTGGTTGAGGAGTCGATTATTTAGGGCATTACTGTATTTCATGTGTAATGGTGATCCATATGGTAGATATTATTAGAACATGCTGCTAATTAGTTTTCACCATTACATATATACAAGAAAACTAAGATGCATGCATCAGGTCGGCCGTGAACTATCTACCATAGAATTGTTGTAGCTATCGATTATACATTTTGGAACACCTGTCTGTATGTATGTGTGTATGCATGAATGCATGTGTGTATGTGTTATAGACTCTAACACTGCTCGACTGATCCGACTCGGATTTGGTATTTAACGTGTCAACTTGACCTCGCTCATAGGCATGTTTCTGGACCTTGACCGATCCGACTAAAAATTTGTGTGTAGGACTACTTCGATCCCGGGAGCAATATTGACGGGTCCAATTTCACGTGGGACCATGTTCTCGAACGTGCTGATGTAGGCATGTTTCTGGACTATTTGGACGGGTCAAATCTTGATCCCGACCTGACTTTGACATTCAAAAAGATCAATTCAAGGTCAAATCTGGTAAAACGAAGTATTTCAACGAAATATAATACCTACTGTTACTTTTGTCCCAGGAGTGTTTCGGGTGTGACCGACCCTGACCTGATCTTGACATTCAAAATTGTCAATTCAAGGTCAAATCGGGTAAAGCCGGGCGGATTTCGACGGGTACTTTTGTCGTGACTTTTGTCCGGGGAGTGTTTTGGGCGGGTCAAATCGTGACCCGACATGACGTTCACCTTTAAAATGGTCAATTCAAGGTTAAATCGCGCAATTCTCCGAAAATCAGAGGGGAACATCCCGGACGAAGTAGGGTCCACCAGCTACTATTATATATTTCTAGATTTAGTTACAAACTAAATACCTGTATATTGTACAAAGAAATGTTTGACAAATATATCTGTATCAATATTACCATACGGGTCATTAAAATAGATACGACGAAACAAATTTTGAAGGGTGCATGGTATCAGGTAAATTTTTATATTTCAAATGATGACAGGAATGCGGAAAGTTGAAGTACCTACGTAATACTGGCTATCCGAATGAAGAGATATACATGTATATAAAAACCAAAATAGAAGATGACTGCTGGCGACAATGTTTTCCAAAAAAATTCAAAGCATTCGATAGCTCCCATCTAGTTGTCAGCCCGAAGATCAATATAAAGTGTGGTGACTATCAGATGAGGGATATGACTGTACAGTTGCTAAACAATTCAGTCACGCAAAAGAGGATCAAACAGTAAGATACCAAATTGCTGCCTGTGGTAATGTTTTTTAACGAAATTCGGGAAAATTAGATTACTCTCCCCCTTGGTTATCCAGAAGATCATTGTGGAATCTGGTGACGATCGGACAAGGGGTGTCGTCTGTAGGATCAACCAAATTATTTAGCCATAAAAATAGTAAAATTCAAGATCACCGCTGGCAGTGATGTCTTCACAAGGACAGCTTGAGAACAAAACATGGCTCACATCTAGCGGTGACCCAAACTATCCACATGAGAAAAAGTTCTCCAATAAAAGCTGGCTGCAGGGTGCGCCAATTGATTCAAATTCGAAATTTAACAGGGTGTACTGCTTGTGGCCATGTTTTCCCCGCAAATTTGATAGACTGATGGACAAAACCACTGAATCCGTTGAATCAATATTCATGTATACATGGATTAATGTATATGCATTGTTATACACAGTACTGGTATATAAAGGTACTGAAAATAACAATATTACTATGATACACAAAATAAACCATATATCATGGCTATGGGTTCTAATATCCGAATATGACAGCTGATAACTTGGTGTGAATTGAAGAGTGGTGGTGTCTCACGCATATCTAACCCTCCATGTTAGAAACATGCCATTAAATGTCATAAGTATAACATGCTTGAGGACAGAAGTTATCCATAAAAACCCCCCTTAATTCAACCAGGTCCTCGCGCGATGTATGGTCGATCACATGATGATCTAGGGGGGATTAGAATTGTTGTATAAAAACAGCACTGCATGTAAATATAAAATAAAATAGTGCTACATCTTATTACAGATTATTGCCATATATAATCAGTGACTATACAGACAGTCTGACAAAATAAAGTTTCAGTGACACTCTATCCGAAGAGGGGAATAATTCCATCTGTTACAGTCAATGGAGCAATTATGAATCTGGAAAGGTGAAATTTCTAAGTAATACTAGATATCGACATGACGCGATAACATATAACGTAAATGCAATATGGCCGCTGGCGACCATTTTTTCCTATAAAATTAAAAAAATATTTGATAGCTCTCATCTGATAGATCAATATCAAGATAAATATGAAGTTTAGTGATGATCGGATGAGTGAAGTGGACTGTGCTAAACGGTTTAGTAATGCTTAAAAAGATTTTTACCTTAATATTTTTATGTTCATCTTTGTCATGTATTGAGTTTGATATCTTTTGTTAACAGTTTATAAATCATGTATGTCTCATGTTTGTTATTTTAATTTATGTGTTTATTATCATTAAATAAAGTTGAATTCCTTAAAAAGATTCTTACCTCAATGTTTTTATGTTCACTTTATAAACTCCACTGAGTCATCTTTGTCATGTATTGAATTTGATATCTTTTGTTAACAGTTCATAAATTATGTATGTCTCGTGTTCGTTATTATATTATATACACTTTATAGTGTGTTTCAGAACGAAAACAAAATGAATAAAATCAACAAATTTGTAAATTTAAAAACAATTCAAACGTTGTTGTATTCCATGTCCCAGCCCGGACATATACACCAAATTTCAATAACACCCCGTATGCATCTTTTATTCCGAGTTGGCCTTTTATTCCGAGTTGGCACGCGCCGATTGGGCGAGTTAGCCCTGGGGCGAGTACGCCGATTCCGACACCTTTTCTATTTGCAGCAGGTTAAGTTTACGCGTAATTTAATTTACAAAGTTCCCCAATTGGTATCGTAAATAGAGCAACCTTATTTGACAGAGAATGCTTCTGTTATTGATTATAAAGTTGCTATACATTAAAAACGACAATTCACATGCTCGTTCAAGCGCAGTAGTCTATTTTCCCCATGTTAAAGGACATCCACAAATACTAAATAACGCTAACTTACTGCCGAATGTTTTACATGACAACTGTTAACATATTTGGGCTGAATTCATCTGACGCGGTATTATTCCTCAAAATAAACAACAAAACCATCGTTACTTGGAAATGTAGTTTGGGCTAACATTTACATAAATCATCCACATCATTATTCCGACACCCACGTCAGATGAAAAACTCACATGAAGTAACCGGCCAAATTGGCCGAAATAAAGCATTGACACTTTTTATGGCACAATTCTAATAATGCCATAGATGTTATTCCTGCTGAAAAACAAAATTTCCGACAGTGACAACAGAATTGCATCTACTTTTTCAACCCAAATGTTCATAAACGAGGTTATTTTATGTGGCCTTATCTGGATTAAGATTGTATTGAGACCTCCCACAGTGAAATGATACCATACATAAAATACTTTATCATAATCATATTGTGTTACTTTAAAGGCACGGATGGCCTTCGTTACAGGTAACAGCATGTAAATAGTGAGTGATTAGCAAAACACTCAACAGTGGCGATTTTGTTACGAGAGTGATTCACGGTGACACCAAAATCTTGAGTGGCGAGAATTAGCGAGCACAATACTGGTATGTTGTAAATAACTTGGTGGAATTTCTAACCAATTTCACTTAGGAGTCTCCCCAGTGTTGAGTGTTTTGCTTATCGCATACTCTTTACGTACTTCTTGTTTACATAACACAGAGTACTAACATGACAATAACATGCAATTTATAGGAAAACTGTGTTTTATAATATAATATTCTTTCTGTTTATGGCAGTTTTAACGGATGTGACTATTTTGATCAGCAATAGCCATTGCCAAAGCTTATGAAATATCTTGGAGCAATAGAAGAAACTCTTTACACCAATGTTTCTACATGACTTTACTACAAGGGGGACAGGGGATATCTTTTGATCCTGTGTCAGAGTACAGTAATGCCTTAATTAATCGACTGCTTAACCACAGCAGAATTATGGGTAACTTTTCAGGATTTAGTCGGAAATATGGCTTGTTGCCATTCATCGGAAAGCTTTCACGACTAAATCCTGAAAAGTTACCCATAATTCTGCTGTGGTTAAGGAGTCGATTACTTAGGGCATTACTGTATGTGTCAAAACTGATGCTATTATTATTAACATTTGTAGAGCGCCTATTTCACAACATTGTGTTCATACACGCTTTATAATATAGGGTGTGGTCAATTAAATGCTATATATATAAATAATAATACAGTTATTCATACATGTATGACTCCGTATTTTGAACAGGTGCGTTTTCAACAGTTTTCGGAATTCTAACAGGTCACATGATAACTTAAGTTCATCCGGATGACTGTTCCATATAGTTGGTGCTCCATGCTGTAAAGTGTTTAATTATGTACATGTATAAATGCTGTCAAAATAAAATAAAATAAAATGAAATACCGTTAGCCCCTAATTGACTGTTACTCACCCAAGGGCAATTGATCTGGAGCTGCCATGTTGGTGTGTCCTGCTGATTTACCTCTGCTGTTGGTAGCACAAACTGATGCTGTTAAGAAAGAGTGCCGCTAGTTATCTCAAATTGTCATTTTCACGACCCTTGGCAAATCTTTATGATTCAAGACAATGCAGTTATGTACAGCCCAGTTAGATTCACGCCAGATTAGCTGTTGGAACAGTGATGGAACACCGTTCCACATTCAATCATATTAGAAAATTTCTTGTCATTATTGTTGGAACATATACAGAACATCGTAAATCAATCGCTTTAGAAAATTTCTTGTCATTATTGTTGAAAGTCACGGGAATTGTTCAACATTCAATTCTGCATTAGAAATTATTTCGTCATTATTGTTGTAACGGTCACGGAACATTGTTCCACATTCAATTACATTATACAATTTCTTATCGTTATTGTTGGAACAGTCACGAAAATCATTCCACATTCAATTGCATTAGAAACTTTGTTATTATACTTCGTTCCACATTGAATCACAACAGAAAGTTTCTTGTTATTATTGTTGGAACAGTTACGGAACATTTTACCATGTTCAATCGAATTAGAATATTTCTCCCTGGACCTCATCAATAGTTACACTGCAGATCTATCAGTACATGGACCCTGAGAGGTGAATGTTTGTTTGGAATAGTCATTGATGCAATATTATCACCACCAGGTAACCCTTTCATGATAGGAGCTATGCTGGTGCATCATTAAAGATCCTGTGCCAGAGCATTCTCTTATAAATGAGTCTCATTCATTGGCACAGGGTTTTCGCAAAATTTCAGGAAACTCCAGTCATGGAAGGATCAAATGGACCTGCTAATTTGCTACGATGCTGGCGGATCCTGCTGAATTGCTTTGATGCTGATAAGGCAAAGCGATGCTGTTAAGAAATAGTACCGTTATTTTTTTCCAGAGTTGTCATGTTTGCAGTGTTTGGCACAGGTCCCCAGAACAAAATTTGACCCCACCTATAGAATTAAGTATTATTTGGGGTGGGGTCAAATTTTGTTCTGGGGACCTGTGGTGTTTGGCTAATCTGAGCGATTTGAGCAACGACAAATGTATAAAACTTCTAGAACATATATATTTTTTAATATTTTAATAACGTTGGTGCTGGTGTTTACAAAACACAAGGAATAGTCATCTCAAATAACCCTTTCATGACGTGAGCTGCGCTGGTGCAGCATTAAAGATACTGTGCCAGTGCATTCTCTTATATATGCAATTGAGTCTCCCATAGGGAGCCTCACATATATAAGAGAATGCACTGTCTTACAAGGTCAAGGGAAATATTGCTAGGCCAATATACTCTCTTATATATGGGAGACTCGCATATATAAGAGAATGCTTTGGCACAGGGTTTTCGCAAAATTTCAGGAAGCTCCAGTGAAGAAATGCACGGTGGGAAATCATGTGGTTTTGAGTTGATGAGTACCATGCATTCAAAATGGCCGAGGTGATCTAAAACGCCACCGAAGCGAGGTAAAAAAGGTAATAAACGATGATATGACATATTACATAGTATTTTGACAGCTGTTATACAATTTTTCAAACAAGCTGATACCTCATTTATGTCCAAATTCACAGTTGTTTGCTCTAACATTCTGACCAAATTTATCAGTCGAAGAATTTCCCCAAGATGTCTGGACTGGTGTATTCCATGCACCTACGCCTGGCAACTTTGGTCAGAATGTTATAGAAAACCACTAAGTATTTCCTAACAAATAAGGCACCAACTTGTTTCAAAAATAAACCAGCGTATGCTCGTAACAGTCAAACTGCTATGTTTTGTGTCAGTTCCTCGTACATTATGATTTTGTAGGTTTGCACATTTTGAATGTGTGATTCCCCACCGTGAAAGGGTTAAGGCCGGTTTACAACAACCAACACAGCCATCATTTATATTATCCACGATATAAATGTTTTTGAATGTTTTATACACATAATGGCTTTTCCTTGATTTTGTTCAGATCACCAAAACGCCGCAAAAATGACAACTTTAGAAGAAAAAAAAAGGTACAATTTTTAACAGCATCACTTTGCCCTACCAGCATCATAGCAAATAAGCAGGACCCCCAGCATCATAGAACATTAGCAGGTCCACTTAACCGGTGGTGACTATGCTATAGAGAAAAGATGACAGTATGGAAATCAAATTGATCAAATGGTAATTTGTATAAAACTTGTAACATTCTGACTGACATAACACTTGATTCCTCTCCGATGCTTAATAATGTTACACTTCAACATATACTAGTATTCCTTCTGACGTTACGATACTGCGGTTTAATTGTCATCAAAGTCAGCATACATCTGCATCCCAATGGTGTTCCATCCAACATACATCACCATCCCATACATCCCCATCCCAATGGTGTTCCATCCAACATACATCCCCATCCCATACATCCCCATCCCATACATCCCCATCCCAATGGGATTCCATCCAAGTTTGAATCAAATGAATTTCAGTTGAATTCTTTTATTTGGGGTCAACTTGCAACATTTCATGCAGCCGTTGTCATTATATTTTTTAGATATCTAACGGGCAATTAATTGAACACATCGGTATATAAAAATATTATAACAAAGGCTACATGAATCGTTGCAAGTTGACCCAAAATCAAGATAAATCTTACAGCTGCCTTACAAAAATCCACGCAACTACAGTAATGCTCTAAGTAATCGACTTCTTAACCACAGCAGAATTATGGGTAACTTTTCAGGATTAAGTCGAAAATATGGCTTGTTGCCATTCATCGGAAAGCTCTCCTCGAGAGCATTCCGATGAATGGCAACAAGCCATATTTCCGACTAAATCCTGAAAAGTTACCCATAATTCTGCTGTGGTTAAGATGTCAATTACATAGAGCATTACTGTATTATGAAAATATTACCAAATATCAATATTCATAGATGCTGCTTACACATAACGGTCTTGATTTGAATTGTTCTGATTTGCCAAAGACTTTGTAAATCACAAGGTGCGAAGAATAGCGGTACTTTTTCTAACAGCATTTGTGCATAATTCAGCTACCAACTGGCAACTTTAGTCTTATGTTAATAGTGTTAAAGCACAGGCCTCAGGGAAAAATTCCAAATATACTAATAAATACCATATGGGAGACACTTAAGGCACACAAGTCAGATTTTTGCAAAAACACAACATCTATCAAACTCCAATCCTAGAACTTGCAAATTCCTGGTATGATGTGCCGACTTCGCTTCGATTGATGTCATCAATATATATCAAACAAAAGGAAAATTTATAGCCTATAAGATACACTTTTGGATATTTTGACCAACTTTTAGAATTAATGAGGTTATTTACATGGATGCCCAAGTCGATGACCAATTTCCTCCCTCCCAAATTGACGGTAGATTTTTGAAGTTTTTAGTATGATATCTCAAAAACATTTCCTTTTATTCAGAAAATTTTATGGCCAATAAAACTTTCAGTGAGATCACAAATTTGGTGAGTTTATGAGGGATATGGTAGTTGGTGTGTTTTTTACAAGCCTGTAAATAGTGCGTCTGACATTTGAAGAATGAGATCCCCAGAAGGTGGATTTATTGACGCTATCGCACTCAGGGGAACCTCATTCTGCTTAGGCCTCAACTGCTATGGGAGACATAGGATCAGATTGAAGTTCCCCAGTTGAAGTCGTAATATGCACCCATAATAGTCACCATGATTGTGCAATTTTTGTTCTGCAAATTATGGGATATATAAACAGACCAGAATGGAAAAAGTAACTAAAACAGATACATACATGTAGATACATCCTCGAAGATGAGGCCTAAGCAGAATGAGGTCCCCAGAGGGTGAATATGGTGATGCTAGCCCACTTTGCGGGGTAGCATCACTAAATTCACCCTCTGGGGACCTCATTCTGTAAATGTCAGACAGTATTTACAGGCTTGGTGATATCTTGGGTGCGATGACAAATTTTGCGAGTTATTGAAGGATATGGTACATGCCCTAAATAATCGACTCCTTAACCACAGCAGAATTATGGGTAATTTTTCAGGATTTAGTCGGGAAAATGTAGCATGTTGCCATTCAACAGAAAGTTCTCACCGAGAGCTTTCCGATGAATGGCAACAAGTCATATTTCCGACTATATCCTGAAAAATTACCAAAAAATCTGCTGTGGTTAAGGAGTCGAATATTTAGGGCATTACTGTAGTTGGTGCATTTTTTTGCCAAAAACCTGACTTGTGAGCCTTGTTGTTCGTATTGTATATATTAGTATACTTGGAATTTTTCAGGGACCAGTGTGTTAAAGGTGGTTTGTAAACTAGTAAGGAAAGTAAGACTACAGGTAAAATACAACACTCTCTAACAAATAACTACATCAAAATCTAGACAATAAATATGTTGTCAATGCAGCTAGGGCTGTAAAGATGTATAACCTCAAAATAAAATACCACTCGATACGCATCACGATACATTTTAATTTGGACTCTACGAGTTTATTTTTCTCTTGAATCAAAGTTCAAATAAAATACGGCTATACAAATTTGAACTTGAATATTGTATTGAATATTGCAGACTCTGGCAATTATAAGATTTATTTTGTTTGGTGCGCCGTATGTTAAAGGCACAGATGGCCTTCCCAGTGTGTATGATGTTCAAAATAGTCACACCCATTAAAACTTCCATAAACAGAAAGAATATTAAAATATAGAAATATTTTGTTTTCATACCAATCATAAATATTGTGTAAATAGTATGTTATTGTCAAGTGGTTGTATGCTCTGTTATGTAAACAACGGCCAGGTTCTGTCACATTTTTGGCTTTTGTTTACATAACAAAGCATAAAAACTTGACAATAACATACTATTTACGCGATATTTATGATTGGTACGAGAACAAACTGTGTCTATAATTATCTATTAATTGTTTATTGTGTTTTTAAAGGATGTGACTTTTTTAACAGCATACCCATCCTGAAGGCCAACCGTGCTTTCACTGAAAGATTTATTGCATGAAATACTCCATCACAGTCTCTAGTCATGAATATTAACCCTGTCTATGCTGAATAGACTCTCCCATTCAGTTATAAAGTATAGACTGGAACGATCTATTATTTCATGTAATGGGGTGTACAATTAAAACTGTAATAAAAGCAAATAGAAGACAGACAAAAAGATAATACTAGAGCAAAAGGATTCAGTCATTTATGTAGACTATATCTAATAAATTAATGAAGAAATTTTCTGTTAAAGTCGATGTCGCCATTGACGTTGACATAATCGGTTTGTATTGTTCAATACACATTTTTTTATTGGGCGTTTTGAAATCTTCTGTATTTCGCACAAATAAGCCATTGTGTGTGCAATAAATATAATTATTATCAGATAATTTCCTATGGGAACTACTCACCAATGAGTATTTAGTATAGAAAGGATTAAAACATTCCAGACTATCGCATTAATAATTTTGATGTATTATAAATTAGTACTTGGTGTTTTAAAATCGAATGTACTTAATTTAGAGTAAAAAGCACCAGATATTTTTATAACATGGTACATTTTGTGTACTTTTGGAATGACTTTTTACATCTTTCGACTCTGGTATACACATGTATTGAGTGAGTTATTTTGATCTTATTTCAAACAGAAATCGTAACTTAAAATTTTAACCATTTATAAACTAAATACTCAGTGATGAAAGGGCTAATTCCATGTTCTCATTTATATATTGATTTGGGAATTTAACAGTTGACAAGTCGATGGTGACTAGTCAGTTAGTAGTCGACAACTTATCACATATAGTCCAAAAAATTCTAACTGAAACTCTGAAGTATAATTTTAGGACATTGAGCACCGCTCATTTGACTGCAAAATTATGTAATCATGATCAAGCTAGTTTGGTTACTGAATATATTATTCCAAAACAACATTTTGGTGCTTTCACATGGATGATGCTAATTTTGTCTATATAATACATGCAGTTATGAATATAATCAGTCATAACTATAGAGCTATCATTCTAGGCAAAAAGAGCGATTAGTCGACTGGCAATTTTGTAGTCGAATTTGGAAGAAATTCTGGTTGATATTGACGAGTCGGTTAATCGATTCAAAAATTTTAAAGGTAGTCAGCCCTGTTAATTAGCAAAAATTTGCTAAAAATATTTCTCGGCCAGAAAAATTATCCTCCGCTAAAAAGCCTAGGTTGGCCATAGTTGCATGCTCTACACATATATGTATAAATTCAGTTTGTAATTAGAACATGGCCCATTATCATGGCAGACATTGGTTGGGTCTGCTTTAATATTGCTGATTATCAAGATACATGTGTAGTCCTTGTTATCTCAGTAGTCCTTGGCAATCCACAATGAATATTTGCTGTCTGCAGACTTCTACAGTGCAACACTAAGACAATGTCTTCAGATTGAAGCAATCTATTATTCATTTGGAGGGGTGTTTCTAATAAAAGGTAATAAAAGCATGTCAGACAGAAATAAAATAATATGAGAGCAGAATGATTCATATTTATATTGGTGGGAGTCGCTCAGATAATGAAAGTGTCAATGACACTGTAGCTCAACTTGGAAAGGGAATAATTTAATGTATCACAGTCAATGGAGCGATTAGGAATGTGGAAAGTTGAATGTCTAATACTAGTTTATAGACATGAAGAGAAAAGTAAAATCCAAGATGGCTGCTGGCGGCCATGTTTTCGGCCGAATGACCCCAAAATGAGTCGTTCCCATCTACATGTCATCGTTAACATCCATGACAAATTTTATGACGATCAGACTAAAGGTACGACCTGTAACCCATGCTAAAGAATTTAGTCATACAAAGAGTAAAATCCAAGATGGCTGCTGGTGGCCATGTTTTCGGCCGAATGACCCCAAAATGAGTCGTTTCCCATCTACATGTCATCGTTAACATCCATGACAAATTTATGACGATCAGACTAAAGGTACGACCTGTAGCCCATGCTAAAGAATTTAGTCATACAAAGAGTAAAATCCAAGATGGCTGCAGGCGGCCATGTTTTTTTGGCCAAATGACCCCAAAATTACTCGTTCCCATCTACATGTCAATATTAACATCCATGACAAATTTCATGATGATCAGACGAACAGTACGACCTGTGGCCCGTGCTAATGGATTAAATTTTGAAATCCAAGATGGCCGCTGGCGGCCATGTTTTTTGTCCGAATGACCCCAAAATGACTTGTTCCCATCTACATTCCAATTTCAACAGCCATGACAAATTTTATGATGATCAGACTAAAGGTACGCCCTGTAGCCCGTGCTAAAGGATTTAGTCATACAAAGAGTAAAATACAAGATGGCTGCTGGCGGCCATGTTTTTTGGCCGAATGACCCCAAAATGACTCGTTCCCATCTACATGTCATTATTAACATTCTTGACAAATTTTATGATGATCAGACTAAAGGTACGACCTGCAGCCCGTGCTAAAGAATTTAGTCATACAAAGAGTAAAATCCAAGATGGCTGCTGGCGGCCATGTTTTTTGGCCGAATCACCCCAAAATTACTCGTTCCCATCTATATGTCAATATTATCATCCATGACAAATTTCATGATGATCAGACGAACAGTACGACCTGTGGCCCGTGCTAATGGATTAAATTTTGAAATCCAAGATGGCCGCTGGCTGCCATGTTTTTTGTCCGAATGACCCCAAAATGACTCGTTCCCATCTACATTCCAATTTCAACAGCCATGACAAATTATATGATGATCAGACTAAAAGTACGACCTGTAGCCCGTGCTAAAGGATTTAGTCATACAAAGAGTAAAATCCAAGATGGCTGCTGGCGGCCATGTTTTTGGGCCGAATGACCCCAAAATTACTCGTTCCCATCTACATGTCAATATTAACATCATTGACTACTTTCATGATGATCAGACAAACAGTACGACCTGTAGCCCGTGCTAATGGATTGAATTTTGAAATCCAAGATGGCCACTGGCGGCCATGTTTTTTTTTCCAAATGACCCCAAAATGACTCGTTCCCATCTACATGTCAATGTCAACATCCATGACAAATTTCCTAATAATCGGACCAAAGGTACGAACTGTAGCCCGTGCTAAAGGAAATTGTTGACGAATCACGCACACACACGACGGATACCAAGCCATGGCAATAGCTCAAACTTTACAAAGTAAAGTTGAGCTAATAATATAAGAACTCATTTATAAAACCATTATATTGAATAAGTACAGCATATTAATCAGGAAATACACTTTGAATATTCTGTTTGGTCATATACATACTGGTATATCAGTGAGAAGCAAACATGTTAAGTATTGAAAATGGCTATCATAGAGATTTTTGCAGGAGGGACCACCTCCAATTTGCAACCACATTTCCTGTTCACCGACTGGTTTATTCTATATATCACCTTCAATGGGCGATCACCTGTTAAACTACCATTGAGATTTTTGCGGGAGGGACCACCTCCAATTTGCAAGTAAAAATACTCAGAATTCCACTGGATACAGCCAGATATGCGCAAAACCGAAAGTACAAAATAAGAATAACTATGAAACGAATGGTTTAACCTCCCAAAGAAATCACATTCCACCATTTATTAACAAATAAATAAAAATAATTTATGTGTTAATAATAAAAATAATTTATTAACAAATAAAAACGAGAGGCCGATCACGATCGGCAGATGTTTAACCCATACCTTGGCGATAGCGATTAGCTATTTTTATAAATTTTATAAATCCTCACACCAACCTTTTCATGAGTGCAAAAGTTTCAACAATTCACACTTTATATAGTGATCGTGTGAAAAATATTTAGTTATCACATTGTGTCAACAGGATTGGTGGAGGATGTTAATATTTTTAAGCAAATAAACCAAATGACCCTCACTATGCAGGTTAGGGGTGTGTTATCGTCAACTATGCCAAGAACTATAAACATAATCAATGGAAATATTTGAGTTATCAAATCGGATAGAATGGGGTTAATCTTACCCAAACTAATGAACTGATAAACACAAAATAGTCTATGAAAAGCATGTCATTGGATTTAGAACCCCATACAATAAGTCAGTCTCAAGAATACCAGCACCATTAATATTATCCTGCAGCCCAAATGCAATTGAGGGAATTTCAAAATAAGACATTTCCTCTAATGATGAATATTCAATTGGTGATGTATTGAAACCCTTACTGAACCTGGCTCAAAGTGAAAGGGATAATATTATATCTGTCTATCGCATAATATGTGTCTATGGAATGGTTTAATTTTAATCCCAAATCCATGCAAATCAAAAGTGGATCACCATCAACCTGGACATAACATAGGAGAATGATTAAATGAAAAGCATCAAAACCATATGATGTGTGGAGAGGGTTAATCATTTTCAATGACATCATGTTATGGAACTAAGGAATGTGTGGATAAATTTTTGTCTAAGATAAGACAACAGTGTTTGTAAAGAACAATGTCTGTAAAACAACACTACAAAGTAACAATGGACTATTCCAATTTATTATTTTAGAATAAGTGTCATATAGTGTGTGCATATAGCTAATGTAATAAACCTGTTTCAACAAAGGGGTTAACTTCATATTGCACAGAAAGCAGAACTCCACCAGAGAGTGAGTAATCAATCACAGTTTGACATAATTATGATAACAAGTCCAGCCAGCCAGTGGTACCACTATCATGCTTTATAGCATGTAGTATCTAATGTCATAGTGATAATTAACTCATTTCAATAACACACATTGCTGGGGGATATATGTTCTCTTCAAATTCCCAGCAGTAATTACTTGAATTATAAAGGGTCATAACTCTGTTAAAATATATCGGATCAAACCCATATTCGAACTCGATCTGTATTTAGGGGTGATAAATTCATATACCAAATTTTGTGTTGATCAGATGAAAAATGTTTTGAGTCATAGCAGCTTGGGTGAATTCTAAGTAAACATAAGAGTGAAAAGGGTTAATTAAACAATACCAAAAACCAGACAGATGAAGAACGTGCTAAGAAAAACCTAGGTAAGAAATATGAGGCAGATCAGAAGAAATATGTTCAACTTATTGCATTGGATAGCATGTGTGTAAAGGGTTAATTATTTTCTAAACTGATCAACCAATCAATACCAAAAACTATACAGGTGAGGGGTGTGTCATCATAAACCTACATATCAAATATGAACACAATCGGACAAAAAAATATTTCGGTTAGAGCATCGGATTTTTTAAAAATTTATTTTATTTTCGAAAAAAGGGTCATAACTCCTTTAAAATAAATCGGATCAAACCCATATTCGAACTCGATCTGTATTTTTGGCTGTGAAACTCACATATCAAATTTGGTTCCAATCAGATAAAAAATGTTTGAGTTATGGCAGAATGCGTGAATTCTAAGTTGAAAAAGGGCCATAACCCTGTAACAAAATCTCGGATCAAACCCAAATTCGAACTCGATCTGTATTTTGGGCTGAGAAACCCATATACAAAATTTGGTTTCGATTGGATAGAAAATGTTTGAGTTATCGCATTACTCGTAAAGTGTCTACGGACAGACAGACAGACAGACGGACAGACAGACAGACAGACGGACGAACGACGAGTGGTCAATCCGGGCAACGACACTATGTTTACCATACTATGGTATGGGTAAACATAAAAAGCAGAAACTTTTTTTAAAATAAGTAAAAATGAACCAGAGTTACATGTACAAAGGTAGTTTTTTTAGAGGTTTTCGATATAGCAATCCGAGAGTCTCATGGACAATCCGTGAAACTTAACAGCTCAAGTCACTTACTTCTCCCTAGGACAGAAGTAAAACAAAATCAGATCAAACCGATATTCGAACTTGATTTGTATTTTGGGCTGAAAAACTCACATACCAAATTTGGTTCCGATCAGATGAAAAATGTTTCAGTTATTGCACTATGCATAAAAGTGTCTAAGGACAGATAGACGACTAGACGGATGGACGGACAAATGACGAGTGGTCAATTCAACTACTATGGTATGGTACACATAAAAACTGGATGCTCTATATACCAGTACTTTAATCGCTCAAAATTAGCAACGATGATTCTACCAAGCGCTTCATCATACTATATAATCATATCTTTGGAGAATCAGGGTTTGATTTTCGGAGAATCAGTGTTTTATTCGGAGATTCAGACAAATGATTATACATGTGGTATGTACTGTACAAGCCATGAAATAGTGTGCCTGTCATTTGCAGAATGAGGTCCCCAGAGGGTGAATTTAGTGATGCTACCCCGCATAGTGGGCTAGCATCACCAAATTCACCCTCTGGGGACCTCATTCTGCTTACACCTCAGCAG
The DNA here is from genome assembly GCA_032622095.1 of Siphonodentalium dalli. Lineage (NCBI taxonomy): Eukaryota > Metazoa > Mollusca > Scaphopoda > Gadilida > Siphonodentaliidae > Siphonodentalium > Siphonodentalium dalli. The sequence goes on from CP136062.1 coordinate 2,400,850, forward strand.
AATGAGGTTCCCAGAGGGTGAATTTGGTGATGCTAGCATGCTATGCGGGGTAGCATCACTAATTTCACCCTCTGGGGACCTCATTCTGCAAATAGCAGACACCCTATTTCAAGGCCTGGTGTTGTACACTTAAAAATCCAATAATCAAAGTAATATCTTTCTGAACTCTTTAAATTCATCTTTCTTTATAGACACTGGAATAAAATTATCTGAAAAAATCTTCAGATAATCAGCGTTTGATTTTCGGAGAATCAGTGGTTTATTCGGAGAATCAGATATCAGATAAACGATTCTACAGTTTTGTCATGTGGCCAATTCCTCGCATGTGTGGAATCACTTGAAGAATATGACATGGCCAACGATGACGAAATTGTGTGTTTTTAAGGAACAGGGTGTAATAAAAGGGGATACTTAACTCTTTCATGATGGGAGCTGCGCTGGTGCAGCATTAAAGATCTGTGCCAGTGCATTCTCTTATATATGCGAGTCTCCCTGTCAGTACGATTTTTAATTTTGGAGAAAATTCCAAACGATCACTATTATTTAGACCTCTTCTGTGTCCATAACCCCCTGACATCTACCCACTGACCAATCAAATACACACCCAACCAACCTAGAGTATGAAAGGATTGGCAAAATCTGCATCTACCCATGCCATCCTGGTCCTGATGAAGATAAACTGTTATAGAAAGTGCTTGACCATTTTTAATATATTCAAGTGATTTAGTACCTCCCTGGAGGATCATCCTCGCCTAATTTTCTCTACTATTATTTAGCATTGAGACATAGTGTGAAATTGTCATCACTATTATTAATTTCAGCCGAAATCCCTATTCATCACTATTATTATACCATCATGATTATTAGGCACCTGAGAGTATGGGAGACTTACATATATAAGAGAAATTCTCAGAATGCATTGGCACAGGGTTTTCGCAAAATTTCAGAAAGCTCCAGTCATGGAGGTTAACAACAACACAGTGTCCAGGTTGCAGATCAACATATTACACAGAAGTGAGGCTGTTATTACCGGTAGTTATCTTCAAGCCTTGAAATAGTGTGCATGTCATTTGCAAAATGAGGTCCCCAGAGGGTGACTTTAGTGATGCTACCCCGCATAGTGGGCTAGCATCACCAATTCTCCTTCTGGGGACCTAATACTGCTTACACATCAGTCATGGAGGTTAAGAACAACACAGTGTCCAGGTTGCAGATAGATCAACATATTACACAGAAGTGTGGCTGTTATTAGTTATCTTCAAGCCTTGAAATAGTGTGCATGTCATTTGCAAAATGAGGTCCCCAGAGGGTGAATTTAGTGATGCTACCCCGCATAGCGGGTTAGCATCACTAAATTCACCCTCTGGGAACCTCATTCTGCAAATGACAGACACAATATTTCAAGGCTTAGTTATCTTCGACAATCGGGGACATGGAGATTTAAAACCTGGATGTTGATTTTGAAAAAAGATACATCCAGGTATTCAATCTCCATGTACCCCACGGTGTTGCTGGGAATAACGATTTTGTCCCCACAACAATAGCCATGTCTCCTTAAATTAAGAGTGTTTTTCATAGGTTCTCCGATTAATTCACGCCAATAAGAATAATTCAGTATCCATACTCGGCATGAGAGAGCAATGTCACGATTGGTGGAACCTGCTTGTTCAAGGGTAATTCATATATCTCCGATGTTTTACATGATCATATACCCCCCCATGTTTCGCGCATGTTCGCTTATACCACGCAGTCAAGGGTGAAGGGACATGGTGATTTAAACGTGACATTGTAGCCAATCAGATTGATAGTTACAACCAGATGTGGGGACAAGGTCACATACCCTAGATTAATTACAGTACTTCACATCGTGGTGGGTTTTCAAATTACATTGATGAACAATTACAAATGAAACTACCATTGGATACAATACTTTTAGGAAAATATTTTTTTTCTTCTTTTGAATTCACGCACTATAGGGTGCAATTTTGTGCTGCATGAATTCAAAATGGATTTAAAAAATATAGTACTGCAAAAATTAAAATACGAGTAAGGTATGATAAATAATTGTTAAGTGACTCACAATATTCATGCATAAATTAGACACAGTAATATCTCACTTTTATCTTATCGCATCAAAGTAATATTTTTTTTTTAGATAAATACATGAAATACTATAAATAAAGTGACACTTAACCGTTTCATGAAGTCCATAATGGGAGCTGCGCTTGTGCATCGATCATTAAAGATCCTGTGCCAATGCATTCTCTTATATATGCAAGTCTCCCATGGGAAGCTTCACATATATAAGAGAATGAACTGGCTTACAATGTCAAGGTAAAATATTGTTCGGCCAATTTATTCTCTTATATGTGACCCGCCATATCAAATCCAGTCGTAAATCGGGATTTTTTTACCCTGTGCAAATGCATTCTCTTATATATGCGAGTCGACCATAGGTCGCCTCGCATATATAAGAGAAGCATTGGCCTAACTTTTTTTTACAATTTTAATAATTTTTTCTTGTATTCTTTAACAATTTTATAATTTTACCCACACAGAGCTCCAGACAAACATGAGCAGATGATACTCTTCTATATGCTTCTATATATGTGTGGGGCTCCCTGCAGGGTAATGGATGTTTTTTATTTTATGTCCTAAAAATTGTAAGAAACATTTATTTAAAAAAAATGATAAATTGTTAGGCCAATGCATTCTCTTATATATGCGAGGCGACCTATGGTCGACTCGCATATATAAGAGAATGCATTGGCAAAGGGTAAAAAAATCCTGACTTACGACTGGATTTGATATATTTAAAAGAATACATCGGAACAGGTTTTCGCAACAGGACGTTTGTTTGTTGAACCTATAATCTAAACATTTCCCACAATTGTATAGGAGTCCTTTTGTATTATCTTATTGTTCATCTGTCGTCTGCTCATTTTCCCTGAACACCCCTCCGAATTAATAATAGACCATTCCAATATATACTTTTATAACTCAGGGAGAATCCATTCGAGTTTGAATTGCAAATTTGATCCAAGTACCGATACACAAAACCTTTTCTGAGTAACTACAAATACTTACCCAGTATCATATCCTTCTTCATACCGATAGCAAAGCACTTCTCTAACCGACACGAGGGACAGAATCGCCGTGTCCGCTGGTCAATCGGACATTGTCCGTGAAACAGACATTTATTCACCTGCAAAGATAAAAGTTTTTTTTTTAATCTCTTATCTGTCTATATAAAAGTCAAGTGTTTGTCTGTGTGTGCGTATCTGCTTTATCTGTCATGATTTTGGTGCATTTAAAAATATATCATCCTCATGTCCAAATGCGCCCAAATTTTTACCATGTCCTGCGGAACATACTAGAATAAGACACGCACAATTTCAGGCCAATCGGTACAAGATGATCTGAGATACAATGCATTTCCCAAAGATTATCAATGTGATATTTTTACTGATATAATAATGCGTATACAAAACAATATAAGATGAATGTGGTTTCAGTGGTCCCTGTGCCCGTGCCGTGTAATGTTTGCCGGCTTTCTTTGAAAAGATATTCAAAGTTTATTAAGCTATACACGGGGTAGGAACTGCTACGCGAGGCTGATACCTCTTCCGATCTTCGGTCCAGTTCTTAACCGATCTGGTCAAGGTCACTGGGGATTTTCCCATGGTAAATAACGCAAGTTTTACGCAACAAGAGTTATATATGCAGTTCATTTATTGTATATACCTTGCCAGCTACCTCAACTATCAAGACATACTAGGTGGAAATTGTTAAGTAAATGTGGAATAGTAGAATTTTTCCATTTTAAGAAATGTTCCAGTTCACTAGTGATGGGTCCCAGTTCACATTAATAAGATCCGTTCACTATACGAACATCTATGCAACAGATTTTTGTTAAAATAAGTGTGCACATATATTTGTTCTTGTATTCTTTAACAATTTTATAATTTCACCCATACAGAGCCCCAGACAAACATGAGCAGACGACACTCTTCTACATGTATGTGCTTCTATATATGTGTGGGGCTCCCTGCAGGGTAATGGCTGTTTTTTTTTATTTTATGTCCTAAAAATTGTAAGAAACATTTATTTAAAAAACATGATAAAAAATTGTTAGGCCAATGCATGGTCGACTCCCATATATAAGAGAATGCATTGGCACATGGTAAAAAAATCCTGACTTCCAACTGGATTTGATATGGCGGGTCATATACATGTTTAGTGAAGCAAAACCTTGAAATGTGCATTTTATTGTACAATAATTGGTTCAAGGAAAAGTGACCACTGTGACCATGACTTCAGGAGCACGTGTGTAGATCTATTTGAGAATCGCAATTATAAACATTGCCTTATTTGGATACATGAATATTAATGAGTTTTCACAAAATGGGGATTCCGTCTTCATCCCTGAAATCTGTTAGAATGTCAGTCTCCCCAGGTGCAGTTGAAGGTACATGTAATGAGATGGAGTCTGGATATTTATCAGACTAGACTTGGACATCAGCAATCAAATAGCGAAGAACATAGAAGGCCAATATAAACAAATTACTAGATTTAAATCCCCATCCGACCCTATTTTTAGTCCCCTCAATTTTTGTTTTAATTTGGATATCTTTTATGTGAATATTTCCCCACTCCTTAACCATATCAAATTATATTTGACAATCTAAATCACCTTATTTTATATTTAAGATAGGATACTGCTTCAATATCTAGAACTGTCCATGGCCATTTATTAAAATGGGGGGGGGGGGAAACTTTATTTGTTAAGAATAACATTAAAAAATAAAACCCCCCCCATTTTTCTGAAAAAGTTGGGATGTAAATCTAGCCGTTTATTTATATTGGCCTAAGAGTGGGCGTGAACTCTCTCTGGCAAGGTGCATATTACCAGGAAAAATGAGCTAGTGGCTTGAAGGCCAATGGCCAGAACAAGTAGACAATAATCAATATATGCTGATTATTGCTGACATGGCAATTTACAAGTCTGAAAATAGTTTGTCTGTCATTTGCAGAATGAGGTCCCCAGAGGATGAATTTGGTGACGTTGCTTCGCAAAGCTGCTATAGGAGATCTAGGATCAGATTGAAGTTCTGTTGAAGTTGGTGATGTTCACCCATTAAGTCACTTTGATTATGCATTTTATCTTCTGCAAATTAGGGGATATAGAAACTTCCCAGAAGGGAAAAAGAAACTAAAACAATGCTAATTTGAGACTATACATACTTCCGAGAAGATGAGACCTAAGTAGAATGAGGTCCCCAGAGAGTGAATTTGGTGATGCTAGACTGCTGTGTGAGATATCATCACTGAATTCACCCTCTGGGGACCTCATTCTGCAAATGACAGACACACTATTTGCAGAATTGATGACATATTGAGGAGGTTTAGATTGCCGATGTACATGTAGACAAATAATGTACAGTAATGCCCTAAATAATCGACTTCTTAACCACAGCAGAATTATGGGTACCGTACCGGCTGGTGGATAAATCGCATCGTTGGATAAGTCGCATTGAATTTTGAAGCTTAAAAGGTTGCCTTTTGGCTCTTTCTGTTGTATACGTCGCACCTATTTCAGTGGCTTGTAAGGGAACATCAAAATGACAGATTGACCTGGATTTAGAGTTATTTAGAGCAGAGGAAGCATTTTTTAAAAATCTATTTATCACAGACGTCAAAATGAACGAATATTCCACCAATGCTTCCGGTATTCCCAATGTGATTTGGGGGAATTCCCAAGCAGGGGAGATAACATTGGTTCATTTTCATTAGGAGTGTGTGGGAACATGGATTATAAAACTTATTATTTTGACTTGAAAGATGTTTGGACTAACTCTGGGTGGTTGAGAGTAAAATCAATGTATTAATTAACATTTATTCATCATCATTTCAACTTGTATAACATGTGTATAACTAAATATAAATAAAACAGAAACATTTGACTTCACTTTCACAATATCATGCACAATCACTCATCACCGTCTTCACTGTCTGCCTCCATATACAATTTCCACCACTCAGCGTGCGACAAATTATCGTCAAAAACATCACAAAAACCTTTCGGATCATCATAAACATCATCATCTTCATCATCATCATCACTCACACCGTTATCATCACCACACTCTATATCAACATTCTCGCTAACTTTCGCATCCTTTTCCAACACATATTTACTATACAGTTCGTCATCCTCGGTACCATGCATCCATAGCATTCGAAATACAACACTTTTTGAAAGATTTCACAATAAGTTCAGTGTCTAATTCGTCCCATGACTGCTTCACCCATTTTGCCACTAACGGTAAGTCAGGTCGTTTAAGGTTTCCTGCTTTAGTGAATACTTTGTCTTTTTCATCGCACATCCACTCAGTCTATTTATTCCTGATTGCATTCTTGAATGGCTTATTTAAACATACATCCAACGGCTGTAGTATGGAGGTCATGCCTCCTGGAATAAACGCAACATTTGTCCTTCTTCGATTACACTCGTCTTTCACACTTTCTTTTATGTGGGCGCTAAAGCTATCAAACACCAACAATGATCTCTCTTTCATCAATCCACCAGGCCTACAAATCCACACACTGTCCAACCACGCAAACATCTGTTTTTTGTCCACCCAACCTTTTTCTTGCATACGAATATTCACACCGGGCGGGAATTTCTCTTTGGGCATTGTTTTCCTCTTGAAAATCAACGTAGGTTTTAGCTTTGTCCCATCTGCCATGCACGCGAGAACAACTGTGAAGTGAGATTTCTCGTGACCCGTTGTTTTGATTTGTACAGTTCTCTCACCTAACTTGTTGACAGTTCTGTCTGGCGGCATGTCGAAGTACATCGGAACTTCGTCCATACTCCCTATTTGTGATAGTTTATAGTTGTTTGTTTTCCTTTCCTTGATGACAAACTTTTGAAAGCTATAGTTTGTCTTCATAGTCCTTTGGCATTTTTTGTGATATTCTCGTTTTTTGTCACAGTGAAAGTCCTTTCCTTTTCATAAAACACGAAACCCAACTTGATGCACGTTTGAAGTCAGAGATCTCTCGCTAACTCGATGGCGCGCAAACGAATTCCGTTTCGTGAAACTGGCAGGAGTTGAGCACGTCTTTCTTCAAACCACGTTAGGAGAACATTCTCAAGTTCAGGCCAGAATGCAGCTTTGCCGCGATTTGCTCGTTTGTCTCTACGCATGGCAAAAATCATATCTTTCTTTTTGTGCGAGTCCCTGATTATTTTCTTGCTAACACCAAACTCTCGTTCTGTGAAAGCTTCCCGATGAATGGCAACAAGCCATATTTCCGACTAAATCCTGAAAAATTACCCATAATTCTGCTGTGGTTAAGGAGTCGATTATTTAGGGCATTACTGTACTCAATCTTCAGATTTGTCTTTTATTCCCCCAAAAAAGCTAGTTGTAGTTTTGAAATCGGGTTTAGTGGTTTCCATGCATACAGTAATGCTCTAAGTAATCGACTCTTTAACTACAGCAGAATTATGAGTAACTTTTCAAGATTTAGTCGGAAATATGGCTTTTGCCATTCATCAGGGAGAGCTTTCCGACTAAATCCTGAAAAGTTACCTACAATTCTGCTGTGGTTAAGGAAATAAGATCTTCTATCCACGATTAAATAAACTTCTGGCATTTACCGTTTTACCATTCGGATTGTCCTTGGCTCCGCGAGTTTTTACGAAAATATTTAAGCCTATATATGCTCATTTACGATCATGTGGAATCCAGTCTTTTTATTATATCGACGATTCATTAATAGCTCATAGCAAAGAATCAACTTGTTTAGAAAACACACAACATTTGATTCATATCTTGCAGGAATTAGGTTTCTGCATTAATTGGGAAAAATCAATGCTTCAACCCACACAGTCAATTAAACATTTGGGATTTACTATTGACTCTCATGCATTCAAGGTTTTTTTGCCCAGTGCGAAAATCCAACGTATCATTGACCAATCCAAGAAATCTGCACGCAACCGCAAGCCCAATATTAGAGAAACTGCCAAGTTGATTGGCTACTATAACGCTGCGTCAAGAGTGATAAATCTGTCAATTTCATTACTGGTACCTTGATCGTGACAAAAATGGAGCGCTAATATTATGTAATCATGATTGTGATTGTTCCATGTCCCTCTCTTCCGATGGTAATTGCGGAAGTGACATGGTGGATAGATAATATTATTATAATGAATTGTCACCCTATATGCTTCGAGAAAATATCAGCTGACAACTCACGCTTCCTTGCAAGGTTGGGGAGCCACTAACGAAATCATGTCCATTAACCCTTTACCCAACAAACCGGCCAAAACCGGCCAAATAAAGCTTCAACAGCCTAAAATATCTTCGGTCTGTCTCAATAGAACCATACAAATATGGATATCATTGGAACCGGCTCCTTGACCACATTGTGATAGTTACAGTTATGCCCTGTGCCAATGCATTCTCTTATATATGCGAGTCAACCATAGGTCGCCTCGCATATATAAGAGAATGCATTGGCACATATATAAGCCAATGCATTCTCTTATATATGCGAGGCGACCTATGGTTGACTCGCATATATAAGAGAATGCATTGGCACAGGGCCCTTCTGTTGGGTAAAGGGTAAATGGTCGTTAGTCGTAGGTTGACAGTTCTCGTCATATAAATTATCTTGATCACAGACAACACAACAGCAGTTGCCTACATGTACATCAATAATTCCAGAGGCCCATCATTGGCGCTTCAGCGTTTGAGTAACTAAATTCATCTCTGTGCTCTAGACAGAAACATACATGAATTTTTTGTCAATATGGAATGGCAACTTGATACTAACATTTTTGACAATTTTTTTTTTTTTACAAATACGACCTTGGCACCCAGACGTTGATTTGTTTGCAACCTATTTGAATAATCAACTGCCACAGTTTTATTCTTGGGATTTCAATGCTAAGGCTATCGGCACTGATGCATTTTAATCAAACATGGAACATCCATAAACCTGATCTCTTTCCACCTTTCAAAATGATTATGCGGTCTCTGCAAAAGATTCAAGATGACCAGGTAGATATACATGTAGCACTGCTAGTAGTACCATGGTGGCCAACACAGCCATGGTTTCTAGTTTTACTGAATTATGCATGGCAGACCTGCTTCTTTTACCTCCCAGCACAACGCTGTTACAAATGCCACTGTTGAGCAGATTCACCCCCTGCTACCCAAGATGCGGTTACTCGCTTGCATGATATCAGGCAGAGATGTGAAACATCAGAGCACTATGTCAATTACATCATTGACTCATGGAAACCATGGCAGCTACCAATAGACATTATGGGTTGGCTTGGAAGCAGAGGAATTTGCGGTGTGCTGCACAATCTTGCGATTCCATTCACACGATTGAGACTTCCACAGCCAATTATTTGGCACATCAAGGAAAATCTTAGTGTCATTAATATCCATAACAGGGGGAAAAAAAAATTCCTAACTCCCCTCTGGTAGTGCGCCTTATGAAAGGTATTTTTCTATCCAATTAACCACCTAAACCCAGATACAATGGGTTTTGGAATGTGTCACTTTTGCTGACAAAATGTAAATCGATGACACCGCATAATAGTCTAACATTACACCAATTGACTCTAAATTTAGTCAGTTTATTGGCACTCACTATACAACACAACGATCTCAGACATTAGCTCATATTCATATTCATCATCTCCAATGGACTTTGGATGGAATGCTTTGTCATATTCCGCATCATTTGAAAACATCACGGCCGTCAAACCCGCAAAATGCATTGGATTTACGGTTCTTTCCTGACAAAAACTTGTGTGTAGTGATGACACTAAAAGATTACCTTGACCGCATGCAAGATTTACGGAAAGACATATACCTTCTCATATCTGGTAAAACTGTGCGGACAATTTAATCTGCAACAGTATCTCGGTGGATACTTTCTATGATGACCGATGCTGGTGTTAACACAGCTTTATTCAAAGCACATTCCATTTGAAGGGCAGCAACTTCCACTGCATTGAACAGTGGTGTGTCCCTGCAGACTATTCTAAAAACCATTAATTGGACATCAGCTGCAACTTTTTATACATTCTATTACAGATCAGAACTGGAGAAACTGGAGGATGGTTCAAAGTTTGCTTCAGCAGTTCTTATTGGTACTTCTAGGTCGGATCAGTGATGGTGTCCCGACTGTCAGAGGATTGGTTGTCTTCAACACTGTTGTTTACGGAACACGCAACGTGACTTTATAAGTTTCAGTTTTGTATACTATCTATACAGTAATGCTCTTGGGAAGTTTCAGTTTTGTATACTATCTATACAGTAATGCTCTTGGGAAGAGCTTTCCGATGAATGGCAACAAGCCATATTTCCGACTAAATCCTGAAAAGTTACTCATAATTCTGTTGTGTTTAAGGAGCGATTAATTAGAGCATTACTGCACATCTGTCTTGGTGTGATTACACTTAATTGCTACACCTTTTTTCGTGGTTCCATATAAGTACCCAATTGTTGTCTGTAAATTTGCTACTTAATCCCGAACTTATGAGCTTATGGGAATAGAATACTCCCCTCATCCAAGACTGGATGAAGGATGAGTGGAATTCTATGAACATAAGTGAATATGTGAGCATTGACTTCCCACCTCATCCCACCCTTATGCACAACTATTGGGTGAATCTTTATAAAGTGAATGGTCAGCTATGGCTACGGGTCGATGCACATGTCATATTAGCGCACGGACTCCCATGTTTTGTTGTCTCGCTTACTCGACCCACACTACGAACAGAGATTGATTGACCCGCAACAGCTATATGCTACTTAATCCTGAAATATTTCATGATCCAAAACCTCCATAAAACATACCTAAATAAACAAATGGGATGTGAATACTAACATCGACTTCTGTAAGGCCTGCGATGTTTCACTAAACTATGCATTGTTTGCCTGCGTAAAGAAATAGTCCCAGATAAATAAAGACTCTTTCACTCATTTAATGGCGTATATTTAATAAAATAACTTTTCAAACTCCACATTTCGTTAGAGTTTTGTTGGAAAAATAGTGGAAGCCATAGTATTTTGAGACATAGAATACGGAATGTAAACAGATGACAAACCAGAAGTCAAAGATCACCTGGCACTATTTCCTGTTATGAAACGAACATTTAATATCACAATTAATAGAATGGGTTTATCGAATGGAATAAGGGTAGGATCATGTAGTAAATATTTATATCGCAAAAGTCTTCCAAATGTGGGTGAAATGTCACTGGTGGCAGCAGTCTTACCAAGTCAACAAGGGAGGTAAAACCCTGCATGGAGTTTGGCACATTCAGCCCAGAGTACATGTATGTGTATTTCTGACAAGCATTTAAGATGTTACCATTATTTGTTGCTTAATTTACATATGAATAACAGTTATGATATTGGTTGCTGTGTGTAAATATAGCTATATACATATACAATAATAATACATGTAGGCCAAAATGACTATTCAGTCCAACCGCCATGCATGCTCTTCCAAAAATCATTGATAGATAGGAACTAGTAAAGCCTAAACACATTTTATTGCCATATTATGCCAATACAATTTGTATATGACAGCAGGGATTGGGGCACAAGTGCTAACCACTTAAATATACCCTGATCCTCCAAGTAAAGAGTATAGAAAGGGTTAGTTAAGGAAATTTAATTTCGGAGTCAAGGCCTTCCATGTGGTGGGCAACAGACGCTATAAATTTGCCAACTGTCCCTACCAGCATAATAAATCATGTGGAATGCAATTTGAAATGGCAGTGCCCTCACTTTGTCTGGAGAAAACAGGCGATTTAATTATCCAACCCGGGGACTTCCAATATCATGGGAAATTCACACTCCCTATATGGACACCTACAGGATCGTTGTCTAATACGCTAATAAGTTCTTAAGACATATACCATCAATAGAAATATACCCCGGAGAAAGCACTCAGATGTCAGCAAAACCTTATAGCACTTCATCAACGTCAGGCCTCACCAAATGGTGCTGGACATGAGAATGAGGTCCCCAAGAGGATGTGTGTAGCTTCACAAAATTCACCCTCTGGGGACCTCATTCTGCAAGTGTTTGATACCATATGAGGCCTGATTAACTTCAACTTCATCAGCCAATGTCATCAGGGATGTGGTGACAAGAGAGGGATGGTGGGGTTGGAGGTGTGGAGGCTATGCGGTGAGACCCACAACTTTGGTGGAAATTATTTGATAGGTTGATTTTCCAACCAGTACAGTCATGCCCTAAATAATGACTCCTTAACCACAGCAGAATTATGGGTATTTTTTTTAGGATTTAGTCGGAAATATGGCTTGTTGCCATTCATCGGAAAGCTCTCAGTGAGAATTGAGAATTTCCAGAAAGGCAATAATGGAATATAATAAAATATATTGACAGAACACAAAGCGTAATGGTCGGGGCATCACCCAAAGCAGAACATTGACTGGTGACAGTGTCAACAAGAAAAGTTCTGGCTTGTATTCCACTAGAGGTATATAATAATATGTACTCAATGGCTGGGATTCCATTAAATACATGTGACTCACGTCAATGGGTGTCAAATCAAATGGTAGAACAATTGTATTCCAATAATAATTCCCTACATTTTGATCTATGGCTCAACCATGTTCAGTCATCGACTCTGGAGATACATTCACAGAAACCATTTGCAAGCCTGCAAATAGTGTGTCTGTCATTTGCAGAATGATCGAGGTTCCCAGAGAGTGAATTCAGTGACGCTAGTCTGCATGGCAGGCTAGCATCACCAAATTCACCCTCTTGGAACCTCATTCTGCTTAGGCCTCAACTGTTATGGAACACCTAGTATCAGATTGAAGTTCCCCAGTTGAAGTTGGTGATACAAGCCGGAATGAAGTCCCCAGGTGGTTAAGTTGGTGATGATAGCCAGCTGTGCGGGATAGCATCACTAAACTCACCTTCTGGGGACCTCATTCTGTAAATGACAGACACACTACTCTTGGGCTCCAAATAAACATGCATTTATTATTTTCTTGGGAAGTTTCACCCCTGCACAATGCTTATTTGGGTCTGCATGTTTATTAATTTTGAGGCTATGAAAATTGAAATCAGCACAAACTCAAGATTTCTATATGATTCTGATATCAAAATGACGAGCTTACTGATAACTTTATGCATGTACATATTCATATGGCATACATGTGAACATCTAAATATTGAATAAAACACCACTATGTTGACTCCTATACTTGACCTGCTATCAAAATAATTTGTTGATGTTTTACTCTTCCTGCACAATTATTTGGGTCTGCACTTTTATCAACTTTCAATGAAATTCCCCCCCCGCACTATTATTTGGGCCTGCACTTTCATTTGGAGCCCGAGAGTATTTGTAGGATTGTTCGATGAATTTCTTTCATTGGGTATACATGTATATGTTACAGGGAATCTTTATAATCAGGATTCCATAGTTCGCCTGAAATATTTAGCGAATCTATCAGATTCCCTCAGAATCTGTCAGATTCCCTGAGAGAATCTGTCAGATTCCCTGAGGGAATCTATTAGATCAATTTAATACCCACCTCCCTAGTATTGTCATTTAATATATGCTTCCCCGTTAAATAGTGGGACATTGCCATGGTGTAGAAAGTTATATCAATCGTTGGATGAAAGTGATCAATAACAGGCCGACTTTTTTGTGTACTTCTTTGTGTAAATTCTTATCATTAAATTGTGTATACATTCATTTCTCGCATCTTTTCAGAATGAAATAATAGGTAGCCGAAAATGTGTGCCCCCGAAAAGGTGGCTTTTTAGTAAGGACGGCTTTCTTTTAACCCTTTGAGTGCCAGGGGCCGATCTAATCGGCCCTAAACCTACACAATAAGTCTGTTAAAGAATATAATAAAATATATTAAAATTGTTAAAAATTGTAAAAAAAACAAAATACAAAAACATTGTTAGGCCAATGCATTCTCTTATATATGCGAGGCGACCTATGGTCGACTCGCATATATAAGAGAATGCATTGGCACAGGGTATATGGGTTGATACAAAAATCGGCCTGGCACTCAAAGGGTTAACTCTGTCAAATTCTTCGGACCAACCAAATTAAAACTTGGCCTTTGTCTTCTAAAATTTGAACCACATACCAAATATCAAGAGATTCAGTTGTATAAAGTTATATATCATCCTGAAACCAAAATTATCAGTCGACAAGGACCATAACTCTGGCAGAAATGGGCAGAGCAAACCCATATTCAACTTGAGCTGATAACCTCACCTAACTTTCAGCAAGAATGGACGGACATTGTCTATTTTAGTAGTCTCCAAATAAAATAAAATTTTGAGGGACTATTTCTTTGGCGGGTGTGCTCGATATTTGTCATTTAGTGGTGATCAAATCAATCGATTGGATTAAACATTGCCACTTCTAAGTTTTCCAACAATTTGCAGTGATCTGTAGAACAAAACTAGCAGTTTTGTGGAATTTGATAACGTATCACATAACAATAAGACCACCTACAGCTTTTGATAGAATACCCGGATTATCTCATTTGTGGCTGCAAGGAAATACAGAATATTGTGTATATCCTTGAAGCCACTCATGAGATAATCCGGGTATTCAATCAAAACCTGTTGATATTCTTCTTTTCAGGAAATCTAGCTCTCAACTATTTTGACCGATTTTAGAAATTCTGTAAAAAAAAAAAATAAAAAAAAAAATAGGCATTTCTGCCTAAAAAAATTGCATACATGTACATTGATATATCATGGTCATGATAGTTCGAGGTGTTTGATGTCCAAATGGTAGCAAGCAAAATTCTTCTACACCATAACATCCAGAGTTGAGACACTGGAACCACTTCCACACTGAATTCTTCCTATTGATTTAACTAAGAAATGATGGAACGAGAACAATTTGGCAGACAACATGCGTTTGTCTTGAAGTCAAATGGAACATTGACAATGATAAATTAGCTGGCTCATACTTCTTCCAAGAATTCAATGACTGGCAGAACATTTAATTTAAGAAGTATGAGTAATGCCCTAAATAATTGACTCCTTAACCACAGCAGAATTATGGGTAATATTTCAGGATTTAGTCGGAAATATGGCTTGTTGCCATTCATCGGAAAGCTCTCAGTGCTAGCCTCACTAAATTCACCCTTTGGGAACCTCATTCTGCAAATATCTGGCACCATATTTTGAGGCGTGGTAATAATCCAGGTATTTGAGGAATGCCAATTGGAGAATCGACTTCCAGAAAATCATGTTTTCAAAAGCCGTCCTGCTGCCAAATTGTTCCCTATATTATTAATAACCCTTTAATGATGGGAGCTGCGCTGGTGCAGCATTAATCTGCCCACCTCTTCCAATACTGCCCATAATTCCCAAGAAAAGTAAAATATTCTCACAAATATCCAAAGCAAAGGCTACAAAGTTACAATTTGAAGTAATTTAAAATGCTCTGTGTTCTGATCGAGTTACAAATTATATTTGCTTACTGAATAATCTTCAAATAACAAAAATAAAAATTATTCACACAAATCCCCCAAAACTAAGAGTTAAAGCCACATGGTGGTTTGCGCCCCAAAATACACCTAATAATATTTTGATAAACATAAATCTGGACATATCTTTCAACAAACTTTGTACATCCATTTGTCCTGGAATCCAATGAAAATTTTCCCTTTTTCAGTTATAGAGTTATTTATCTTTAACTATTGGTTAACCAATAGTTATTTATCTGTAACTATTGGTTTTCTGTCTGTTCTTTGTAGCTACTCTAAACAGGTCAATCTGTTCCTTTGTTATCACTGGGTATGATCTAGGCAGGGGTGGCACCAGTGGGGGGGGGAAGGACCTATCAGGGAGTGAAATTCAACTAGCTTTCATCTAAACATGTAAAATGTACATATAAATTGTTTCATGTTAAACTCGGGCATAGTGCAATGGATCGATGAAATTCAACTAGCTTTCAGTGCAATGGACCAGTGAAATTCAACTAGCGTTCAGTGCAAATGGATCAGTGAAATTCAACTAGCTTTCAGTGCAATGGACCAGTGAAATTCAACTAATTAAACTCTGGCATAGTGCAATGGGCTGGCAACTCAAGTACAGTATAATGCCCTAAGTAATCGACTCTTTAACTACAGCAGAATTATGGGTAACTTTTCAGGATTTAGTCGGAAATATGGCTTGTTGCCATTCATCGGAAAGCTCTCCCCGATGAATGGCAACAAGCCATATTTCCGACTAAATCCTGAAAAGTTACCCATAATTCTGCTGTGGTTGTTAGGGAGTCGATTAATTAGGGCATTATACTGTACCATCTAAATATGTGAAATGTACATAAACTGTTGCATGTTGAACTTACTAGTAGGCTCGATACAATGGACAAGCATTAACAGATAAAAGGTACGTACTGGTTTCACATTCAAACAGTATTCAGTGAAATGGACCAGCATCTAGTGCCATCTAAACACGTATAATGTACCTAAAAATTGTTGCATCTTCATCTCGGGCTTAGTGAAAATAGACCATGCAGGTCAATTCAGTTGGCAACCTCTGACGAATATTGTTTACGATACTGTTTCGAAACTAGACAGTGTCTCCTGCTTCCGCCATGATCTATTAGACTGGCTCCCCTGTCTCTGTTTCTTCCCGCGTCTATAAATCACTGGTTGGAATATCGTTCAGATATTACAACTGTTGATCCTGTTTTGCCACCCAAGTAACTGCATGGAGTACTATATATATAGTAGCTCCAGGGTTCCCTTGTCATCAGCCCAACTAGGGCTGATCATGGCTGTGTTATGTACAGTAATGCTCTAAATAATCGACTCCTTAACCACAGCAGAATTATGGGTAACTTTTCAGGATTTAGTCGGAAATATGGCTTGTTGCCATTCATTGGAAAGTTCTCACTGAGAGCTTTCCAATGAATGGCAACAAGCCATATTATCGACTAAATTCAGAAAAGTTACCCATAATTTTTTAGATTATTTAGAGCATTACTGTACATGTACTGTACCTTGGTCAGCTAGAATTCAGTGCAATGGACCCATGCAAGTACATGTAGCATCATCTAAACATGTAAAATGTACCCACTGATATAATTACTGTATCACATTCAACTAGAATCCAGTGCAGTGGACCAGCGGGAACTAGTAATCATTCCAATATTCGACCGGCAACTACATGTAGCATCATCAAAGCATGTCAAATGTACCTATAAATTTTACTTCATTCAATTAGCATTTAGTGCAAAATTGAACCGGCATCTAGTACGATCTAAACATGTAAAATGTACCTATAAATTGTCTCATGTTAAACTCGGGCATAGTGCAATGGACCGGTGAAACTCAACTAGCTTTCAGTGCAAAGGATCAGTGAAATTTAACTAGCTTTCAGTGCAAAGATTCAGTGAAATTCAACTAGCTTTCGGTGAAAAGGACCAGGGAAATTTAACTATCTTTCAGTGCAGTGCAAAGATTCAGTGAAAGTTAACTAGCTTTCAGTGCAATGGACCAGTGAAATTCAACTAGCTTTCAGTTCAATTGACTGGCAACTCTCGTATCATCTAAATATGTAAACTGTACCTATAAATTGTAGCATGTTGAAATTAAGACTTAATACAATGGACATGTATACTGTAACCAGTATTCAGTGAAACGGACCAGCATCTAGTGCCATCTAAACATGTATAATGTATCTAATAATTGTTGCATGTTCAACTCGGGCTTATAGTGCAGCAGACCAGTTCAATTTGGTTGGCAACCTCTAGACGAATATTGTTTATTATACTGTTTCGATACTATAGACAGTGTCTTCTGCTTCCGCCATTATCTATTAGACTGGCTCCCCGTCTATGTTTCTTCCCGCGTCTATAAATCACTGGTTGGAATATCGTTCAGATATTAGAAATGCTGATAAGAATAAAAGTGAATTAGACGATTGGAACTGAGTAAGCAATCTCCGTATGGTCTAGACTGAACTGTTCAATAATCTATTAGACGACGAATCGAGGGATGGCCAAGCCTGCAAATAGTGTGGCCTCACCTTCTGGGAAGTATCTACATCAAACTAGAGGTGTGACCCCCCCCCCCCCCCCCCCCCCCCCCCCGTGTTTTTAAAATACTAAGACGTTTCACATGTCAGTAAACATTTAGTTAAAATAATAAAATAACAGTTCCCATTGCAGGTGAATAAACCTAACCCTAATCTTAAACCTATTACCGAAAAATATGTAGGAATAAAAGCTCGGACAAAATTATGCATGTTGCAAAAATGTTCTCAGTCGAAAAAGGGGAATAACTCCACAAAAAAAAGTCGGACAGACATCATAATCGCAGGTGCACAGGTTCCCATGGTACTATTTATCAGTGTCAAGATTAAAAAATGTAGGAATAAAAGCTCGGACAAAATTACGCATGTTGCCAAAAAATTTCTAAGTCGAAAAAGGGGGATAACTCCACCAAAAAATGTCGGACAGACGTCATAATCGCAGGTGCACAGGTTCCCATGGTACTTAATATATGTGCCAAGTTAAAAAAAAATTGACCTAAAAATGTAGGAATAAAAGCTTGGACAAAATTATATATGTTGCGAAAAGTTTCTAAGTAAAAAAAGGGGGGATAACTCCACCAAAAAAAGTCTGACAGACGTCATAATCGCAGGTGCACAGGTTCCCATGGTGGTTGATATCTGTGCCAAGTTTCACAGAAATTGATAAAAAAAACGACTGAGAAAATCTCCGGACAACTTTGTGTCCATGGACGGACGGACGACGGACGGACGACAGACAAGCTGATTCCAGTATACCCCCCTAACTTCGTTGCAGGGGGGTATAATTAACATTGTTTTAGTTACTTTTTTACTTTTTGGAAGTTTCTATATCCCCTAATTTGCAGAAGATAAAATGCATAATCGATGTGACTAATGGATGAACATCACCAACTTCAACTGGATAAATTCAATCTGATCCCAGGAATCCCATGGCAGTTGAGGCCTAAGCAGAATGAGGTTCCTAGAGAATGAATTTGGTGATGCTAGCACACCTTAAGGAATAGCGTCACTAAATTCACCCGCTGGGGACCTGATTCTGCAAATGACAGACACACCATTTGCAGACTTGACTTTTCAATAATCTGTTAGACGATGAGTAGAGGGATGGCGGCTTCATCATTGATGCAACAACTGATAATTTAACCGATATTCAAAGAGGTGAATGAAATGTACGTACCTAAAGTAATGCCCTGAATAATCAACTCCTTAACCATGCAGAATTATGGGTAACTTTTCAGGATTTAGTCGGAAATATGGCTTGTTGCCACTCATCGGAAAGCCATCCCTCTACTCTCACTGAGAGCTTTCCCATGAATGGCAACAAGCCTTATTTCCGACTAAATCCTGAAGTTACCCATAATTCTGCTGTGGTTAAGGAGTCGATTATTTAGGGCATTACTGTAGCTTTACACATGTCTAGGAACCAGTCTATTCATGTAGCTTTCAAATTTGCAGAAGTCACTTCTCCCTATTTTATATGAAAGAGAAGTGGACTCTTATCAAGGAGAAGTCAAAATAGCTCAAGTTCAATATACACCACAACATCACCATTCTATGATCCAATAAACATTTCCCTCAATAAATAGGGCTCCTTCTGCACTTTTATTTATCTGTCGTCTGCTTTTATTACTTTAACATTCCTCCAAATGAATAATAGACCATTCCAAAGAACATTTCTTAACTGACTCGGAGAATCCATTTAGAGTAGAAAGTGTTAAGTTATAAAAAGTCTCAATGTGTATATTTGATATTCTTCATATTAAAGATCAGGCCTCTACAGGATACAGATAATCATCAATAAAACTGTGAGGGACAGGTGACCCCCCCCCCCCCCCCCCCCCCCCCCTCCCCCATCATCACAAATGCTCTTCCCCAATCCCAAACCACGACAAATGTGCCCCTCCCCCAGGCACATAACTTCCCCAAAATATAAGGGTGGGGTGCAATGTACTCTTGCCTGACGTTTCTGCCAAATTGCCCACACATTATATATTAAATTCAGGACATACTGCAGACAAATATCAAATCTGGGAGAGTTCTCTCCCCTCCTTACCAACAGAACAACCAGTGTACTCACCATAGAAAAAATTCACAATCAAGTCTGAGTTTAGTGTGCCAGTCATTTGCAGAAGAAGGTCCCCAGAGGGTGATTTTTAGAGACCCTATCCCGCATAGTGGGGTAGCATCACCAAATTCAACCTCCGGAGACCTCATGTATGGCCTCATCTGCTATGGGAGACATAGACTCAGATTGAAGTTCCCAAATGGTGAATATTGTACACCCATTGGGAACCTCGATAATGCAATGTGTTGTCTGCCAATTTGGGTATATAGAGAAACTATAAACTAAAAAAAAATAGAATCTATGTGAATAAGTTTCTATAGAAATTTGATAATACCGGTACAGAAACTTTCCAGAGAAGATGAGGCCTAGCAGAATGAGGTCCCCAGAGGGTGAATTTAGTGATGCTAGCCTGCTCCAAATGACAGGCACACTAAACTGAGGCTTGTTCATAATGTGCATCCTTGGAATTTACACAGAATGTAAAGTCTCTGATAATAAATTTTACAGTGCTGTATGGCAGTAAGCAGTAATATCTCACTCAGCAATTTGACAAACCAGCAACAAATTTAGAATTGGACAACATACAGTAATGCCCTAAGTAATCGACTCCTTAAACACAGAAGAATTATGGGTAACTTTTCAGGATTTAGTCGGAAATATGGCTTGTTGCTCGGGGAGAGCTTTCCGATGAATGGCAACAAGCCATATTTCCGACTAAATCCTGAAAAGTTACCCATAATTCTGCTGTGTTTAAGGGTTCGATTACTTAGGGCATTACTGTAGATAGAGCCAATTTACTGCATTACAATGGGCTGCTGTGATTTTATGTATAATACTTACATCTTTATTGGGCACCTGTTTGTTGACTATTTTACATTTATCAGTATGTCGGTAATATTCCTATTCAATAATTGCAACAATTAACATCTTCATATGACGGAAGTTACAATGTATTGCATGACAACTGCCTGACGCAAGCACAAGCTGAAGTATGTTTCGGGAGCGTCAGACTTCCCCTACATCCCCCACCACAAATGTGCCCCAAACGGACTCAGCCACCACTGCGTGTAAATTCCATTCTGCATGCTGGTAAAATTATACACTACCATTATAACAGATTAGCATAACCACAGCAATTAGCCGATCTCTGCAGTTCTTTTCTAAACCTATTATACCACACAATACCTGTGGTTGGTGGGTTAAGCAACTCAATGGAGAAATATAGGTCACCAGACAGTGTGTGTTGCATTTGGGGCATGGAGAGCATATTTTTAGTATATTGTGATATGCTCACAGCAATTTATGCGCAGTGGTGTACTTTATTTATGGGCAGGTGGTGTATACAGTCAATCCATTACAAGGCCATAAAATGTAAATCACCTGTTTACCAGGTCAGAGGCAGCTATAATAGAACTATGCTTTGTTTCCCCTGACAAAGTCTGACCAAGCAAATAGGATGTCTGTCATTTGGAGAATGATGTCCACAGAGGTTGAATTTAGTGATGCTGTCCCGCATGGTGGGCTAGCATCACAAAATTAACCCTCTGGGAACCTCATTCTGCTTAGGCCTTAACTGCTATGGGAGACCTAGAATCAGATTGAAGTTCCCCATTTGAATTTGGTGACGTTCCCGCCATTATATAGTCACCCCGATTATGCATTTTATCTTCTGCAGTTTAGCACGCTGGTCATCCTATAATCCCCGCTGCGGGAAGTAAACCCCAGTGCGTGCATCAGTAAACCGCACATTCTTATATCAGTTCTCGAGAAAAACACAATCATAGTCGAGCGCATTCAGAATATCTCGGTAAATTTAAGTTTCATGCAACAAAACTTTCACTGCAGACGCTTCTCGAGAATTGTTTTGAAAATTTGAGCAGTCTATAATGGGATACTCTATCCTTGACGTGTTTTGATACTAAAAACTCCAAATCCCTATCCAGTGACTCGAATAAAGACATCTTTCCAAAAATAAAGTAAAACGTAATGCGGGCAAAAATCATGCCCGCAATGTGGTTTACTCCAACACCTTAGAGTGTCTCATGCAATTGTCAATATTTTCCTACTTAAATGCAGCAATTGTTGAAATGAATGTAGATTTAGTTTCCAAAATTATCTATATCAATGGAACGTTGACAACGTTGTCCAAATTTATCACCACACACTCATCTTGGAGCTGAAAACACACAAAATTTAAACTTGGAAGCTTATTTTCACACTTCATCGAGCATTTCGTCACTTTATGGAGCTTTATTCGTCGAAATGTTAACGGCGGGCTAGAATCACCAAATTCACCCTCTGGGGACCTCATTCTGCTTTGGGCCTCAACTGCTATGGGAGACCTAGGATTAGTTTGAAGTTCCCCAGTTGAAGTTTTCCAGAAGGGAAAAAGTAACTAAAAACAAAGTTAATTTGAGACTATAGATACTTCCGAGAAGATGAGGCCTAAGCAGAATGAGGTCCCCAGAGGGTGAATTTGTGATGCTAGCCAGTTGTGCGGGATAGCATCACTAAATTCACACTCTGGGGACCTCATTCTGCAAATGACAGACACACTATTTGCAGGCTTGGTCAGAATTGGATTCTGCAGCATAAAGATGCAGATACAAAAATGATACAAGTGCAGAAGGATTCCTATTAATTGGTGGGAAATGTTCAGATAATAACAAACAGACTTGAATTATTATCTGAACATTTCCTAAAGGAGCTGCTCCTCATTGCGTATTTTAGTATAGAAATGGTTAGCCCTTTCATGACTGGAGCTTCCTGAAATATTGCGAAAACCCTGATCTTGTAAGCCAGTGCATTCTCTTATATGAAAGTGTCAATGACACTGTAGCTCAACTTGGAAAGGGAATAATTTAATATATTACAGTCAATGGAGCGATTAGGAATGTGGAAAGTTGAATGTCTAATACTAGTTTATAGACATGAAGAGAAAAGTAAAATCCAAGATGGCTGCTGGCGGCCATGTTTTCGGCCGAATGACCCCAAAATGAGTCGTTCCCATCTACATGTCATCGTTAACATCAATGACAAATTTTATGACGATCAGACTAAAGGTACGACCTGTAGCCCATGCTAAAGAATTTAGTCATACAAAGAGTAAAATCCAAGATGGCTGCTGGCGGCCATGTTTTTTGGCCGATTGACCCCAAAATTACTCGTTCCCATCTACATTTCAACATTAACATCCAGGACAAATTTCATGATGATCAGACGAATAGTACGACCTGTGGCCCGTGCTAATGGATTAAATTTTGAAATCCAAGATGGCCGCTGGCGGCCATGTTTTTTGTCCGAATGACCCCAAAATGACTCGTTCCCATTTACATTCCAATTTCAACAGCCATGAAAAATTTTATGATGATCAGACTAAAGGTACGACCTGTAGCCCGTGCTAAAGGATTTAGTCATACAAAGAGTAAAATCCAAGATGGCTGCTGGCGGCCATCTTTTTTGGCCGAATGACCCCAAAATGACTCGTTCCCATCTAAATGTCATTATTAACATTCATGAAATTTTTTATGATGATCAGACTAAAGATACAACCTGTAGCCCGTGCTAAAGGATTTAGTCATACAAAGAGTAAAATCCAAGATGGCTGCTGGCGACCATGTTTTTGGCCGATTGACCCCAAAATTACTCGTTCCCATCTACATGTCATTGTTAACATCCATGATAAATTTTATGATGATCAGACTAAAGGTACGACCTGCAGCCCGTGATAAAGAATTTAGTCATACAAAGAGTAAAATCTAAGATGGCTGCTGGTGGCCATGTTTTTTGGCCGAATGACCCCAAAATTACTCGTTCCCATCTACATGTAAATATCAACAGCCAAGACAAATTTTATAATGATCAGACTAAAGGTACGACCTGTAGCCCGTGCTAAAGGATTTAGTCATACAAAGAGTAAAATCCAAGATGGCTGCTGACGGCCATGTTTTTTGGCCGATTGACCCTAAAATGACTCGTTCCAATCTACATGTCAATATTAACATCCATGACAAATTTCATGATGATCAGACGAACAGTGCGACCTGTAGCCCGTGCTAAAGAATTTAGTCATACAAAGAGTAAAATCCAAGATGGCTGCTGGCGGCCATGTTTTTGGGCCGAATGACCCCAAAATTACTCGTTCCCATCTACATGTCAATATTAACATCCATGACAAATTTCATGATGATCAGACGAACAGTGCGACCTGTGGCCCGTGCTAATGGATTGAATTTTGAAAACAAAGATGGCCACTGGCGGCCATGTTTTTTGTCCGAATGACCCCAAAATGACTCGTTCCCATCTACATTCCAATTTCAACAGCCATGATAAATTTTATGACGATCTGACTAAAGGTACGACTTGTAGCCCGTGCTAAAGGATTTAGTCATGCAAAGAGTAAAATCGAAGATGGCTGCTGGCGGCCATGTTTTTTGGCCGAATGACCTCAAAATTACTCGTTCCCATCTACATGTCAATATTAACATCCATAACAAATTTCATGACGATCAGATGAACAGTACGGCCTGTAGCCCGTGCTAATGGATTGAATTTTGAAATCTAAGATGGCCACTGGCGGCCATGTTTTTTTTCCGTATGACCCCAAAATGAATCATTCCGGTACAAATGTTGATGTCAACAGCTATGACAAATTTCATAATGATCCGATCAAAGGTACGTCCTGTAGCCTCTATTGTTGACGCCGCCCGTACACACGCACACACGCATACACGCACACACGCACACACAGACGACGGACGACAAAGCCATGGCAATAGCTCAAACTTTACAAAGTAAAGTTGAGCTAATAAGCGAGGCTCCCTATGGTCACAGGATCTTTAATGCTGCAACAATGCAGCTCCTGCCATGAAAGGGTTGATTCAAAACATTTGAAAGAATGAATATTGACAATTCTAGACAGAAACATAATGATAGAACTGTAAATTGTGAATTAGGGGACAGCAAATATTGGTAATGCCCTAAGTAATGGACTCCTTAACCACAGCAGAATTATGGGTAACTTTTCAGGATTTTCTCCCCGAGAGCTTTCCGATGAATGGCAACAAGCCATATTTCCGACTAAATCCTGAAAAGTTACCCATAATTCTGCTGTGGTTAAGGAGTCCATTACTTAGGGCATTACAGTATTGGTAATGGAATTTGGTATATGAGTTTACTAGCCCAAAATAAAGGTCGTTTGAATTTGGGTCAGGTTAATACAAATTGGGCTGCTGCTGGTTTGGGGCAAGGACCGGTCTATAATGTGTGAAATTCGAAAGTTTCTACTTCATGGAAGTAAATGTACATTTTAAATTTTTTTTACCCTGTGCCAATGCATTCTCTTATATATGCGAGTTGACCATAGGTCGCCTCGCATATATAAGAGAATGCATTGGCCTAACAATTTTTTATATCATTTTTTTTAAATAAATGTTTCTTACAATTTTTAGGACATAAAATAAAAAACATCCATTACCCTGCAGGGAGCCCCACACATATATAGAAGCATATAGAAGAGTGTCGTCTGCTCATGTTTGTCTGGGGCTCTGTATGGGTGAAATTATAAAATTGTTAAATACAAGAAAAAATTATTAAAATTGTAAAAAATTGTTAGGCCAATGCATTCTCTTATATATGCGAGGCGACCTATGGTCGACTCGCATATATAAGAGAATGCATTGGCACAGGGTAAAAAAATCCCGACTTACGACTGGATTTGATATGGCGGGTGATCAAATAGAAATGAAGAATAATCTTGCTAAAAGTAGTTATTTTATACCAATATTATATCCAACTTGACATGACACACCATCATTCTTATATATTAATTAAATGTAGAGACTCTCAATGGTGAATTAATTTGTATGGCCTGACATATTAACACCTGATTAGTGTCAGTATTACATACATGTCGTCATGTTGTGTCACCAAAGCTGAGATTACATCTCTTTAATGGCCCCAAAACAAAATATTAAAATGCTTTTTATTAGTATAGTATCAGTATAGAACTGTATACACCTGACAGTAAAGGATTCAGAAATTTGAAAAGGAGGGGCGCTATGTATTGCTGTATATATGATGCGTAGCATCATCGAGCCGCAAAGCCGCGAATGGGGGAGAGCACATGAGGGGAGTTAACCCCCTCTCATAGGTGGGGGTCCGCACCTCCCCCAGGAAAATTTTGTGTATACTACATTGAAAACAATGCATTTTCCTGTGTTCTGGGCCAAGTTTATGTAGCTTAATATGCGGCCTATATGGAGAGAGTGACAATTTACATTCAGTATAATTACGGTATACTATGGAGGGTTAGTCATGGAAGATCAAAGCTACTTTGACCAATGAACTTATTTTCTGAAATTCTGTGCAAATGATAGTGAATTATCTGGGCGACATTGTGATTTTGGCGCACCGGACATGCATGTCTATGGAATCACTGGGTCGCCTATGGTTTGGGTCGGTGCATGGGAGAATATCTTTTAATTCAGAGTGAACAGTCGCAAAATCCTGGATTCTATATAGTACTAGTATAGAGGTATTTCGGCTGGCAATACAATGCATCTATCCAACCACTTATTTTCCTCCATTGCCCATGCTGAATTCCTCCATTGCCCATGCTGAATTCCTCCATTGCCCATGCTGAATTCCTCCATTGCCCATGCTGAATTCCTCCATTGCCCATGCTGAATTCCTCCAATGCCCATGCTGAATTCCTCCATTGCCCATGCTGAATTCCTCCATTGCCCATGCTGAATTCCTCCATTGCCCATGCTGAATTCCTCCAATGCCCATGCTGAATTCCTCCATTGCCCATGCTGAATTCCTCCATTGCCCATGCTGAATTCCTCCATTGCCCATGCTGAATTCCTCCATTGCCCATGCTGAATTCCTCCATTGCCCATGCTGAATTCCTCCAATGCCCATGCTGAATTCCTCCATTGCCCATGCTGAATTCCTCCAATGCCCATGCTGAATTCCTCCATTGCCCATGCTGAATTCCTCCATTGCCCATGCTGAATTCCTCCATTGCCCATGCTGAATTCCTCCAATGCCCATGCTGAATTCCTCCATTGCCCATGCTGAATTCCTCCATTGCCCATGCTGAATTCCTCCAATGCCCATGCTGAATTCCTCCATTGCCCATGCTGAATTCCTCCAATGCCCATGCTGAATTCCTCCATTGCCCATGCTGAATTCCTCCATTGCCCATGCTGAATTCCTCCATTGCCCATGCTGAATTCCTCCATTGCCCATGCTGAATTCCTCCATTGCCCATGCTGAATTCCTCCAATGCCCATGCTGAATTCCTCCATTGCCCATGCTGAATTCCTCCATTGCCCATGCTGAATTCCTCCATTGCCCATGCTGAATTCCTCCATTGCCCATGCTGAATTCCTCCAATGCCCATGCTGAATTCCTCCATTGCCCATGCTGAATTCCTCCATTGCCCATGCTGAATTCCTCCATTGCCCATGCTGAATTCCTCCATTGCCCATGCTGAATTCCTCCATTGCCCATGCTGAATTCCTCCATTGCCCATGCTGAATTCCTCCATTGCCCATGCTGAATTCCTCCATTGCCCATGCTGAATTCCTCCATTGCCCATGCTGAATTCCTCCATTGCCCATGCTGAATTCCTCCAATGCCCATGCTGAATTCCTCCATTGCCCATGCTGAATTCCTCCAATGCCCATGCTGAATTCCTCCATTGCCCATGCTGAATTCCTCCATTGCCCATGCTGAATTCCTCCATTGCCCATGCTGAATTCCTCCAATGCCCATGCTGAATTCCTCCATTGCCCATGCTGAATTCCTCCATTGCCCATGCTGAATTCCTCCAATGCCCATGCTGAATTCCTCCATTGCCCATGCTGAATTCCTCCAATGCCCATGCTGAATTCCTCCATTGCCCATGCTGAATTCCTCCATTGCCCATGCTGAATTCCTCCATTGCCCATGCTGAATTCCTCCATTGCCCATGCTGAATTCCTCCATTGCCCATGCTGAATTCCTCCAATGCCCATGCTGAATTCCTCCATTGCCCATGCTGAATTCCTCCATTGCCCATGCTGAATTCCTCCATTGCCCATGCTGAATTCCTCCATTGCCCATGCTGAATTCCTCCAATGCCCATGCTGAATTCCTCCATTGCCCATGCTGAATTCCTCCATTGCCCATGCTGAATTCCTCCATTGCCCATGCTGAATTCCTCCATTGCCCATGCTGAATTCCTCCATTGCCCATGCTGAATTCCTCCATTGCCCATGCTGAATTCCTCCATTGCCCATGCTGAATTCCTCCATTGCCCATGCTGAATTCCTCCATTGCCCATGCTGAATTTTTCAGTTTTACTCCTAATAGGTATCAGCTTCATGCTGCACCAGCCAAGTAAGTCATCAATACAATCCAAATGGGTGGTCCGATCATACTCCGATCATGTACTTGTTTTATTAGAATAAACAGTTTTTCACCAAAAAATATATGACACCGTACTGATCAACTATAAGTATTCCAATCACATGTTCATCTACATTCTGGTTACATCCATAATGTTAAGTAATGGTTAGAGCACAAGAATTGTTCTTTACCAGAATCAATCGAGTCGAAGACGAGATTTATTCTGGTAAAGAACAATTCGCGTGCTCTGACCGACTTAAGAGCACAATTGATCCCACATAATGCAATAAACTGGAAATGTGCCGCGTGCTGGCCGCGATTGGACGCATTAATAGCCGGTTAGCCACGCCCAACGTGATTAACATGAACTGATTGCCGTTGAATGTGAATACATATATGTCCAAAACAATGCGGACTGGTCCCACTTTGAAGCACCCATGCGATTTGTCTGTTATGAGTTACGTGTGCCTAACAATGGGATAATCACTGAACTATTCCTTCGCTTGCAGCCTTGGGAATTGGTGAGCTTTACCAAAAATCAGGGAACGATTGCAACAATGGGATTGTGCTCTAATTAAAAATATTGCATGCAGAATAATATCTGTTTTGTAAATGTTATGTTATGATTAAATATGTTCAGTCAATCAACTGACAAACGATAACGACACATGTACATGTAATCCGATGTTTTGAAGGACTCGTGACTGTTTTATAAGCAATGGCAGATGCGTATTTGTAGTGACCTGAAGATGTCTTATTATCACACATTTGTTCCAATTAGGGTGACACAACATGTGATGAAAGATATAACCAATTTTAAATGCCATGCATATATAGCATTGGAATCGAACCAGCATTGTTATTTCCATACTAATTTGAAAATAAATGTGCCTTTATATAATCTCTTTACAATGATACTGCCGACAGTGCATTATAGTCCGAGCGTTCAATGGTCTGATGGTTCGATATATCGTCTGAGGCAAACCTGCGTACTATCAAATGATCGGACTATATTGTACAACCTAGAGTGCACATGTATTCGACTCATGTTTATCATTCAGTTGCTCTTTACATGTAGATGGAATTGTCTAAATTTTGACTCCACTGTCAGAATTGCTATATTTATTTTTGTTAGAAATATTCAGTGTTGAAACTTTGGGTGCCCAAAACTTGGCGCCGGGCGAGATATTTTCCAGCACTCCCGATACAAAATGTCGCAGAAATTGATTGCTCTGCATGGCGAAAAATAGGCCTGCTAGGAGGTGCCCACGTCTTGGTATACTGGATTCGCCCCTTGCATGGCTATACATATTACCAAATTTAAGTAATTTCAACCCACAGTTAAAATAACTGTATACGTTTGAGTAATGTAAAACATGTAAACTGCTGCATTTACATGCATGTTATAGCAGTATTCAGTGCAGAATCTTTGTGCGCCCCGAGCCAATGACTCAAGGACATACACCTCCCAAAAAGTCCTTTCTCTGGCGAAAATAGGGGCGCGCACGCCGGGTGCGCCCCCCATTGGATACTTGGTACTGGGCTTACCTTCGAGGACCCCCTCATTAAAATCTCAGTTTGAATTCATGGTACTGGTCAAATGTCGTGTTTTATATGAATCATGATGTATATTTTATTTAATGAAATTAATTTGCATGGACAAAATAACAAATAAATCTGTCTGATGATCCTTAAAGGGATACTGTACCCAAATGTTGTTGTTGGTTTCTTTAGTCTCTGAGTTGCAGAATAAGGTAACCAGATTTCCATTATTTGAAAGTCTGTTGAGTACGAAGTAATGTTACGGGTGGCAGATTAGCCGGAATGCAAAAATACCAATTGTCATTGTCCAGTAAATTTTGGACAATTTTCAAGCAAATGTACCTTATGTTATATTATATGCATACTTGTCCCATATACTCATTAAGTCATTGTATAGTCAATAGTCAGTGAGTGGCTTGAGTTTACGCCCCTTGTCAACATAATTTTGTACACGATCATGTGTGCCATGTTTTGCCCAATCCTCTATCCATGAATTATTTTGATTACGTCTTGTACATGGAAATTTGTAATTTAATTTATGAATCCAGCCATAAATTAAATTTATATCAAATTATTAACTTTGATTTTAAGATAACCTATTAACCTGAATGTTTACAGAATACATCTTCGAGTAAAATTGGGGTTCAGGTCATTGAAATGGAACTTCAGACCCATTTATCAACAAAAGCATCACTATACTTGGGCGAGCGTGGCCAAATACACCTGTAGTAATTCTAACAAAGGGCTATAACTCTGGTGAAAATTGGCAGGTGGAACCCAAATTCGAACTTGGCCTGTATTTTGGACCAGTAAACTCACATACCAAATTTAATTCCATTCAATTCAGAGTCTTCAGACTTACTAAAGTTATCAATGGCAAATGAAAAATGAGTGGAAATTCCAACAGAAAGGGCCATAATTCCGGTGAAAATTGGCGGGAGAACCCCAAATTCAAACTTGACCTTTATTTTGGACCAGTAAACTCACATAGCAAATTTCATCCATTCAGTTCAGACTTACTAAAGTTATCAATGGCAAATGAAAATTGAGTGGAAATTCCAACAGAAAGGGCCATAATTCTGGTGAAAATTGGCGGTAGAACCCCAAATTTGAACTTGACCTTTATTTTGGGCATGTAATCCTACATACAAAATTTCATCCATTCAGTTCAGACTTACTAAAGTTATCATCTGGAATAAACAAACAAATGGATGGACATAATACGTTCGTATTTTAATAAAAAATGGGCATATAACAATCGGTCAGCATCATTGAATTCCTTGTCGCAAATTACTCTAGAATCAGTTTCAAATAAAAAATAATCTACTTTTCCCAACAAAAAGCGCAGTAACAGGTGTGACCGACTAATTCAATACATCCAATCACTTGGAAGGTCATTTTAACAATGGATGCAGATATTGGTTCTCTCCAAGGGTGGTTAGTTATTTCCAATAATTACACCAACAGTGAGTGACCTTCAATCATTAATGAATCCAAGGCCTGTATGTCATTTTATTATTGGAATTTATGGAGGTTTGCATGAAAATACCATTTGATAATGCGACTTTTTATCCATTTAAAGATGGTCTAGCTCTTCTGGGCCACAATTACAACAACAACAACACTATTTTTTATAAATCCCGATTTCAAGACTACAAATAATGAATAAATACAGAAGTCCAAGTCTGCTCGTACGTAAACTACAGTAATGCCCTAAATAATCAACTCCTTAACCACAGCAGAATTATGGGTAACTTTTCAGGATTTAGTCGGAAATATGGCTTGTGAGAGCTTCCGATGAATGGCAACAAGCCATATTTCCGACTAAATCCTGAAAAATTATCCATAATTCTTCTGTGGTTAAGTAGTTGATTATTTAGGGCATTAGTGTAGCTAAGAAATTGGAATAGCGAGATGCTGTATCTCGCTATCCCAATATCTTAGCTGGTTTCGTACAGGCAGATTTGGACTAAAAATACAGATGAAACCGAAGACTGTTATTTCGATCCTAAGATCATGTTGGAATCTATAGTTTAAATACAATATGCCGTGGTTGAGGCTGTTAACAAGATAGAGTTATACTTCTTGGTATGCTTTGAATGTTATCGCACGCATTTCTGTTCTAAAAATAGCCCCTAAAACTCTCCCGCGGATGTGATAAGAAATTAAAAATAAAATTTCTATTGATTGATACAATCTTTTCCAGACTGCATGGTGTCATCGATTCATATCTATTATTATGGTAACTTCCAGTACAATTGCGGCTTCAGCAAACTGATATACATGTATGTCATAGAAATGAAATTCGCCGACAGTCAGCAGTTCACTATAGTGCGTCCGCAGTCAAGGAATATAACCAGGGTTTCTTTACAGCAATTGTGGTGGCACAGCAGTCACAGAAAGTTTTACCACAGTTATAAATGCATAATAAATAGAGGATCTCAAACGAGTTACTATTTTATACGGAATTTATCAACCGAGTTCACTAAATTCGATTTGAGCCGAGGTTTACCGAGGCTCAAATAGAATTTAGTGGACGAGGTTGATAAATTACGTATAAAATAGAACGAGTTTGAGATACTTTTTATCACATGATCATATAATCGCCAAAATTTTATCGAAAACAACAATAATTAACAGCCAGCGAACTTTGTCACAAAGAGCAGCGTGACGTCATTGCACGCGACGATATTACACGTGTCTATTACGCTCGAATATTACATTGGAAAATAGTGCTAATCATGTGATAAACCCAGTTACTGGGTCAATTACTTAGGCCAAAAACAAAATATTATTTGAATCAATGAGGGAGGGAGGGCTTTATTTTTTATATTTTTTATGAACATCGCAAGCATGGCTTACGATTGCATCCCTTGTTTAGTAATAGTCAGACAATGTAGAGGTAACTTTGTTATGCATATACACTCATTTAATCTGATAAGAAAATTACATTGTGCTACTGGTGTATGACATAGTGATTACCTTATAATGTTCAAATGCCCCTGAATATTCATAATTGTTATTTTATCTATGCATCTCCATTATAACTGATCCTAAATTTCCACCGTTGCTGTCAAATGTTCTGGAGTTACAATTAGTGCACCAAACTATAATGATCAGCTAATCATTTTCTTCAATGTAGTCATCTACTTAAGTCACTATAT
Source organism: Siphonodentalium dalli (assembly GCA_032622095.1). NCBI lineage: Eukaryota > Metazoa > Mollusca > Scaphopoda > Gadilida > Siphonodentaliidae > Siphonodentalium > Siphonodentalium dalli. The sequence continues at coordinate 2,434,122 of CP136062.1, forward strand.
GTATACATGATAGTCAATCTTCACACATTGCACAGAGATATGTTAAAAGTTCATGTATTTTGCTAAAATAATGCTCAATATGTATGGACATGTTGGTAAAAACATACCAAAATAATTTTGAAAAACAAAAATTTTACTTTAATTTGTCATAATATCAAATATAGAAATAAAACGTCCAATGGGCGCCATTTGTTTCAATGCGACGGTGTCCGAGACTCAAACAATATTTTTTATATGGCCTTAGCGCTGTACAATATGTGAAATTTCCAGGTGACTGTGAATATTCAAGTAGACAAAACAATGTCTGAACATTCAGATTTATTCATCGATTCAAGTGCCTATTTGAATGTTAGTACTAAACACTGTTTAAACCAGATGATAATTTGTTTTAAATATTCATGCAAAAAAGCTGTTTATAGATCTGAATAAAATGTCGGTGGGTTTCATATCACTATCCTACAAAATTGTGGCGGAATTGATTACACCAATATTATACAAAGTGCATATTCATTATATATCTTCCACATCTTTAAGATGTCGAGAAAGGGTCAATAACTCTAAAATAAAAAACATAAAACATTTCTATGTCGAAAAATAGCAATAACTCCACCAAAATGACTCCGATTGAACTCAAATCGCAGGTGCGCAGGTTCCCATGCTGGTTGACATCTGTGTCAAGTTTTAAAATAATTGACTGTAAAATGACAGAATACAGACTCGGGCAAAAAATGCATCCCACGATGTACGATTCTATGCTGCAAAAGGGCAATAAATCTGCCAAAATTACTACTCTGACTGAACTAAAAATCGCAGTTCAAAACTAGTGCAGGTTCTCATGCTGGTTGACATCTGTGCCAAGTTTTAACCCTTTACCCAACAGAAGGGCCCTGTGCCAATGCATTCTCTTATATATGCGAGTCGACCATAGGTCGCCTCGCATATATAAGAGAATGCATTGGCTTAACACATTAAAAATTATAAAATTGTTAAAGAATGTAAGAAAAAATGGTAAAAAGTGTTAAAAAAAGATTTTTTTTTAGGCCAATGCATTCTCTTATATATGCGAGGCGACCTATGGTCGACTCGCATATATAAGAGAATGCATTGGCACAGGGCATAACTGTAACTATCACAATGTGGTCAAGGAGCCGGTTCCAATGATATACATATTTGTATAGTTCTATTGAGACAGACCGAAGATATTTTAGGCTGTTGAAGCTTTATTTGGCCCGTTTTGGCCGTTTTGTTGGGTAAAGGGTTAAAATAATTGACTGTAAAATGACGGAATACAGGCTCGAACAATAGAAGCTTCCCAGGATGTATGACTCTATGTCGAAAAAAGGGAAATAACTCTTGTCAAAATGGCTCCGACTGAACACAAAATTGTAGGTGCGCAGGTTCCCATGCTGGTTGACATCTGTGCCAAGTAGATGAGGTCCAGAATAATCCATAGTGTAACATGTTGTAATGAATGTAGTGAAAATAAATTGTCAATTTTATAATTTCCTCTCAATCCTTGAAATAGGGTGTCTGTCATTTGAAGAATGAGTTCCCCAGAGGGTGAATTTAGTGATGCTACCCCGCATAGCAGGCTAGCATCACCAAATTCACCCTCTGGGGACCTCATTCTGCTTACAACTCAGCAGAATGAGGTTCCCAGAGAGTGAATTTGGTGATGCTAGCCCGCTATGCGGGGTAGCATCACTAAATTCACCCTCTGGGGACCTCATTCTGCAAATGATAGACACCCTATTTCAAGGCTTGTTTCCTCTACTGTTGATGGTGGCGATACGAAAAATTGTCAGTACACTTATTTTACACGCGAATTTAACTTTTAACATTTTGTCGCATGGTTTATGGTACTAATCAATGTTTATATGCAGTGCCAAATGATGACATCCCTACATTAAATCTTCAAATTGTTTAAAATAAAACAAAATATAATGATTCCTTGACTTTATCTACATGTACAAGTATATTACCATTGATATTCAGAACAGGGCTGTATTTACATGTATCTACTGAAATATTTATCTATGGTTAGACTGTGTTCAATACTACAGTATGTACTTCTGGGCCATTGTTCAGATCATCTAAGTCAAAATAAAATTGTGGATGTTGGATGTGTCACTAAATGATAACACTGTGGCTTGGGTCTCTATTGTTCCCAATATATTCACAGCAATTAATATAAAACATTTTAAAGAGAAACAATTTCCCAATGTCGATCAGCTTCAGACCAGAATATTATAACAATGCATCGCAAAACTGAAGCAATGCCCTGGACACCCAACGACCATATTCTGTATTCTCCTTTGTTCTAAAGCTTGTCGATTCATAACTATTGATTGCCTACCTTAGTCTCGTAAATGAGAGGGTTCAAGAAGCGTAGCCGATAGCAACTATTGAAAATCTGTACCAAATCTCACCCAGGATGTTGCCATTAAAAGGACAGATTTTCGCACTTTATAAATGAACTACATTGTATGTTGCTATACTTCTGTCAATTACAGTAATGCTCTAATTAATCGACTCCTTAACCACAGCATAATTATGGGTAACTTTTCAGGATTTAGTCGGAAATATGGCTTGTTGCCATTCATCGGAAAGCTCTCGGGGGAGAGCTTTCCGATGAATGGCAACAAGCCATATTTCCGACTAAATCCTGAAAAGTTACCCATAATTATGCTGTGGTTAAGGAGTCGATTAATTAGAGCATCACTGTAACACTGTCCTTACATGGGAACAACCGGGAGCAGCCCACCGTCTTCAAAAATCTCATATTCAACTCTGGGATATCAGCATTAACACTGTCTTTACTGTTTGGATTATCCCTTCAGTTATAAATGTATATACATTGAAATGGTCTATTATTCATCTGGAGGGATTTTCATGATATATAAGCAGACAACAAACAAACGAATAGATAATACAAATGTGTAGAAGGATTCTTATTAATTTGTGGGAATGTTCAGATACTTTTAAAGATACAGGCAGCGTTGGCGGTGGGTATGCTGTTAAAATATTCACCTCCGTCAAAAACCGCCATAAATAGAAAAAGAATAGTAAAATAATGACAGACTTGTTCTTATACCAATCAGAAATATGGCATAAACAGTATGTTATTGTCAAAATGTTTTTCATTTGTTGTGTAAACAAAAGCAAAAAAACGTTACAGAACCTGGCTTTTGTTTAGATCTGGATATGGTAAACATAAAGAACGTTATTTGTTACTGCTTTCCTGATATGGAAATAATAAAGAGCGTTTATATCATTTGTGTGTGATTAACCAATAGAATTGCGCTGTATTATGTAAACAGAAGCAAAACTTCTGTAACTCGAGCAGGCTCTTGTTTACGTACACCATCGTACATCTTGACGACAATATACTATTTATGCGCTGATTATGTTTGGCATATGAACAAAACTATATATATTTTAATATTCCTTCTGTTGATGGCGATTTGAACAAATATTGACATTGTGATGGTTACAGTTATGCCCTGTGCCAATGCATTCTCTTATATATGCGAGTCAACCATAGGTCGCCTCGCATATATAAGAGAATGCATTGGCCTTTTTTTAACACTTTTTACCATTTTTCCTTACATTCTTTAACAATTTTATAATTTGTTCTAACATTTTTGAAAAAAAATTATAATATTTTTCTACATTCTTTGACAATTTTATCATTTTTAATATGTGTTAAGCCAATGCATTCTCTTATATATGCGAGGCGACCTATGGCAGTTGCCCGTACCTTTAAAGTTCAACAAACAGCCTATGGCCATTTGTTAACTTTTTATCTAATACATGTATTTCCCAAGGGAACGGAACTACTCGTCAATGAGTATTTAGTAAAGATAAGGTTAAAACATACTATGTACAGTAATGCCCTAATTAATCGACTCCATACCACAGCAGAATTATGGGTAACTTTTTTTCAGGATTTAGTCAGAATATGGCTTGTTGCCATTCATCGGAAAGTTCCTGAAAAATTACCAATAATTCTGCTTTGATTAAGGAGTCGATTATTTAGGGCATTACCGTATTTTCCACACTTGGGGGGGGGGGGGGGGGGGGGGCTATTTTACCACTATTCCCCAGATCTCCATTGCAGTGATCTCTTATAGATTACTAGTATACATTTACTAGATTCCAGCCAAGTCATATCTGTAGCCAGGATAAAATATACAACCCATGTGACCTCAGGGGTTAGAAGCACTGGCAATCTTGTGTCTGAAGATTAATCACCACTCCACACTGAAGCCAGTCACCTCAGGACAAACTGATTGCTGGCCCAGATCTGGACCAAACTATCAGGTCAAGCCAATCTGCCCCTGTCTGGGGAAATACTGTGAGTCATTGACTGAACATTAGAATGGCTTAGAATAGATCATGCCATGAATCTCTATACTCTACTATATTCCACCTGTACAAATTAAACCTTGGAACTTTTTGAAGTTTCGACAGGTAACCTTATTAAGCCGAAAAAATAACGCAGAGAATATATTTCTTAGTTATTATCTGTTCCTTAATAATGTACTTGGCTGCAGGTGAAGGCACCAACTCGAAATTTCATGATTAAAGTCAATTAGTGAGAGATTTTTCTTTGCATCGCTTACAATTATGGAATTTCTCCTGGGTATTAAATTAATTCAATGTTTATTGCGATATCGGCTCACAAAATTCTGAGAAAACCATGCAATTTTGGGTTGGGACATTCACCTACAGTGAAGTACATTATTAAGGAACAGATAATAACTAAGAAATATATTCCCCGTGTTATTGTTTCGACTTTATAATGTTCCCTGTCAAAACTTCAAAAAGTTCCAAGGTTTTGTACTGGTGGAATATGATATCAATATGGGCATTAGTCAGAGTAGAGATTCATGGCATGACAAGCCCGTAGCCAGGGGGGTTCGTACCCTTCGAACGAACGGCCCTTCTTCCTGCATGTGCCCGGTGGGGGTAATTGCCGTTCGCCGTTCGGCCTAACGTGTCATGTGCAGCAGTTGACCAAACGGCAATTCCTGAGCGGGACCTCCATTCGAACGAACGACGTATATACGTATATAAATATAGTCATATAGTACATGCAGGCTTAGTCTGAATAGAGACTGGTGCATACAAATTCAATAAATACAGACCGTCAACCCATGTCGGTATAAAGCTGCTTTCACTGACATGCTGCTGATGCATGCGTCTATCGGATGCATATAATTGTCAGCCGCAACCCCAGTGATATATATGTATGGTTTGAAACGTCCCGACGACAGACCCATGCATTGGCCGTCAGCAGCGGGTATGTGAAAGCAGCTTAAGATTCCGGAATTCATTAATGGGGTTCAACAACATAATTAACTAAAAGTAGCCTGACGGAATCATTGGATATCAAGACCCATGCATACAGCGAATGGGTGTCATGTAAAGCATGTGCACATCCCATCGAACATCCGGAGAATTTCATTTCAGCCTACATATAGCCGGGGCAGAGACCGGTACACGCAAATACTACAGAGTGCCAATTAAGCTACATGTATGTCCATCAATCTTGGTCAAAATTTTCAACTGTTCGAAATATCATGCCCAACACAATAATAGTTGGAAATTTCACACGAAACAATATATATAGGTTCAAATTGTTTTCGTAGATCGATTTTCCAACAATCTATTGGTGGGAAATATTTTGTTTTAGACCATCATTTGCATATTGTCCTACTTTTGGTCGAAATTTTTGACTGAAATGACCATCAGTCAGCATCAGTTGGAAATTTTCCAAACTTATAGGGGGTGTCAGGTTTGAAGTTGCTAACAATTGGAAACCTTGAGGCTACTCAATAGATGCTAGGATTTTGCAATTTGTATGTTCATATTTCAAAATTTTCTCACACAGGCCCGAACCATGGTCGGCCCAGTGTGTCCTGGTCCCTCCCATATGGTCAGTTAAAAACTTATAAATAACTTAAGAAAAACAAATTGGGTAAGGGGGATTCCCTGCAGATAGACTACTATAGATGTTGATTTAACAATTTTCAGGTTCAGGTCACAAACTTGTCTGATACTGGTTCGAACCATGGTCGGGCCCACTGGATTCTGTTACTCCCCCACAATACATTTGGTTCATTCAGAATAGCTATAGGCTATATACATGTAGATACCATTTAAATCCAGGCCTGTGAGAGAAAACTTGTAAAAATCAAAGCTCAACTTCTTGTGTCAGGGAGGATCTAAATTACGCCGTTTGAATCGTATTTTTCCAAAATTTTCCCCGGGGAGAAACCCCAGAACCCCCTCAATACGAAAGGGGGTCACCCCCTCTCGTCGCTTCGCAGCTCGTGTCTGTCCAATGCCCTCATTATATATGACGAACTATCTTTGCTAGTGGCTGGCTACGGACTTGCATGATCTAGGCTTAGAATAGCTGATCCTGCTGGGGAGAATTATTCCCAGAGACACTACAGTAATGCTCTAAGTAATCGACTTCTTAATCACAGCAGAATTATGGGTAACTTTTCAGGATTTAGTTGGAAATATGGCTTGTTGCCATTCATCGGAAGACCTCGGGGAGAGCTTTCCGATGAATGGCAACAAGCCATATTTCCGACTAAATCCTGAAAAGTTACCCATAATTCTGCTGTGGTTAAGAAGTCGATTACTTAGAGCAGTACTGTACATGCACTGTCCTTAACAGAACAATTATAAATCAGGCTTGCTATGCACCTCGTTGGGTTGATTCATCGTTTTTGTCTACTCAGATGATTTTAACCAGGAGGATTTGGCTCTTCCCCAACATAAACAATTTTATCAACAACAATAGCTAGATAGTGTATATGAACACCAGGATATATTTAACTCTATATGAGTATGATATCAATACTCAAGCCACCAGGATAGATAACTCTATATTAGTATGATATCAATACTCAAGCCACCAGGATAGATAACTCTATATGAGTATGATATCAATACTCAAGCCACCAGGATAGATAACTCTATATGAGTATGATATCAATACTCAAGCCACCAGGATAGAAAACTCTATATGAGTATGATATCAATACTCAAGCCACCAGGATAGATAACTCTATATTAGTATGATATCAATACTCAAGCCACCAGGATAGATAACTCTATATGAGTATGATATCAATACTCAAACCACCAGGATAGATAACTCTATGTATGTATGATATCAATACTCAAGTGCTCATCAATAGCTCGGAGAGCTTAGAAAATTATTATCTCACAATGTTTAGTAACTGAGGTTACAGTGCATAAATTTTACAGAGATTCACCTTAACCTGTTGTTTTTGGTTAACCCTTTCAGGACGGGAGCTGTGCTAGTGCAGCATTAAATACTCTGTGCCAGTGCAATCTCTTATATATGCGAGTCTCCCATATAAGAGAATGCACTGGCTTACAAGGTCAAGGTAAATATTTTCAGGTCAATGCATTCTCTTATGTGCGAGGCACCCTATGGGCAACTCACATATATCAGAGAATGCATTGGCACAGGGTTATCGCAAAATTTCAGAAAGCTCCAGCCATGGAAGAGTTAATTAGCTTCGGCTGTCGGCTGAGCCGAGGAAAATTGCTAGGCGAAAATAAATTTTGTTGGCTATTTGTTAGCCGAGGGAAATTTAAGAGCCTGCTGATGTTTTGTGCAAAATTGAATCAAATTGCTACAGACATTGCCTTAATGTCGCACTGTGGAGTCTGCAGACAGCAAAAATTAATTTTGTTGAATGCCAAGGAATACTGAGATAACTGCACAAAGATTATCCTGATAATCATCAATTTTAAACCAGGTCCAACCAAGCCTTGAAATAGTGTGTCTGTCATTTGCAGAATGGGGTCCCCAGAGGGTGAATTTAGTGATGATACCCCGCATAGCAGGGTAGCATCACCAAATTAACCCTCTGGGAATCTCATTCTGCGGAGGTGTAAGCAGAATGAGGTCCCCAGAGGGTGAATTTGGTGATGCTAGCCCGCTATGCGGGGTAGCATCACTAAATTCACCCTCTGGGGACCTCATTCTGCAAATGACAGACACACTATTTCAAGGCTTGGATCCAACCAATGTCTGCCATGATAATGGAATAAGTTCCAATTGTAAACTGAAGTTATATGTGTGGAGTATGCAACTATGCGGGTCCTAGGCTTTTTAGCCGAGGATAAATTTCATGCCTAGGAAATTTCTTACCCCAGGCAAATTTCTGCTAATTACGTGCGCTCGCGCAACAGTATGGCGATCAGACAGATTCGTACATAGCTTGGTCTCACCCTACTCCGTTTCACTCCATGACGTCACCAAAAACGACGTAAAACCTCGTGGCGTTCTGACATTTTTACTGTGCCGCGTTTTTGCTATGTTTATTTTATGTGTTGTTTTCGATTATTTGTTTGTCGCCGATATCGCCATTTGTCGGGATTCCCTGTTTCTATATTTAAAACTGGCATGCTCGTAGTGAGCCTCGATTTCGATTTTTTCTCCCAGGTCAAAATACGTCAGAGTTATGACAAAAATAGATCGACCTACATTTTCTCCATCAGAACTCTACATCAAAGAGTCTATAGACTCCTTCGGGACCTACATAGACTCCTTCATTTGGGTATTTTTACTTATAATTGGGAAGTTTTATCATTTTTTGGTTCGTGGGAAGACCTCTTTTTATCGTGCGGGAAAAGAGAGACATTCAAAACGCGATTTCGTAATTCGACGCAATAGGCTGAATAGCCTAACCTTCAGCCGAGTTCCGGGTCAAATACGACGAATGATGTAACACAAAACAAAACGCATTTGTTGACACAAACACCGTTTGAAGAGTTTATTATTACATAAAATGATCGTTATTGATTAATTATTGATTAATTATTGATATTTATTGTTGCATATTGGCTGCTATCAATATTTATACCAATGGTATTAATTATTTCTTATAATTGCTCCTTTGGTCAACTTTGACTATCGGAAAATGAAAATATGCCGCTGAAAAAAATGTAATCGATATTAAAGTCTCATCCTTTCGGCAACATGGAATTGGTTTTAATTACTTAAATGATTAATATAGTAATTTGCCTTTTATCTGTGATGAAATGAGAAATGGTAATTGTCTTTTTTTGCTAACATTAAATTAAATTAAATAAATTAAGTAAAATACAGTGAAATTATTTGTTAAATTATTGTTTATTACATTTTTGCGCACGTTGGCATCTCTCTGAGTGCATTCTAGTTAACAGGGCTGTATACAGTAATGCCCTAAGTAATCGACTCCTTAAGCACAGCAGAATTATGGGTAACTTTTCATGATTTAGTTGGAAATATGGCTTGTTGCCATTCATTGGAAAGCTCTCAGTGAGAGCTTTCCGATGAATGGCAACAAGCCATATTTCTGACTAAATCCTGAAAAGTTACCGATAATTCTGCTTAGGTTAAGGAGTCGATTACTTAGGGAATTACTGTACATTTGCCTTACTAACTTCAAACCTTGTTTAAGACTGATGTGGTAGGTGTGGCTCCAAGGTAGTTAAGTTTGTCAGAGCATTAACCCTTTACCCAACAGAAGGGCCCTGTGCCAATGCATTCTCTTATATATGCGAGGCGACATATGGTCGACTCGCATATATAAGAGAATGCATTGGCACAGGGCATAACTGTAACTATCACAATGTGGTCAAGGAGCCGGTTCCAATGATACCCATATTTGTATGGTTCTATTGAGACAGACCGAAGATATTTTAGGCTGTTGAAGCTTTATTTGGCCGGTTTTGGCCGTTCTGTTGGGTAAAGGGTTAAGGAATGTACACTTATCAAACTATGATAAGAGGATGGTACTCATCCAGTGAATGTTCTAGCTAAAAATAATAGTCATCAGTTGAAGCACTCATTAAGGATGAAACAAGCTGCGGACAGTGACTGTGTCGAACTCCTCCTCATACAGAGGATACCATCTTCAACTTCAGTGCCTTGACAAACGCAAACATGCCAACATGCGTAAAGCAGTTATTAGATTACTGGTGTTGCATGGGATGTAAGCGCTGAACAGGTAATGAGTGTAGTAAGGGGGGTGTCAAATATATATTTTAATTGATATTTTATGTAATTTGGGGATTCCATTATAACAAGAAATTTTCTTCGCTTTTTATGTTTTCTCAGAAACAAAAAAGTGACAAAACAGATTGTTTTGAAATATTGTTTGAGACCTATTAAAGGGAAGACATGGAGTTAGAAATTAGAAACCAGTTACATTAATAGCAACAAGCTCTCCCACAGTGGGGCTCGCATATATAAATGTAAGAGAATACATTTGTCTAACAATATTTACCTTGACCTTGTAAGCCAGTGCTTCTCTTATATATGCGAGGCTCCCTATGGGTGACTCGCATATATAAGTGAATGCACTGGCACATGATTTTTAATGCTGCACCAGCGCAGCTACCATCATGAAAAGGTTAAGCAGTTATTAGATGGTGTTGCATGGGCAGGCTGTAAGTATGGTATGAAACTGATGAATATAGTAAAGGGGAGGGGTGGGGATGTATCATGCATGAAGGTCTGTAAATTTACTGAAATATTTGACAATGGTAAACCAACATATATTGACAGCAATTATTATACATCATTCTAAATTTAGTTAATAAACATCAGTGTATAATGTATACAGAATCGCAATTACAAGTTGTCAACTATTGCTCAGATATGAAAAAAGAAACTTTTAACCTGCTGATCTCATTACAAAGTTTTGTATTGAGCGCTTGCAATGTGATGTGTCAATGCTTAGATAAATATTTTAGCTCAATGAACCAACAGTCCTGATCAGAACTACTGTATTTGACAATGGTAAATCTTGAACACAGAAGACATGCTGACATGATAGACATCAATAATTATCCATCATTCTAAATTTAGTTAATAATTAGCAGCATTCCATATAAATCACCACAATCTAGAAGTTACCAAATAATAACTGAATGGTTTGTATACCTATACACCATACAATACTCTTCATGCATGATTATAGCTTTCAAGCCTGCAATTAGTGTGTCTGTCATTTGCAGAATGAGGTACCCAGGGAGTAAATTTAGTGACGTTATCTCACACGGTGGGCTGGCTAAATTCACCCTCATCTAACCTCATTCTGCTTAGGCCTCAACTGCTATGGGAGACATATGGTCAGATTGAAGTTCCCCATTTGAAGTTGGTGATGTTCACCCGTGATCTTCACCCGTTATTCACCTCGATTATGCATTTTATCTTCTGCAAATTAGGGGATATAGAAACTTCCCAGAAGGGAAAAAGTAACTAAAAACAATGTTAATTTGAAACTATAGATACTTCCCAGAAAATGAGGCATAAGCAGAATGAGGTTCCCAGAGGGTGAATTTGGTGATGCTAGCCCGCTGTGTGGGATAGCATCACCAAATTCACCCTCTGGGGACCTCATTCTGCAAATGACAGACATTATTTGCAGGCTTGACAGCGTTAATCGGGAGTCAGCAATCTGTCACGGTGACAGTGTCGGAACCTGTGATATCTGTCCAAAAAACTATCAAACTATCAGCATGCAGCTGATGTCAGCGAAAACAGTTTTGTGTATCTATCTTCCAAGTATTTTATTTTGAAAGCCTACTGTTGTGATTTAAGGCCTATGGGAAGCAGTGAATATAGGTGACAAGAAAATTTAGGCCTAGTGCCGTATAGTGGAATATTTCAGCAAGTTTCAGTTCATGTTGACCATGAAAAAGAATAAAACACCAAAATTAAAAATAAACACCACCGTCATAAACTGAGATTCAAACCTTTGTTTTGATTGAATGACTTTCTGCTCACTGGAACTACATCACTCATCAGCAGTGATTTTTATGGAAGCCAAACTCTTCATTTACGAACGCAGCTCAATTTGTCTTTCCATAGTATGGGCCTGACATGTGTTTTTGTCATGGCTTTTTTCAATTTCCACCAAATAACATGTTTACAAGACCATAGAAGAGACCCCCTCAAAACACTGTTAGAGTAGCTGCTATATGAATGTGATTATAATACAGATCACACTTAAAACTTATAAAATCATGCTTTTCAAGCCAATGTTTATCTTTTCGGTCATTGGGGTTATTATAATGCCGACCCCAAATCGGTGCACAATCATCAACAGTGATTTCAATCATTCAAATTGAAAATTGAAGTGGACCTTTATAACGATCGTCACCCTGATCAGAGAAGCAAACTTTCTGATGATGTCACTATTCCACATGTAAGAAGACATCTCATGCTTGATCACGGCTTAATCACAGTGGATCAACGGACACAAACGAAAACCGGAAGTCATGAGTCTGAGGCGAGGAATTTGTGTTGTCAAAGTTTGCAGACACTTTCTGACACCGTTTTCGCTGCTAATAAACACATTTAGACACCACTTCTAAATAGTTTAAGGTGAGTGAATATTTCGTCTCTAATATTCGACCCCCAACGATCAGTAGAATCAGTTGTCAGTGCTCTACCACGGAAAATATGCAATTTAATCATCGCCGCGCGACGATTTCTTCCACAAAATATCCCCGAAACTGTAAATTTTCACAATCATCTCAGCAACTTTTCGCCACAACCATTATACCGATCGAAGCACCTGTCCTCCTCCCACAAATTCATATACTGAGTATTGTCATGGAATGTCTCATGCAGTATTCCAAATTTAAGCGGGGATCATGGAGGCTTAGTCAGCCATGCGTCCACCTGTCCGGCGCGGGGATCAAGAAGGCTAAGTCAGCCATGCGTCCACCTGTCTGGAGGGGGGATCACAGAGGCTTAGTCAGCCATGCGTCCACCTGTCCAGGACTGAGAATATGGTGCTGGACATTTTCAAAATGAGGTCCAAAGAGGGTGAATTTAGTGATGCAACCCGGACAGCATCACCAAATTCATCATCTGGGGACTTCATTCTACATAACCTCATCTTCTGTGGGCGACCTAGACTCAGATTTAAGTTCCCAGATGGTGTACATGTATATTGTGATGTGTGCCCATTTGGGCACCTCAATTATGCAATGTGTTGTCTGCATATTTGGGAATTTGGGAAACTAAACTAAAAAAGAAAAAGAATCTTTGTGAAAAAACTAAAAAACTTGCTAAATATACCCAATCCGATCAGATGCTCCTAAAATACTATTTCTTTGGCTTCGGGGGTAAAAAATATTTGATAATCCAGTCGAGGAACCCACCCATCAAAGCTCAGAGTGATCAGATATAAATTTTTGAAGTTTGCTATTTCTCGAGATGTGTAATAATATGTGGCCCAGAAACACGTGGTCAAACGGAGGGTCTCGGACAAAATTGCGGATGGATTACTCTAAAATCAAGTGGTAATACGGTCAAATTTTGTGATACTTTAGTGATAATACGGGATATTTTGTTGAACAAAATGTTGATAAATAACAAGTTTTGGGAAATTTGATACCATAGTTGACAGTGGTTAGCTTTATTTTGTTGCAATAAATCGATCCTGATAATTAAAGCGTATTTTGAAGAAATGTTGTTGCTGTATCTTGATGGTATGGGGACCGTCTGATCGGATTGAGTACCTTTTATTTGATAATAAAGACTCTTTGCAGAGAAGATGAGGCCTAAGCAGAATGAGGTTCACAGAGGTTGACTTTGGTGATCCTAGCCCGCCATGCGGGGTAGCATCACTAAATTCACTCTCTGTGGACATCATCCTTAAAATGTCCGGCACCATATTTTGAGCTGTGCTGTTGCCTCTCTGATGTGACATTTAATCTAGAGGAAACAAACATGTTCAAACTTGTTCAAAGTCCAAATGAA